>JACAXG010000081.1:3642759-3766314 GCA_018881555.1 Amblyornis subalaris | reverse complement strand
TCTCCCTATGGAAAGGATGGTCTTCCAGTTGGAGCAGGTGCTGGTGGTGCTGGTGCAGCAGGAGTTGGGGCTCCCTATGGAAAGGATGGTCTCCCAGCTGGAGCAGGTGTTGGGACCGGTGGTGCAGGGGGATTTGGAGTTCCCTATGGAAAGGATGGTTTCCCATCTGGGGCTGTGGCAGGAGCTGCTCATTTTCCCTTTGGAGGTGAGGAAGTGATGGGATCTGGCCATGGCAGGGATGCCATGCTGAGCAGAGCTCCAGGATATGCAGGTGGAGCAGGAGGAGAGGGCTTTTCTGGGGAAGGCTCTGCAATGTGGGGTGCCGGCTCTCCCTATGGCCGGGACAGAGGGTCGGCTGGAGCCAGGGCTGGTGCAGGTGAGGCTGGGAGGCTGGGAGGGGATGAATGGGATTCAGTCCGAGGTAAAGGAGGCGTGGGAGGTGCTGGTGGACCAGGTAGTGAATATGGGCTGGATGCACATCCTGGCAAATCTTTGGGAGAGGAAACTGGAAAGGGCACTGCCAGTGATGTCAGAGGGCCAGGGAACAAAGGTTCAGCTGATGACACAGGGTCACTGTCAGGTCAAGGAGGAGCCAGAGGTGAGGGCAGAGATTTTGGACAGTTAGGCTCCCTGTATGGTACAAATTCTGCCTTTGGAGGGGCAGGGAGTAAATCCCATAACAGATCTGTTGATGGGAGTAGTTCAAGTGGGTTTGGTCAAGGTCCACTGAGTTACAGCCAGATGTCAGGTCCTTTTGGTGGACCTCCTTCAGCAAACCAGAGAAGCCAGGAACCCGACCTGGATCTTAAAGCAAATGATTCCCTGAACAACACGGAAGGCACGGGCCAAAGGAGACGGAGTGCCCTGGATGATCTCAAAGGTATGTGGTTAACTGGTGACTCCTGGTCTTTGCTTTTTGATATATTCCTAATTCTGCAAAGAAATGGATTGTCACGGTTTAGATAAATACAGCTCTATGTAGAAATTTGTTTGTCCCGCTATCTGTTCCAAATTCTCCCACTGATTTGGTGTTTGATCGTACACAAGTTGCTCTGATCAAACTGCCTTAAAAGTCTAAAGGATTTTCTTGTTTAAATGACCTAAACCAGGTCTCATCTGTTCATTCCAATACATGTTCCACATCCTCCTGGACAGATCAGTTCACAAACATACCAGTTCCCACGAAGTTTCAAGGAATATCATCATGTTTCTTTGATACTGTTCCAATTCAAAACTGAAGGTTTCACTTTGTTTTTCTAACATCTAGTGCAAAGAACTGTGTTTTTTCAAGTTCTGGGAACAATTCTGTGCCTGCTTATATGGGATTATATAATGTAAAGAGCTCTTTTCTCTTTTCACATCAGAAATAATAAGGTGTTGCTTTAGTAAGAGGGGAGTAATGTGTTTGCAGTGTTTGAGTAAGAGCTGTGACTCCACTAACAAAATGATGATGATGTGACAATTATAGGAATGAGAAATTTCAAATGTATTACCAAAGGGGAATATTCACCTAATGGGACTGCAAACACGTTAGGAATTATCATTTCTAAAACCTAAGGATAAATAAGGAAGTGAAATCCTCAAAATTGGAGTTAATGGGGAAAGAGTGGGGTGTTTGTTAGAGAGGGGATGAGGATGTTAATGGAGATGAACTTGGGAAGGGAAAGAGGAATACAGGAGTGGAGAACAGTGTGCCTAGGGCTGTTCAGAGGGACGTTTTGGGCAGCCCTGGGTCTGGTCAGTGCAAAGGAAGAGGAGGATGAAGCAGTGCATCCACACCCTGGAGCAGCCTGTTTGTTCCCACTGGCTGTAAAGGCAGCCAAGACAACTAGCATAGAGAGAAACTAGGAAATCTGTAGCTGCATAATGTGATTTGTGATGAACCCATGAGGTTGATGGTGGGATATAGCTGATGTTGGGATGGCTGGTGCATCCCTCAGGGCACTGAGTGTATCCAGCTGGCCCACACTGAGGTGGCACAAAAGCCTCTCGTGACCACAGGACACGTTTTTTTAAAGCTCTTTTCTCCTCACATGCACGTGCATTTTCAGCTCTAGATTTCCCTCTGTAACACAGACTCAGCTTCTCTCCCACCCGTTCTCTCCCGCCTGTTCAGTCCCGCGCTGTTACCTCAACAAGCAGCTGGCGACCGTGCGCGTGCTCAAGGGGGACCCAGCTGAGCTGTCCTGCACTGTCAGCAAAGACAACGTCACTGGGACCTGGTTTAAGGATGGACTAAAGGTGGGTTCCTTGAGCTTGCTGTTGTCTTTGGTTGGCAATGCTCTGCTCTCTGGCTCTACCTCTTAAGGGTCGTATCAAGGTGTCCTTCCCCCTGACAGTCACCTGCAGTCTGATTGTGGCCCTGGAAGGGCTCATAGAACCACAGAATCCCAGAAGGGTTTGGGTTGGAAAGGGACCTTAAAGATCACCCAGTCCCACCCCTTGCCATGGGCAGGGACATCTTCCACTGTCCCAGGTTGCTCCAAGCCCCATCCATCCTGGCCTTGGACACTTCAGGGATGGGGCGGCAGCCACAGCTTCTCTGGACGACAGAATACTAGAATATTATTGTCACTAAACATGGATGACATTCGTGTTTTCAATTGCATTTCAAATTGTTGTCTGTCCAGTTTCAGTTTGGATTGCATTTTTCCCTTTTTTTTTTTAAAGAATGAGTCTCTGTTCTTTGCCTTGTAGTTAACAAGCATGGATGGAGTCGTCTTTGAAAAGAAAAGTCTGGTTCACAGACTAATTATTAACAAAGCTGAAGACATCCATGCTGGGAAATACAGGTTTGAAGGTGGAGATGTAAAAACTGAAGCTTCAATTTTTGTTGAAGGTGAGTGTATTCAAACCACTAATGCAGCATGAGAGCCTTGATGGGCTTTAAATGGAATATATTTACTCAGAGACCTATCATTGTTTTTGAGATAATATAAATAATTACAAGATAAATGGGAGATGGTTTTTGTACAGATTGGTGCACTTTGTATTTGCAAGTTTAACGAGGGAGCCTTCCCCAATAGATCCTACTAGTAACTCAAAGATTTTGGGGTGCACATAACACTTTATCAGAGCAGATTCTTCATTCTTGTGTTTAGTGCGTTGCCTAGGAGAAATTTTCTTCTGTGAAAGGATGGTGTGATAGCACAAAACTGTGATAATTATCCTGTAGCAAAGTGCAGATTTGTAAAGCCCTTCACTTGTGCCCTTACTGAACAACTGAAGGTGAAGGTCTAAGTGCTGTGAGCTTCTAAGCCTTACTGGAAGCAACATGAGGGAAGCCCTTCCCTCCAAGGTGAGCCTTATGCTCCTTGAATTGTGGTTTTTAATGACCTTGTATCATCTGCTTAGATCCTCCCCAGGTGGACAAAGTCCTCCTCAAGAACTTGACCAGTGTCCCCACGGTGGCAAAGGCTGGGGCGGGGGTGAAGCTGCGCATCCCGTTCGAGGGCCGGGGGCCCATCAGGGCCATGTGGCTGAAGGACAGGATGGAGCTGGGGGATGACACCAGGATCCGTGTGGACAAGTCAGACACCTGCACCACGCTGTCCATCTCCAGCTGTGACAGGAGGGACTGTGGGGATTACAAAGTCAGGCTCAAAAACGACAGTGGAGTCCTGGAGATCAACCTAAAGCTCGTGGTGATAGGTAAGAGCCCTTAACATCCACTGTGGCCTTCACTGTAAGGCCTAGACAGGGAATCCACTGACACTGGTGACAATCTTAATTGGAGTGACTGGGTATTCCAAGAGGGACAAGACTGTGTATTTTGCCACAAAATCAGGGTACAAGGAAAGATTCCTGACACACTCCTTGGTCTTTAGTACCAGGTGACACAAACCTAGTTTGGTTTTTCATGGCCTCAGCAGCTGAGTTTTGGATGTTCAGAGACTGTGGAAGATGGGACTATACCCAACATGCAGATCTGAAATAGGTTATCAAGGCCCAATTCAGCCTTCCCATAAATGTCTGGGCTCTTTTGGGAGTTTGGAAATGATGATCTTCCTGTATTAACAAGCTGAATTGGTGCTGTTATGAGAACAGTTGACCCAGGGAGAGCAAGGGCCTGGCTCCCCCTTTTTATCAAAAGATAGAAGAGTGGAAGTTTGGAAGGGCCAATTCATGCGCCCAGCCCTCATCTTGCAACTGTGCCTGTATTTCACCAGGAACAGTCTCCCAGCTAGTGAGCAAGGGTGTGTCTGCTCCAAATCCAGGAGCACGTCTGAGGCTGGAGCCAACTCATGTCTCTGTTCATCTTCCCAGACAGGCCACAGCCTCCAGCAGGACCCATCAAAGTTGTAGAAAGCTCTGCCAACAACATCACCATCCAGTGGAAGCCCCCGAAGGACGACGGGGGCAAACCAGTACAAAGGTACCTTGTGGAGAGGCAGCAGGTGGGCAGGAACGACTGGGAGACTTTGGGAGAAACCCCCAGGAGCTGCACCAGCTTCACCACGAGCAAGGTGGAGGAAGAGATGAGCTACTACTTCAGGGTGAGAGCCGTGAACGCCGAGGGAGCGAGCGACGCGCTGGAGTCAGGGGAAGTGAAGGCAGCTGGTAAAGGTGAGGAGAACTTCTCATAATTCATAATTCATTATCAAAGCTGACATCAAAGAAAACTCACTGCATTGTGGATGTTGCTACAGATCTCAATTTCAATCATGGCTGTGGAGCCTTCACACAAACCTGTGGAGGTTGCCACAGCAAGAGCAGCAGTTTTCTGTAGGCTGAGTGAGATGGAGTCATTCCCTCGTTGTGCTCCATTCTGGACTGGAAAGGAAGTTTCATGGGGGAAATGTGAAATGCATCCAGGTCAAAGGAAATTTTTCCACAGGCAAAGTATGTGCAGCATTTTTCAACATGACCACTCCATTCCTGTGATCTCCAAACAACTGAATGTTGTCTATGTCCTTCAAGGAGTTTATATAGTAGAACAGTTTTGCCATGAGCACAAATGCAGTACTAGAGAGAGCAATGCTCTGTTCGAATTCTCTTCTTTCTCCATTTTCATTCCCATGATTCTGTATCTTGAACACTTTAGCAGAGGGCTAAGAAAATCCATTTTGTTACCAGCTTCTGTCATTGAAAGCAAGAATGATGCTGACTGTTCATATCATGTAGGAATGACACACCTCACTGACAATGCAATTGTCAGCTCTGATAACAGCAGGTCTTCTGTGAAATCCAAACTCAGGAACAGAGTCCATGCTGGATCCAGTTTGTGTGGGGAACAGGATCCACAGCTTCAGGTCTCCGCCAGGTTTTCGAAGCATGTCCATATAAATACCTTGAGGAAAATGGAAGGATTGTTGACACACAGCACTACCTTATCTTGCAATAAAAATACACCTGCTAATAATAAAACCCTCATCTCTTCGTAGCTTCTCCTGGTGCCCCAGATCCCCCCGAGATCGTCAGTGCCAGCAGGAACACCATCACCATAACCTGGAAAGCTCCTCGTAAAAGCGGCACTTCCCCAATTGTGGGATACATTGTTCAGAAACGCAAGAAGGGTACAGTGACCTGGCTGCCAGTCACCAACGTGCCTGTCAAAGGTGGGTATCCTAAATCCTGGAACAGGCTGGTGGATTTGAAAAGCCAAAAATGTCAGCTGGGCTCAGGAGCTGCTTAGGATCTTTTCACATCAAGGTGGTGATGGGTCACAGGCTGGACTGGATGACCTTGGAGGTCTTTTCCAACRAAATGATTCTGGGATTCTGTGATTCAAGGGCTGTTTGATTTTGAAGGGAATACAACAAACACATCCCAGAAGTTCAGATGCACTTGGATAGGGGATGGCAGAGGAATCAGTCACAGCATTTATGGCTCCTGAGAATTATTCAGTCCCTAATACCACCTGGAGCAAGGCGCAGCATTGCTGTCTCACCCTTCCTGCTGGGAACAGCTCACCTGAGCCAACATGCTCCTTTCCTCTGTGCAGACAAGAAGCTGACGGTGACCAGCCTCAAGAAGGGTGTGCAGTACGAGTTCCGAGTGGCAGCTGTCAGTGCTGCTGGCACGGGACAGCCCAGCGCCCCCTCAGAGCCCGTCTTTGCCCGGGACCCCACCAGTAAGTGCCCTGCCCTGTGCTCTGTTTTGCGGGTGTTTGTGGGGAGATGTTCTTAAATCCTTTGTAAAAGTGTGTGAAGACCAAGGTCAGTAATTGGGGAATGTTTCATGGCTGAGAATCAGCTGGAGGAAGGAAAGGAAGGATTTCCTGTGGGATGTCCAAGTCAAGATGTGGCAGATCCCTGTGTGGGGTTATGTGCAGTGTGAAGAAATGCTCAGGATGGGCTGCAGACCATGGTGGAATGTTGTGGATTTACTGCAAAGCTGGCAGGAGCAGGGACCTGGATCCAGCTTTGAAGAACTGGGACAAGGTGGGGCAAGACAGCAGGATGGAAATCCAGTGCACTCCCAGAATGTTGGGGAATTTCAGGCAGTGACTGCAAAGAAATCCTAGCAAAATAGTTTAAATAAAAATTCTCCTTCCAGAATCTCCAGGCCGAGTGCAGGACCTTAAAGTGAGCAGCAGTGACAGCACCAGTGTTACCTTGACATGGAACAGACCCGAAGCACAAGATGGGAATGATGTGAAAGGCTATGAGGTGGAGATGAGGCCCTGTAACAGCCCCAGCTGGACCAAATGCTTCACCCTCCCTGCAGACACCACCACATGCAGGGTCCAGGGCCTCCAGACCAAGGAGAAGCTGTTCCTGCGCGTGAGGGCCCTCRGTGATGGCGGCCCCGGGGAGCCCACGGAGCTCGAGGCCCGTGCTGGACCTGCTGCCCCCGTGGGTGAGTCAGGGGTTCTGTCCCAGGACCCGGGCAGTCCCAGGGAACAGGGCCAGCCAGGGCTGTGGGACACTGGCCTGAGCTCCACAGCACCGACACAGGGACAGCACTGCTCCTCCTGCCCCGGGGTGATCTGGTCAGCTCAGCAGGACAGCCTCAGTGTCGAACTGATATTAGATGTGCCGTGCACAGTGCTCAGCTCCTTTAGAGACTCATTATGACGAAACAACCCCCAAAACTCCGTTTTCCCCTTGGACTTGCATTTTGCCCCCTGTGCAAAGCCACACCACGGTCACGAGACAGAACTCCCACATACCTTACCTCTACCCATGTTCTTCCAAGGGAAAAACAGAGTTTTCAGCCTATTTTTAAACAGCCTTGTGGGACTAAACATTTTATTTCATTCTCTTAAAACACAATTTTTACATTGGTTTTTGGATACCTTATTTTACTTTTTAACTGTTCAGTTTGAAAGTTTCCACCATTTTCACTTTTCCATCTCTATTTACAATCTGTAGCCCTGGGTTTTTTTCCTGCTGTTTGGGAATGTTGCAGAATTACAGAAGTAAGAGACAATTCCGTGAGGGATTCATCTTCCTTAACTTGGGTCGGAAGCGACAATGTCCACTTTTGGCCTATGCCTGGAGACCCTGTTTATCAATAAATAGGTAAAATAAATCTATCTGGAAAGCAGGTTTTCAGTTCTGCACTGGAAACACTAAAGACAATTTATCACTATTGTATTTGGTATTTTTAGAAAAATGCTAAATACTATAGTATATTGATGAGAAAAGAAAATATTTTAAATACTAAAAAAATGTTATTTTAAATAAACTCTGGCAGGTTTCCTGTGAATGTTCTGTGTTCTGTATTGCACATATATTTTCTAAGTGTGCCTTGGACTTTCCTTTTCTCCAGACACCATCTAAACACAAAAGATCATCCATGTGGTGGGTAAAATGTGACAGAGGCAGTTTCTCTCTGACTGAGACATCACATGAATACAGACATAGTTGTTAATGTATTTTTACATCATTTCCCCTTATTTAGTCATAGTGATAAAGAAATAGTAAGGAAATTTGAGAAGTGTAAAGTCTGGGACTGAATCAGGGAGTTTTTTCCCCCGGTGTAATCTGGAATTTCTCACCAGCCCCACCCTGCTGGGAAAGGCACCAGGGGATGGGACACGTGTGACTGTCACCAGTGACTGCACCAACACACACCCTTCTGGAGTAATCCTTGTCTTTTCCAGTCTCTCCCAGGTTACTGATAGATGACACAGTGAAAAGCTTCCTGGTTATAAAAGCAGGAAACACCATCCGAGTGAAGATTCCCTTTGAGGTGGGTATTCAGGGGGTTTGGAGGGATTCCCTGCCTGGTTTTATGCTGCACTCAACAGCAGAAAGGAAAACTCAGCCATTGATTTTATGTCATGGAATTTTGTCTACAACCCTTTTGGCCTGCCTGTGTTGTGTAAACTTTCTGTGTGAGGAAAACATGAGCCAGAATTGAGCTGTCAGTCTTGGCGTTAGTGTTTTATGGGATTGTGGTCATTCCTTAACCTCTACAAACAAGGCACAGAGCTGTCCACCCAATCTTATCAATGTTATCATCATGTGGTACTGCTCTGTCAGACTTTCCAAATCAGTTCTTTCCCTGTGAGTCCCCCAGAAGGCCTTGGTGCCATTTCCAGCAGCACCTTGACTGTGTTTGTCTCACTAAGCTGCAGTCCTTGAGCTCTGTGACTTGGGAACTTGGCAGGCACTGACAGAAGCCCCGGGTGCTTTGGTGTAAGCTTGGAACAACACGGATTTTTCCTCATGGAAAGGGGGTCAGGCATTGGAAGGGGCTGCCCAGGGAAGTTTGGAGTCCYCATCCCTGGAGGTGTCCAAGGAGGGCCTGGATGTGGCACTCAGTGCTCTGGGCTGGGGACAAGGTGGGGATTGGACACAGGTTGGACTTGATGATCCTGGAGGACTTTTCCAGTCTTAATGATTCTGGGATTCTGTAAAGTCTGGGATACCAGAGGAGGTTGATGAAGGTGAAATGTGTGTATTTGCTGGTCTTTCTCTTAATCTCTGGGAGAATAGAGAACAAAGATGGCACAATGGAAATAAAGATTTAGAGCATTTTTTTTCTTTCCAAAACCAACAGATCTTTTTTAAAAAGTAGAAAATATTAACTGCTGATTTCATCTGTCCTTGATCTGGCATAGCTTGGTTGACACAGTTCTTAACACTTTTCTGCAGTAGCATGCTTAAAGGACACTGAGAAATAAAACAGTTGTAAAGGAACTGTAGAGCAGATCAGGGCTCTCAGATCCATCCTGGATCCATATTTCTAAATGTTACTGTGTGATGTAGGTGCATGTTTGGGATGAGACAATGACACTCAAGATACAAGACACAGTCTGGAGGTGAAACAAGTGGGCTGTGACTCATTGTTCTTTCCAGGGATCTCCAGAGCCGGTGGTGACCTGGCTCAAGGATGGGCTCCCCCTTCCCAGCCGGGCTACTGTGAGCACGGAGGATGGAACCGCCCAGCTGCTGCTCAGGGCAGCCGAGTTCAGTGACAGCGGCACCTACACGGTGGAGCTCGGGAATGGGCTGGGAAAAAGGGAGACCTTCAGCTTCCAGGTTCAAATTACAGGTAACTCACTGCCATGTATGCAAATGTACCAGCAACTCCCAGTCAATCCAGGCTGGGGATGAAGGGATTGAGAGCAGCCCTGGGAGAAGGACCTGGGGGTGCTGATGGGTGAGAGCTGGACAGGCCCCAGCCCAGAATACCTCAAGCCCTGGACTGATCCCCCAGCCTGGGCAGCAGAGCAGGGGGGATTCTGCCCCTCCGCCCTGCTCAGGTGAGACCCCGCCTGCAGAGCTGCCTCCAGCTCCAGTATTCCAGCACAGGAAGGAAGTGGAGCTGCTGGAGAGAGTCCAKAGGAGGCCACGGAGATGCTCCAAGGGCTGGAGCCCCTCTGCTCTGGAGCCAGGCTGGGAGAGCTGGAGGTGTTCAGCTCGAGAAGAAAAGGCACTGGGAAGACTTTAGAGCCCCTTCCACTGCCTAAAGGGGCTCCAGGAGAGCTGGAGAGGGACAGGACAAGGGAGAATGGCTTCCCACTGCCAGAGGGCAGGGTTAGATGGGATACTGGGAAGGAATTCTTGGCTGTGAGAGTGGTGAGGCCCTGGCACAGGGTGCCCAGAGAAGCTGTGGCTGCCCCATCCCTGGAAGTGTCCAAGCCAGGCTGGACAGGGCTTGGAGCAATCTGGGACAGTGGAAGGTGTCCCTGCCCATGGCAGGGGGTGGAATGGGATGAACTTTAAGGTCTCTTCCAACCCAAACCCTTCTGGGATTCCATGATTTACTGTGAATAGGCAGAAGGCAACAAACTGAGTTTGGCAGGGTAAGCTCCGCTGCAGTTTGGCTGTGCAGGCACAGGGAGAACCAGGGTACAATTTTTTATCAGATTCAGTCTGGGCACTTTGTGATCCCACTTGTCTGCAGGACACAGCAATCCACTGATTAGAACTGTCCTTCCAGAGTGACTCTTCTGGAAAGGGCCAGGCCAGGTCCCACAGACCAGTGCAAACCCTGGCAGCAGTTCATGGACTCTGGAGGAGCCTGAGGGGGTCAGCACAGGCTGTGGGACACTGATCCCATCTGTAGCAGCTCTCCCAGCTGTGTTCCCAAGAGGGGAAGCAGCACAGCTGTACCACCCTCCTCTCCCCTGTCCAAGAGGGGCCCAGCAGTGCAGATGTTATGCAGCAGCAGCTCRGTTCATAGCAAATGCATTTGTGTGCCTGGAGAAGAAATGAATTTTGTCCTTTCCAGTGACCAGGATGTTCACTGAGTCCCCAGGCATGGAACAGACTCCAGGTTTTTAGGGCTGTGTACTGTGCCACTGTCCCTCCAGCTGTGACATTCTGTGCCCTCCTCTGGCAGATATCCCGCAGCCCCCTGGAGCCATCCGGCTGGAGGAGAATGTGCCCAATACAGTGACAGTGACCTGGGACCCCTCAGCATCCGAGAAGTGGGAGAAGAACCTGTATTACACCATCCTGAAACGAGAGTCCCAGAAGGGGCTGTGGCACATGCTGGGGGACCTGATTTACAACAACAAGTTCACCTTCACCAGGGTGGTCCCAGGCAGGGATTACTACTTCAGAGTTGTGGCAAAAAACGACCTGGGAGCCAGTGATCCATCAGAGACTGTGCAGCCCTGGAGGATTCGGAAAACAAAGGGTAAAACAGATTCACAAATGTTTCTCTGTGTGTTGTCGTGCTTTGTTTCTTTTATTGCTTCTAACCTCATCCTCAAATGGGTCTCTCCTCCTGGGAATATTCAGTTGCCCAGAACAAGAATGCACAGAGATGACCTGAGAAATTCCAGCTGGCAGGGAAGGCTTGTCCTTTCTGCAGGGACATTGTGCAGACAGACCCTTCATTCCTAGCCATTATCATGTGCAATTTGCCCCAAAATGAATTCCCAGCAAAATCTAAGGCTTAAGTTTTGTAGAAATCCAAGTTTCTGACTTCAAAGTTAAATTTTGGGTAATTTGAGGAGCAGCATAGGTTACAGTCCATAGGAGCACAGATCTCTGGCAATTTGCAGAGCAGAATTCCAGACACTGCAGAACTAAGTATCTGACTGAGAACCAGCCCTGCAATCCCTGACCTCACTGCTGGGAGCAGGATCTGAGGGGGTGTTCGGTGCTGTTTGTTTTTCACAGCTGAATTTCGAGTGAAAGCACAGCACTACCGGGGGGTTAACCAGAAGCAGCCCCCGAGGGTCCTGGTGCCGCTGAAGCCCCACGTGGTGGTCACGGGCAGTGAGTGTCACATGAGCTGCGCCGTTGGAGGCCACCCCGCCCCGAAAATCACATGGTACAAGGACAGCAGAGACCTCTCCAAGGATCCCAACTACTTCTGCACGAACGACTTCGGAGTCTGCTCCCTGGTCATCCTGGGAGTCACCAAGCAGGATGAGGGGGAGTACATGGTGGAAGCCACCAATGAACTGGGTCGTGCCTTCAGCAAAGCCTTCCTCGCCATCAAAGGTAACTCTGCAGTGCTGCTTCCCTGGGGACCCAGGGCGTGTCAGTGCTGCCAAGCGCCTTAAAAATGGTCACCAGGCAGCTCACAGGGCAGTGTCCTGCAAGGCACATGTGCGCTGCTTTACTGAATTTCTAAACATTTTACTTGAGATCAAGTACCAAACAGAACTAGAAATGAAAAGGCAGATGTGAAAAAACAACTTGATTCGTACATGAGCCAGAGGTTTTGGTTTACCTTGAGCAATTTTTTTAGAAAGAACAATCCCATCTTCATTAGGTAAGGTAATACCAAGGGTAGATTCATTTSCAGTGCAGGAGCTGTAGAACGAGGACCCTGGCAGATGTGCCAGGTGAGGGGAAGCAGTAAGGGAAGAGCTGGTGTTTGGTGGCCAAAGGCAATGCAAAGGGAGGAAAGAGAGGGACGTGGTCAGCGTCACTGGGATTCTGATGTGAATGGAAGGGCAGTGGGAATGACTAAGGATAGACTCATGGATAACGAGTCAAACATTTTCCTTTTAATGCAAAATACCTTAGTGGGATTATATGAGTGAGGAAATGGGTCAGTTAAACCCCTGTCATCCTTTTGCAGATTGTCAGGCCCTGGAACATTCTAGCTCCCCCCCAGGGACCTTTTCAGAATATTTATCAKCTCCAGTGCAACCCTGAGCTGCTTCTCTCCTGCTCTTATTTTCAGACTCCTGTCTGTAGCGTGGCCCTGCTGAGGACATCCCTGCACTACTCTGAGAGTGAGAAGGTTTTGGTTAGAACTGGTCTATATGAAGGCTGTGCATTTATTGTCAGATGTTCATTACAGTTTGAGGGGGTTTTTTTCCAGATCCAGTAATTGCACTTTGAACACGATGGTGCATTGTCATCAAAAACTGGGGGGGAAGAGCTTTAAGAGAATTCTATCTTTTTGTAATAATCAGGCTTTCCCATAGACCTTTAAAACAGATTAGAGGCTTCATGAACACAGAAGATGAGAGGAAAAATAACTGGCAAACCCGAAACTTCCCATGGCAAACCCAGGAGAGACCATCCTGCCACACCACTCACCTGCAACAGGGGTATTTCTGGACACCAGGGATCTCTGATCCTTTCATAAGTGGTTCTTTAAGCCAAAACAATCACTTTGGATTCCCTGTGATTCTCAGCAGGTTTCCTAAGCCTGGCAGAAGCAGTTCTGCTTGTGTTCTACTACCAGTAGCAGCTAAGTATGTTATTTTCCTTATCCTCTTAAGTTAAAAAGAGCATTTGCCTGCTTGTTTTATCTGRGCAAGAGACGAATTCTCAGACCAGCCTGGCATGGGGTGGGTACTACTCCCAGTGCAAATGCATTGTTGGGAAGGGCTGGAAGTCTACAACCAGCTGTGTTGTGTGAGCAGAGCAACTTCCAAACCCTACAGCATGTGCTGTACAACGGCTGTGTCAGTGCTAAACCACCCCCAGCATCACCTGTGCATCCCAACTGCCCCTGGCTCATGGCACTGCTGGGAGGGTTTTGCCTCGTGCAAAAAGAGGTTAAGAATCCTACATGTCTGCCCAGAAATACGAGGTACCCCCAGGACCTCCTGCCATGGCCAGGGGATCCACCCCTGAGACTGGAAAGCAAAATGTTTTGGTGGCTGTAGGGAGGTGCCACAGCCAGAGCACCGAGGGTACTTTGGTGACAGGATGGAGTAGAGCCTGGATCCTCAGCCAAACACGGCTGTGGGGCTGGAATGTGCCTTTGGATGACATTTTGTACAATGTTGTACGCATGTAGCAGCAGTAGATTATGAAATTAAACCAAAATTCMGTCAAATCTACCACAAGTCCGTGTTTATTCTGGAGAAGGAAGCCCAGTGTATTTCTGAATCCACATCTGCTGCAGTTCCACATCTGCTGGCTGCACAAGGYCATCCCTCATGGAATTGCTGCAGCAGCTCCTCGTCCTCCTCCTGCTGCGCTGGAGGCAGGGCRGGTCTCACCCCAGCAGGGCAGATCTGCTTCTTCACTGGCGAGCACAGGGGCCAGGATCGGTGGAAGGGCCTCAACACTGGGAACTGGAGCTGAGGGACCTCGGGAAGCCTCTGCACAGCAGGAGCAGGAGATTCCTGCAAGTCCTGCAGAGAACCAGCACCAATCTCATCAAATCCTCTGCAGCCGGCGTATCCCTGATCGCAGCCAAGGCCAGCTCCTGCCTGGGAGCCGCCTCGGCGCTGGGAGGGCGGGTGTGCGGCTGCCCCAGTCCTGGGCGAGTCCCAGGCCAGGCCGGACGGAGCTGGGAGCTCCCTGCGCTGTGGGAGGTGCCGCTGCCCATGGCAGGGCTGGGACGGGAAGGGGTCTGGGGTCCCTCACGCCCGGGCCAGGCCGTGGTTCCGGGGCTGCGGGCGAAGTCCGAGGCCGGAGCCGCTGCCCGGGTCGCACCTGCCGCGCGCCCGCCCCCCCCGTACCGCAATGGCCTCGCCCGGGCCCGGGGCGGGGTCTGTTCCGCCTCGGCAGCGCTGCAGGTCAATCCCGCCAGTTCCCGCCGGTGATTGGTCAATCCGCGGGGCCCTCTCTGAACCAGCCAATGGCGGCGCCCTTTCCCGCCCCGCCCCCCGTCCAGCTGGCGGCGCCGAGGGCCGTGCGCGGGGCTGCGCGTGGGCTCCTCTCCCGCGGGCCCGGGCAGCAGCGCGGCCGCGAGCGCTGGGTGTGTGCCCCCGGCTCGTTCCCCACTTCTGCCCGAGGCTGCTCGGCCAACGAGCGCCGYCCCGACCGCGAGAAAGGCCCGGGCATTGGCCCGTCCGAGACGGGCCCGGAGGAGCCCGAGCGCTGCCTAGGCGGGGTGGGAGGACGAGAAAATAACARTAAAGAGAAGGAGAAGCACACAAAGGTGGTTTGGGCGTTGGGCGGCAGGGACGGGAGCTCCGTGACTGGGGGGATCGACGATGGGGTCACCGGAGCGTCCCGGGCCGGGAATGCCCAGCGGGGCTGGGAATGCCCAGCGCTGCCGGGGCCGGGCTCAAGGCACAGGGCGGGAGTACCGGTACCGTCACCGGCCCCGAGCGCCCCGGCGCTGGTGCCGCTTCTCGGGGCGTTCTCCTGGGGCTGCCGTGGCCTTTCCCGGCTCCGTGAGCGGTTCGAGCTCCCCGCTGGTGATSGACGGCCGGAGCACCCTCGGGATCTCCTGGATTTCATCGTGGAGTGGGTTCCTGCCGGGGACAACTGCGGGGACTGTTCCGCGGGTCCTGACCGGGACAGGTCAGGCGGCAACACCCCCCGGGCCTGGGCACCGGCGGAGCTCCTTGGCTTCGGTTCCAGCAGGATTCTCCAGGATCTGCTGCACACTCGGTTTGGGGAGAAGTCCCCACCGGGGGACGCGCGCGGTCGCGGGCATTGGTTCCAGCCTGGCCGGGCAGTGCGGGTTCCCCCTTGGCTGGGGGAAGAAGGAGGGATGTTTTTGGCCAGTGCAGGGGGGACAAAGGCAGGGTGGGTGGGTTCACTCCTCACACAGAGCGCTCAGGCCATTCCCACGGTCTCACTGTCCTTTCCAGCACTGGCGACTTCATTTTCCAGCTTGGAGTTTGTAAACAGGAGTCTGGTGTGGGTGAGAAGGCAGTGGGGTCACACTAGGGCAGGCCCCACATCCCTGGGGTGATGGGGCAAGGCCTGGGAGCATCCGTGTGTATCCCGCAGGAACTCGGGTGTACATTCCACTGGAGAGGATCCACTTCCAGCACTGCCTCGGCCAGGCAGGAACAGTCTGGGTGTCCTTTGCACACCACGGGCTGTGAGGAACCCTGCCTTGAGCAAGACTAGGACATAGCTGGGGGCAGTGGTACCTGGCTTCAGGCGGGGCTGGGATAATGGGTGTGGCGAGTGGGCATTTGAACATCCCCCTCTGGCAGCTGCTGAGGGGACTTAGGTCCTGCCATCGTGCCCTCCCAGGATGGGGATTGGGAGGCTCGGGCACAGCTCGGAGCACACCCAGCACGGTCTGGGCACTGCGGGGGTGGCACAGGGTGGGACAAGAGCCTTCTCCCACTGGGCCCCAGTTTCTGGTTTCTCTCCCGGAGTGCCAACGTCTCCTCAGCTGCTCTTTGTCCACCTGCTTTATTCACTGTCAAAAAAAAGTGGAAAAACCTTCCCAGTGTTTTGGGTCCAATTCAGCAGCTCCAGCTTTTGGTTGAGTTTAGCGTTTATTAATAATAAATATGTTTAATGAATTTAATTTTGTTTGCAATTGGAATGTTTCTTTCATCCTTTTCCACCTGGTGTAGTGGAAGGTGTCGCTTCCTGGCAGGGAGCTGGAACTGGTTGGTCTTTAAGATCCTTTCCAACCCAATTTTTGGAGAATTTTAGGATTCTGTGACTCTCTGAGGGGCTGGGGTAGTTCTGGCTGCTCTTCCTTCCGCAAACTGCTTGTAACAGCCAAAGGAGCCCTGACGTGTGGCTCCCTGTCCCCAAGGTCACAGTGGGGCTGGGGGGTGTGGCACTGCTCCAGCCCAGCCTCTGCTGGCACTCGGAGTCCCTCAGAGCCACTCCCCAAAATTCCCATCCCATGAGGGAGCAGCAGTGTCCCATTAGTGGAGTTTGTCTCTGAAATCAGGTCGTGAGCACCGAGGAGAGAAATGCTCCCGAGCTGGGAGRGAGGGATGGATGAGCTGTTCCTGAGCTGGGAGGGCCGGATGAGCTCTGCTGGGAGCTCCCACCCCGTGCAGGACAGGGTGTGTTGGGATGTGCTGAGCTGGGTCTCTGCCAGCACTTGGATTTTTCCCCCGTTCCCAGGCAGGGCTGGGCTGGGGTTGCTGTCACTGCTGAGGTGAGTGGCTGTGCCAGCCTGGGATGAAAAGCTGGAGAACAGGTTCCAACAGCATTAGAGCAAAATCCCCTCAGCCCCTGAGTACTGAGGGTGGGTCCTGCTGGGGCAGGAAGCAGCTCCTCACACAGGAGCTTCCTGGGCACAACGTTGCTTGGGGTATTTGGCTGATTTGCAGAAAAAAACCCCCAAATTCTTTTGTTTGGACTCCATCTGATCTTCAGCGTCTTGGAGAGTGAGATCAGGTCTGCTCACAAATCAGCAGGGTTTTCCAGGCTGTTTTCTCAGCACTGATGTTGGCCCTAGGAACTCACTGGTTATTCTTTCCTTGTAGATTTTCCATTCTTAGGCCTGGGCTTTGGGAAGGCTTTTTTCTCCATCCAGCACAGTGACCAAGGCTCCAAGGAGCAGAAGGCTCCTGCTTCCTCTGCAGGTTCCTGGTCTCCGTGTGCTGGGAATGTCCATGTCCGTGTCCATGTGTTTGCCCTGTGCAGATGTGTGTCCCAGTCCCTTCCCTCYGGGATGGAGCTGCTCAGGGCTGTGTGGGACTCAGCTCTTGGTGGAGCCCCTCTGGAAGGAGCTGCTGCTGTATCCAGGAGGTGTTCGGATGCTGCTCTGGCTCTGCTGGGAGCAGGGAGGTGTGTGGGATTTGTCCTTGGGGAGCCTTTTGCCATGGAGAGCTCAGATGCATGTGGCAGCATGGAATCCTTCCCTGGCAGGGTTTGGCTGTGTTGTGTCAGTCCCTGAGCAGCCCGTGAGGGTGAATTCAGGGTCCTTTTCCCTTTGGGAAGGGTAACTCCTCTCTGGCTGCAGGGGTTCACAGCCCAAGCTCCTGGAAGTGTTTGGAGCAATAGCAGCCGAGTTCCACACCCATCCCCTGGATCCAGGTGCTGCAGGAGGGGATCCGGTTGCCTCTGGAGGTCGCAGGGCTCAGCAGTGAGCTGTGCCTTTGGAGCAGCCTCTGTCCCCGCTCCCCCCTGGCTGCACAGCCCGTCCCATCCCTCCCTCTCCAGGGGGTGGTGCTGGAGGACTGCGGAGCTCCCCAGGTCTCCCTGAGAGGGTTTTTCCATGCAGGAGGCTCTGCAATTCCAGCACTTTCAGAGMCTGGAGACGGTTAAGAGCCCCCGTGAGCCTCGTTTGAGAGCTGCCATTGGCGTCACTCACCTGGAGCTGAGGGAAGGAGCCCTTCTTTCCTGGCTGAGGAGATTGGGGCAGGAGCATCTGTGAACTCGAGGGTGCCCTGGCAGCATCACCTGCGAACCTGCTGAGGGTGCCCTGGATCCCGCCGTGTGCCATCGAGGAAGACATTAAACACCACTGGTGCCAGCACAGACTCTGAGCAGCCCCTGGGGCAGCTGCTTGGGCTGAGCGAGAGGGACTCCTTTGGCACTGATTGTTCAGCACTGTCTGTTCCTGAGGGACGTGATCCCTGCTCCAGAGAGTCCTGTAACACCCACACTGGGAATGTCTGGCCAGGGAGGGATGCTTGGTGCTGGAGGAGGCTGGTTTGGGACATGACCCACGTGGGGAGGGGGAATGGGATCTCAGGGGGATCCTGGGTTGCTCCATGGCTTGCTAGGAGCAGCATCTGGAGCAGCTCCTCTGCAGGGTCAGCTTTGCTTGGTTTGTTCATGGGAAGTGACAGGAACTGGATCTCCTCCCCTCCCACCTCTGTCTGTGACAGGATGGCCACAGGACAAGATGGGGACACGATGAAGCCACTTTCTGCTCTTGGTCCTGGATCTGCACTGGCTGCCACTCCCTCCTGGGAGCCCTGGGATTCTCCATGTGCAGGGTTGATGCTCCCAAGGGGGGAAGCTCTACTATTACCAGATTCCAAGTCCTTGTCCTTTGTCCCTGGAGGTTGGGGATGCCATGGGGGTGTGGGTGCCTTCCCTGTGCTCCCCTGGCCTGGGGGTCCTGGCGAGCCCCCTCAGAGCTGGGATCTGTTTTCTGCACAGCACAGGGGGGTCTGTGGGGGCTGGAGGGGGTCACTGACAGCTCACATTCCCTGCACGAGTCCCCCCAAAGGCTCCGGCTGGAAGTGCTGCCATTGGCACTGCAGGGAAGCAGACCTGGACAAGGGYGGGGTGTTCCCAACCTCTCTGCAGTGTCCCAGCAGTGGCTCAGCTCTGGTGGGAGCCCAGCAGGGCCCTGCTCAGCTGAACCTCTCGAGATTCGGGCAGTGGGTGCAGAGCTGCAGCTCCCAGGGCACTTCCCCACCCAAGGCACTTTTCCTGCAGGGAGCACATCTGGATGCAAGAGCTTCCCCAGCTCTGTCTCAGCCCAAAGGGACCTGTCAGACATGTGCAGAGCTGGATGGAGGTGTCCACCAGACCCCARTTTCCTGCCTGATCTGAATTCTGGGGCTGGGAACATGAAAGACAAACCAAACCCCCTGCAGCAGGACRATGTTCACCCTTCCCTGCTGAGGGCAGGTCTCGTGAATGCAATGAGGGCTGTATCCCCCTGTGTGGATCCCCATGGAACACGGACCGTGGGACACGCTGTGGGATTAAAGCAAATGCTGCTGCATCTGTTGGAGCTCCCTGGTGTTCCAGGAGTTCTCTTTGAAGCCAGGATGCAGCAGGGCAGCACCAGTCCAGTTAAAGRTGATGCTGTGTGTGCTCGGTCCCTCTGTCAGCAGCCTTGGGAGGCACCTTGATCCATGGAAAAGATCCTGTTACACCATATGTAGCTCGGCTGTTTGATAAGGATCAGCTGTTTGATAAGGATCTCTGCAGCTCAGCTGCTGTTCCTGCTGTATAAAGGGACTTTTGAGGTTTCCAGTGTCTTCTCTTGGTCTGTGCCCAGCCCTGACACCAACAGAGGACTAAGGGTCCAGGGGGGCTGGAGATATCCAAGAGCTCAGAAAGAAGGGAACAGTCTGAAATTGGGGCTGTTCAGCTTGGAGAAGAGAAGGCTCCAGGGTGATCTTAGAGCCCCTTYCAGTGCCTAGTGKGGTTCCAAGAGAGCTGGAGAGGGASTTGGGACAAGGGCTGGAGGGACTGGACAAGRGGGAATGGCTTCCCACTGCCAGAGGGCAGGGTTAGATGGGATACTGGGAAGGAATTCTTGGCTGTGAGAGTGGTGAGGCCCTGGCAYAGGGTGCCCAGAGAAGCTGTGGCTGCCCCATCCCTGGAAGTGTCCAAGCCAGATTGGATGGGGCTGGGAGCTATCTGGAATAGTGGAAGGTGTCCCTGCCCATGGCAGAGGGTGGAATGGGATGAGCTTTAAGGTCCCTTCCAGCCCAAACCAGTCTGGGATTCTCGGAAGTGAAACTTGACTCAAATCACAGTGAGTAGCAAACTGCCCTGTGCTTGCACTGGCTCACACTGGTTTCCCTCAGCCTCCCAGTGACACCCGAGCTCCTCCTCGCCCTGGGCAGGCTCAGCCTCTGCAGCAGATGCAGATTTGCATGACAGACCCAGAGGCTCTGACCTGTGAGGTTCTGTTACCCTGCAAAAGACATTTCCTCTCATTTCCTCACTGGGTGCAGTGAAGCCTCACTCTGACCTGGCCCAAAGCTCCAGTCTGGGCAGTGCTGTTCCCTCCAGGGTGGCCTTGGAGCAGTTGGAGGTTCCAGATGTGCTGCCTTGTGAAGCATTTTGTTTTCTGTGCCCGCAGCTCTGCCTTTCTCCCCTCTTTGTCTGTGTGCAGCCACCTGCCCTGTGCGTGGTCCTTTGGGTGGGATGGTGCTGCCTCACAGAACCAYGGAATGTCCTGAGCTGGAAGGGATCCATAAGGACCATCCAGTCCAGTTCCTGGCCCTGCACAGACACCCCAACAATCCCAGCCTGTGCCTGAGAGCGTGGTCCAAACCGTCCTGGAGCTCTGGCAGCCTTGGGGCCATGACCATTCCCTGGGAAGGGAAGAACCTTTCCCTAATATCCAGCCTGACCCTCCCTGACACAGCTCCAACCCTTCCCTGATCAGAGGGAGCAGAGATCGGAGCTGCAGCGCCCGGTGAGTTCTGACCTCCAGCTCCTCTTCTCCAGCTGAGCAAACCAAGTGCTCTCAGTTGCTCCTCACATGATTTCCCCTCCGGACCTTTCCCCACCTKCGCCACCCCCTTTGCCTGACTCTGGTGCTGCTCCTGCTGCTGTAACCACCCAAACCCACATTTCTCTGCCGTCTTTGTCCCCCAGAGCTCAGCTCCTTTTCTGGCTGCAGCAGCCACTTCCCGCACCTCTGCTCCAGGGCTGCCAGGGGCTCAGGGGCTTCTGCTTCCCCCAGCCTGGTCCTGCCTCTCCCCTGCCCACGCCCGGCTCCTCTGCCCTGGCGTGGCCTCTGCCCCCGCCCTCTGCACGGGGAGCAGATTAAAGCCGAGCGTGGAGCTCAATTTGTAACCGGCTTGGAACTCAGTTTTGGCAGGGCACAGCACGCCAGGAGATGTGGCAATGCCCAGGGAGCTGCACTCACACTGCTTATCAAAGGATGCTTGAAAGGCTCAGCCATGCAAGAGGAGGGTTGCGTTGCCTAATTCCAGTAGAGGATAAACTCCTCTATTACAGGGACACGTGTTTGGGAGAAGGAGCTGAGAACTGGATTTTAGAACCTGTCCAGCCAGGAACTCACAGCTCCCAGAGCCTTGTCCAAAGGGAGCCAGGCTGAGGAGTGGGCACCTGGCTCAGCAGGGCTGCACCACCCTCTAGAAAACTGCCCAGAGAGGAGCTCATTGCCTTGGGTTGCCTCATTGTGCTCGAATCACAAACGTGAGTCACCCACACCTTGCTGACCTTGGGAGCTGTGGACAGCAGGAATTGTGGCCAGCACTGACCTGGTGCTGCCCAGGGAGCCCGGGCAGTGCCTGACCTGACCATGCCCACCCTGCCCAGAGAGCTGAGCACGGCCTGGGCCAGCCCAGAGCCTGGGGCACGTGTGGGGAGCCAGCAGGGACCACAAACCGTGGGGCATGGCTGGTCACATCCAAACCGGTCACAGGGCAGATCCAGAGCTCCCCTGTCACCCCTGTCTCTGCTGTGAGATGTCACTGTCCTGTCTGCCTGGCCCTCTGTGCTGGAGACAATCTCATGGTGCCCAAGGAAGGGCAGGATTTGAACCTGTCAGGGTGGGAAGGAAGCACAAAAAGTCGCCTGGTCCTTTCCCTGCTCCAGTGCGGGACACTGTGACTCCGCAAAAGGGGAGTCTGTCTTGCCCTTGGAGGCTCCCAGTTCTGCAGCTCCACGGGGTAAAAGGCACTCGCCTCAAATCATCCACAGCTTCCTTTTCCCCCTTCAAACCTCTTTTTCAGGGATAGGAAGAGCCCAGGAACTGTTCTGGGTGCAACCTCCTGCCCCCGGAGTGACATCGGCTGTGAAACCCTGGGAGCACGTGAAGCCTTTGGGACACTCCTGTTTCCTGTGGGAATGGCCAGGCACTGGGGGAAGGTGCTGCGGTGCTGCTGAGGCCATTCCAGCAGCCATCTTGGGCTTTTGGGGTTTCTGGGGGCCTTGAAGAAAACCATCCCACACTGGATCCTCTGCTGGTGCCTCATGTGTGACCTCCCTGTCCTGGTGTCCCTGTGCTGCCAGGGAGGGTTCAGGGAGCAGACCCAGTCCCAGCCCAGGCTCCCCTCACTCTCCAGCTTTTTCTGAGCTGTTCCCCCCAGCTGTCTCCAGGACAAAGCCTGGGTTTTATGCTGTAAAAACCCCAGTCCACATTCCCTCCAGTTATTTCTGACGAAGGAAAAACCTCCCTGAGAACAGTTTTGATGTCACAGGGTCTGAGAGCAGGATCCATGGATACAACGCTCTGAAGAGTGATGTCCCCARAGCAGGATGGCTGGGAGCCCATCTGTGGATGGACAATCCAAGGACCCTGGATCAGCCCCTGTCCCTCTTGCTGTGATGGCACTTCCAATGTTGCTGAGCAGGGCAGACCCTCAGGGCACCCATGGGTGGGTGTGACTCCCCTTGGCCAATGTTTCCTCGTCCCAGCCATTGGGACAGGACTTTTTGTTCTGGCCAATGTTGTAAAAGTGTCCCAGTTGCAAACTTGGCCTCTTTGCCTTCCCACAGCCAGGTAAATGCTTTGGATGCCATGCGTGGTGCCAAGGACAAGGAGTTTCTCTTCCCAAGGAGGTTCCTCCTCCCAAAGCTGCTGCTGGGGTACAGCAAGGGGYTCTTTCCTCTCCTGTTCTGTTCCCCACAGGGACAGGAAATTTCCAGGACATGAGGCCTCAAGTGGAATATGGAGCAGAGGTGTCTGGAAAAGTTGTGTTAAACCCTATTTCTACCCAGAAGGCTCTAAATGTTATTGTGTTTTTCCAAATCACCGTAAATGAGAGATTAAAACMCCTTCAGGACAGCTGCTGCTCGGTAACTCCTGAAACCTCCTCTCTGGTGCTCCAGATCAAACATTGTACAAAAGGTGTGATTACAAGGGGAGCATGAGGCACTTTGATCTACAGAAGCAAGGTAAGATTTTCTTTTCAGTCACCCCTAAGCAGTAGAGCAGTCCCTAATAATGTAATTTTAATGAAATTATGTGTGTATTCCAGCCTCAGCAGCTGCAGTGTCTGTAAAGCATGGAGAAATTGCTCTTTGGTGCCACAGAAGGGTTGAACCTCCTCTGCAGCCTTGGCAGCTTCCATTGCCCTTCAGGAACCTTGAATTTTGCAGAAATGGCAAAAAAACACGATAAACCCCCAAATCAGCCGTGTTTTGGTGTCAGAGCCCTCAATCCCTGCCTCTCACAGAGGGGTTTGCAGTGTCCTGGATGTTGTGAATGACTTTGGAGTTTAAAATTATTCCATTTGATCAGTTTTGGTTGCACAATATTCACTCCTGGTCTGAGCATGGAAACTCTCTGTAAGTCCTTGGAGTTGTTGGTCAATTTGCTTAAAACCCCATTTTTCCTTTCTCAGGGAAGGTGTTTGGGGCCAGAGGACACCAAAGCCAGGGCTGAGGGAGGTGGTGCCTCCAGCCTGGAGAGGCAGAGGTTCCCAAGAGGCTCCCCAGAAGTTTCCTCGACCATGGGGAAGGTCCAGAGCCTTCCAGGGTGCTCTGGAAAAGGACAAGTGACACCGTGCAGCAGCTGCCACAGGGACCATTCCAACTGTGCAAAAGGAAAAGGCTTTTCCCATGAGAGCTGTGCAGCCCTGGGGCGGGATCTTCCCTGAGCACATTCAGAACTCAGCGGGCAAGGACTGGGTGATCTGAGCTGGCCTTGCACTGAGCCCTGCTCTGAATTCGGCCTTGGGCTCGGGACCTCCCAGGGGCCCTTCCAACCTGGATCTTTCCCGGTTTCCCTGAGCCGGCGGGCACTGACGCGTTCCCACATGTGGAGCTCGTTGCATCCCCCAGGAGACACGACAAGGGGAGATGTCCCTCGGCAGTGACAGGTTTGCTTGGGCCTCGGCAGCCTGGAAACTGCGTGCAAGGAGGAGCTGGCCCAAAGCACCACCTGCACCAGGGCAAGGCTGCGTGGGACATTCCACCGTGGATGACTTGATATGACATTTCCATTCCAAACTGGGATGGGTGGCAGGAGGACAGGGAGCACTCCAGAGCATCAGCCTCCTCTTGTTCTCCTTGGTTTTGTGCCATGGTCAAGACATCAGACTCCAGCTGAGGAACAAGTGCCATTTCTGCTTCTGCCTCCACCTTGGATTTGCCAGTGAGTGTCACCAGGTCCCTCTGTGGTGCCTGGAGCTGCTGGGATGTGGAGCAGGAGCTCAGCCAACCACCAGGGAGGTGGAATAACTGCATCCTTAAAGCATCCTTAAAGCAAGGCTGAGGRGGAGACACCCCTGCCCTGCCCTGAGCTCCTCCAGCCGGGGGTGGGAGCTAGGCCAGGCTGTCCTGTGCTCCCTCCCTGGAATGTGGAGCCACAGGGAGAGGGGCTGGACTGGCAGTGCTCAACTTCCCAGAGCAGCCCAACATCCCCCCACACACACACGCTGAGACAGGAGTGCCAAAGTTCAGCCTGGTGCTTCAGCACATTCCCAATCCAGAGGAGATTTTGCAAGGACAGACCTGGCAAAAGAGACTTGGAGAATCAGCACCRGGTGTGCAGGAATTACTTGGATGGTTGGACATCCCCTTGGATGTCAGGGAAGCTCCTTGCTTGTCTGTAGCACTGTTACCTGAGGACGGCTCAGGTGCCAGGTCACAAATTTACTCTGTTTCCCTGTTCAGTCTGAAGGTGAGCATGTGAATAGTTGTCCACCTTGCAAGCCCAGTCCAGGCCGGACTGCTCCTGGAAAGCAGGAGGCAAAGAGAGAACCTCAGCAGGACGTGCTGATTGGCCTCAAATGTTATCTTTAATAATTTGGATTGGATTTCACTGTTGGATTTCACTGGTAAAATAAAAGAGATCCTGCAGAAATCATGTCAGTAGCATGACTTGCATGAATCTGTCCAGTGGCTCAGTGTAGCTTTTATTTAACAGGGTTCCAATGTTTATTTAGAAAACAATGAACTTCTGGGTTATCTTGTTCATCCTTTACTACTGGGATCATTGTTATCACCAAAGTCCTTCCCTGCAGCCCTCGGGGGGTGCCAAGAGAATAAATAAAACCAGGGAGAAGCAGCTCTGCCCCACACTTGACATCCAGTGCCCTCTTCATCCCCTCCTCCTCGGGTCTGCCCTCAGCACCACGGGACCCCTGGGCCTCTGGATTGGGGTGGGATGGAGGAAGGGTCGCATGGGTCAGTCCTGCTCCGGGTGTGTCCCACCCAGGGAGTGTCCCCAGGGTGCTGCTGCCACAGTCCCTGGCATCCGGAGCCTTCCCTGGTGCCACTCACTTGGTCCTGGGAATAATTTGGGATTAACTTGGGAGTCTATCTGTACTCTCTTCTCTCCTCCTTGTCCGGGGCTCCTGGTGGCAGCAGAGCCTCCTCCAGGACTGCAGTGGGATGCCCCAGGATGCGTGYGGCGGGAGAAGGTCCCCATCAGCACGGCCTGGTGCATCCCACTGCAAGGAGGAACCGGGTGCTGTGCAGGAATCGGAGCCTTCCCAACGCCGACAGCAAGGAGGGCGAAGAGGCACAGTCCTCCAGCAGCTGCATTTCCAGAGGGAAGGATGAGCATGGCCTCGGTGTGGGTTGTCTCCCCTGGCAGATCCCGGTGGGCAGCAGTGCCGGGCAGTGCTGGTGCCAGGACACCGCGGCACGGGGTCAGCCCAGCCTTTCCATCTGGACAGGACTCACCTGCCCTGGCAGCTGCAGACAAATCCCCTGGAACGCGGGTGGGCGGGAGGCCAGGCCTGGAGCACGGGTGGTTGGGTGGCACCACTGCAAAGCTGCGGTCCCAAGGCTCTGTTCCTCCCCTTGACGGGACATGGCAGTGCCAAACAGCGCCAAACAAAGAGTGCCAAACAAAGAGTGCCAAACAATGCCTTTGTGCTTGGGGTTGATCAACCCCAACTGGATTCCCTATGGCAGCAGGTGGGGAGAAATAAAACCCTGTCCCAAAGCCCTGCACTGAAGTGTGGGAAGGGAAGAGGCTTTGCTGGTGCCAGGAGCATCTGCAGCTCCCTCAGAGCACGAGGGGATGGAGCGATGGCACTGCTGGACGTGGGGACATGGCCGTGACAGGACAGGCTTCAGGGGCTCCCGATGGATTCAGGGGCTGACGACTCAGGGGTCATTCTGGGATGTGTTGCTAAATCATGACATTAATTGGTCCATGAGGTTTCCCCCCCCCCACCTCTGGGGATTTCACAACACCTGGAATCAAGGACATCCTCGCACCATTTACACTCCTGCTCGCTAAGTTTTATCCTCTGCACCCCTCCCAGTGGGAACAAGCTGTCCCTGAACACTTCCCTGGAGTGTTTCTGAGCTGGTCCGGMTTGTGACAGGCTCAGGGAGGTGAAGACTCCAGGTACCATCCTGGCTGAGGTGTGTCTGCCTTCCTTTCTCCACCYGGGTCCCATTCACACCTTTTGGCTCCAGCCACCTCCCTGGGCTGTTCCTTGACTTGGGGTGGCCATGGGCGCAATTCTCTCCAGGACACTGTGCCCTGCCACACTCCTGGGCCTGGCAGTGTCACTGCTGGGGCTGGTGCCCCACAGCCCTGCCCTCCCTCACACCACTTCTGGAAGCAGCAGATGCCCCTGGCAGGAGCTGGTGACTGCATTTAGTAACTCTCATGCACCTCACAGGGCCTCCAAACCACGCTTAGGTTATCCAGGGATTTTCCACAGCAGTGAGGGCTCTTCTCCCCCATCTGAGTGTGGTTACTCCAACCACAGCCATTCTGCAGCACTGCCTCCATTGACAGCCAGCTCCCTCTGGACTTGGCAGACATGGAGCGGGGGACTCTTCAGCCCTCCTGACATCCAGAAACAAGAAAGGCATGAGTCAGGTCCTTGGATGGTCCTCAAGACCCAGTGAAACGGAGCAGGCAGATGAAATTAGGGAGAAAGTCTGCCAGAGAGGTCTGTCGGGTGTTCTGGGCACAGTCCAGGAGGATTCCCTATCTCTTGTCAGCCTGTGGTGGGGACACAACCCTGCTGAGGGGCTGGCACGGCCTCAGGGACAGCCACGAGACCCCAGCACAGGGCTGGAGCCTGACCCAGACACTCGGAGCAGCCACCCACGCTGACCTCACAGCAGGGCCCACTTTCAAGGGAAGGCTCTTGCAGCAACCCCAGAACAGGCTGCACCCCACAGGCAGTGCCACAAGCACAAGGAGTTCCTCCTTGCACCCGTCCCCTCCCACATGTCCTCTCTGAGGGTGTCACACCCTGCCACGGAGGTGCAGTGGCACCAGGGAAGTCCCTGGGACAGGGCCAGCCCCAGGGATCCTGAGCTGGGCTCTCCGTGCGRTGTCCCCATCTGGATCTTTGTTACCAGACTCAAACTCCACCTCAGGCTTTGCCCTCGTTCTGCTGGGCCGYGTCTGCAGCAGGAGGGCTTTGCCAGGAGGGTCCCCATGGTGAGTCTGGGTGTTCAGCATCTCCCTCTGTGCAGCTCCTTTCCAGAGCTGGGAGAGGGGACAAGAGCAGGGCGAGCTCCCCCTGAGCTGGGCATGGCCYGGGCAGAGGGGCTGGGTGGAGATGGGAGAGGGCAGCAGCTCTTTGGCTGTTCTGGAGAGGCTCCTCTCAGACAGGAAAACTGGGTGGATTGGCCAACCTGATGGCCTTGTCCTGGAGAGGAGGCAGAGATCCTTCCTGCTCCATCACCGTCCTCCCCTCCCAGGCCACCTCCCTGGTCCCTGCCCTTCCCTGGCAGCTGCATGGCCACTCCTGGTGCCGGTTTCCAGAGTGACCTGCTGACCACGTCCCTTTTTCCCTGCTGACCACGTCCCTTTTCCCTGCTGACCACATCCCTTTTCCCTGCTGACCACATCCATTTTCCCTGCTGTCAGGCCTGCACAGCCCTCGGAGCTTTCAGCACTCAGGAGCTGTGATGTTGTTGCTCATCCAAGGTGGGACCTGTTTGTCAGGGGATGTCCAAACGTCGGGAGGGACACTCAGTCAGTGTCCTCAGCCTTGGTGGTGCTGAGCCTGGAGCTGCTGTCAGGCCCCTGCACAGAGCTCTAAGGGTGCTCTCCAGCCCAGAGCCACCCTGTCCTGCCTGGTGTCCTGCTGTTCCCCACTTGTGCCATCTGCCACAAACAGGCAGCAAAGGCAGGGAACCAGGAATGTGAGCCCGTGGAGGTCCAGCTGACAAGGACAAGGGCTTGGCCTGCCCTTTAGCCCCAAGGTGGTCAGGAGTGGAGAACAGGAGACAAAGGGAAGGCTGGGAGAGCTGGATTTGTTTKAATTGAAGAAGGGCAAGTTTGAAGGGATCTTACAGCTCTCTGCAGCCAATTAATAGGAGTAGCAGAGAGGACGGAGCCAGTACAGAGGAGGCCACGGAGATGCTCCAAGGGCTGGAGCCAGGCTGGGAGAGCTGGGGGTGTTCACCYGGAGAAGAGAAGGCTCCGGGGAGACCTCAGACCCCCTTCCAGTGCCTAAAGGGGCTCCAGGAGAGCTGTAGAGGGACTTGGGACAAGGGCCTGGAGTGACAGCACAACGGRAAATGGCTTCCCACTGCCAGAAGGCAGGCTTAGATGGSATATTGGGAAGAAATTCTTCCCTGGGAGGGTGGTGAGGCACAGGTTGCCCAGAGAAGCTGTGGCTGCCCCATCCCYGGAAGTGTCCAAGGCCAGGTTGGATGGGGTTGGAGCAACCTGGGCTAGTGGAAGGTGTCCCTGCCCATGGGAAGGGTGGAATGGGATGAGCTTCAAGGTCCCATCCAACCCAATTGTGGGATTCTATGAAGATGGAATCACACCTTCTAAGGTACATGGGGAGAGGAGAGGCARCTGGAACAAGCTGAGACATGGGGAATTCCTTTTAGATACCTGGAAAAAGATCACCACGAGGACAGTCAAATACTGGGAGAGAGGCCTGAGGGGCTGTGGGATCTCCATCAAACCTCCAGTGGACAAGGTCTGGAGCAACTGGGTCCAGGCCCGGTTCAGCCCTGCTGTGGGCAGAATGGCAGCCCTTTCCTRTCTCAATCATCCCATGTTTCTGTTAGAGGACACCTCGGTGATGTTCCCCAGTTTATCTGCTTTACACAAGGCTTTCAACCGGCCGGATGCAGCCTCACAGCTGCTCTGTGTGAGCCATCATTCTCTATTGGAGAGAAATCAGGGATTTCCTTATTTTCCTCACCTAAGCTCAGAGGGGCTTGGAGAAGTCTCCCTGCTTTGCCAGCCCGAGAGCTGCCACAGCATCACCCCAGAAACCTCTCAGTGCCACAGGTGTGCAAGGAGTGGAGGGGAGGTTTTGCTCAAGAACAGCCTGGCCACAAGTCTCAGCAGGCTTCTGCCTGGCTTTCCTCGCCGTGGCAGCTCCATGTTCCCTTCCAGCTGGATCCTGGTTCCCCTGCTGGATCTGAGCTCTCCATCTGCCCCCTTCCTGTGATGCTTTCTGGTCCCACAGAGGAAAGAGAAACGTCCATGGCAGGCAGAGTGAAACCAAGGTTTGCAAACCTGAAGAGCAGATTTCCTTCTGCAGAAACTTGCCAGGCTCTGGGAAGTCTCAGCTGCGATGGGGCAAGGCTGAGTCACTGCTCAGAAATGGTGTTATCCTGGGAAATACGAGAAATTCCCAGCACCCGTACCTCTGTCCCTCCTGGCGACCACCTGCCCTGAGGAAGAATCCTTAGCCTTTTAGCCCCGGTGCTAAAATAAACCCCAAAAGCTGGACTTCCCGGCAGCGGCGTTGGGGCACTTATTCCCCCCCAGCAGAATTCGAGAGCTCCACCGACACTTCGGCTGCAGAGCGCCCGACAAGTTGGAACAGCGACCCCGCGCCGCTCTGGGAGCAGCATCGGGCCAGCGAGCGCTTTGATTGCGATCAGCCAGCTGGCAGGAATCCCAGGAACTCGCACAAAAATGCTTTGAAGAGCCCAGATGCTCAGGGCGTGTCCCGGTGTGGGTGCGGAGCGTGAGTCACAGCATCGCCATGCGCTGCTCGCCGCGCTCGGGCAGCGCCGGCACCGCGGGGACCCCCGGACCGCAAACACCGCCCGCCCCGTGCTTTGCATTTATTCCATTAACGCCCCCATCTGTGCCCATCGCAGTCCGAACCCGGCACGGGCTCTGCGTCCCTGTCAGCCGTGCCCGCTCTGCCCGTGAGCTCCAGACACRGAGGCAGACAGGGAATGCGCTCCGGGCGCTGCTGGATGAAAGCTCTGCTCTTGCTGCTGCTGCTGCTGCTGCGCCGGGGCTGCGCTGGGCTCGCCGGGGATGATGCTCCCCGTGCCCTGCTCGGGAACAGCCCCAGCCCGATACCAGCACGGCTGCGCTTTGCACAGAGCTGCCATAAACTCCTTTGTTTAAGTACCGTTTGCTCTTCCAGATACGGGTTTGGGATTTGTTGCAGAAACCTGGGAGATTCCCTCCCTTGGGCTAGACCGTGCGAACTCGCCCCAAAAAACCATTGTTTCCTGAAAGGCTCCCTAAGCTCCCTGTCCGCAGCCCCGCAGCCCAGCTCAGCATTTTGGGCGAATTATGAAACAGGGAGATGCCCGAGCGCAATGACGGGGTGTGATAAACACCCGGCTCTCCCGCGCGGGACAGGGTGAGGGCTGTTCCTTGCCCGGGGCCAAGTGACATTACAGGTTGAGAGCTGGCACTTTGTTGTGCAGGAGCCATCTGACGCTGACAGCCTGTCATTGATTTGCGAAAACATCGCTTGGCATCGATAACGAGCTTTCAGGAGAAACAAGTAGGGCAGAGGAAAACAACACCCAGGTGTTGCTGCGCCGTTCCTGCCTGCGCTGGAACAGCACGGACCTATCCCCACTCTGTGAAACGCTCGGGAGCAGCACAAAAGGAGGGCACCCGCTCCGTCCACTCCATCCCACTGGGCATCAGCCACCCAGCCCCGAGCAGCACCCAGCCCTCCTCCAGGCTGGCCTTGCTTGGGCATGGTCTAAAACGCCAGATTGGCTGGGTGATGGAGCAGAGTGAAGCCTCTGCATCCCTTGGGTGAGGCGTCAAGAAAGGTGGGGAGAGGGGACCAAAGGCAAATAAACACCCTCCAGTTGCTCTAGTCCTGTGTCTTGTGGACAAAACCTGGCTTTCTGCTCCTGGGTTTCATGAGAGGAGCATCCTGAGGCATAGAAWAGGACAGTGCACAAAGCTCATCTTTCCCAGGAGCCTGCCCTGTGCTCTCTGACACTGCTCTTGTTTCTACAAAATGTGAAATACGGACACAAACCACCAGGGAAACACAAAACCTGATAGATGGGAACGAAATAAAGCACCTGTGAGCTGAAAATACCAGGCCAGCAGGCAGCCAGACCCTGGGCACCGCTGATTSCCACTGGAGAGAAACTCCACACTTCCTTTCTGACCACAGCTGATCCATCTGGCAGCACGGAGGGCTCTGCAACTCGTGGCTGAATGCTGGCACAAACACCCAGGACCTGATCCTGGGGCAYCCAGGAAGCCTTTGCCGTGGGCATCCTCCCCTCAGCCTCCCTCCGGATGGAGTTTGTGCCTCTTCTCCTGTATCAGCCTCCTGTGGCTTGGCAGSAGCTTTGTCAGCACTTGCTGTGACCTGAAACTGGTCACACCAGCACCGAGGTGTTCAGTGCTCTGCGGACGAGTTGCTGCAGTGTGGCTTGGCAGAGGGAAARCTCTCTGCTCACATTCATAGCCTGGCATGTCATTTCTTGCACAGCCATTTTATCTCCCATTCTTGCTAAATGTCCTATTTTCCCCCATGCTACTCCAAGCTGCTTGCARAGATTGCCCCAACTCTGTCCCTGATTCCTCCATAGGCCTGTCCCTGAGACAAGTGGGACACCCTTTGAGGAGAGGTCTGGGGGACCCTGTCAGGACCCTCCCTGACCCCWACACGGGGTGTTCTACAGGGAACCTGCATTCCTGGGTTCAGAGGGATGGATTTGCAACCTATGCAGGCAGAGTTGGGATCTGGAATGGGCACTGCGGGCAGTGTTGCCCCTCTGCCCTGTGCAGTGCTGCTCCTACAAGCAGGGCCATCTCTCGGCACAGAGACACAGTTTTGATCCAGTTTGGAGTAAGGGAAGTACTGGAACCCAAGAGGAGCTGTCTGGGAGATGCTCCAGCCCTCTGGGGAGCACCTTTTCCTACCCAGACCCACCGAGCCTCACCCCTGACCCTTCTCAGTGACAATGTCCACGGCCAGCCCTCGACCCCCCCCAGCCCCGCCCCCTCCCCTCTGTCACCCCCGCGTCCCCCTGGCCCCGTGGGCCGGGCAGGGGCTGGGGGCAGGTGTGGGGCCGGGAGCTGCCCCGCAGCGGCGCGGGGGTGCCGGGGCTGGCGGCAGCGCGTGGGTGTGGAGGGCAGGGCTGTATATCCAGTCTGGCAGAGGGTGGGACCGCTCACACGCCGGGGAGCCGCGCTGGGAGCAGCAGCCGGAGACACCCTCGGCCGGGGGACGTATGGCAAGGAGGGGTTTGGGGGATTAAGCCCAGCACAGACGGTGTTCGGTGGCCTCGTGTCGCGCGTGGTGAGTGTAGTGCAGCCCCTGTGCCCGCGGTGTCCCAGCCATGCTCCACTCTCCGCTGAAAACGGCGCTGGCCTACGAGTGCTTCCAGGACCAGGCCAGCTCCACGCTGGCCCTGCCCTCGGACCACAAGCTGAAAACCAAGGGCACGGGGAAGCAGCGGGTCCAGGAGCAGGTGATGATGACGGTGAAAAGACAGAAGCAAAAGTCGTCGGTGTCGTCGAGCGTGGGCCACTCCAACCGAGGTAAAGTCCCAGCTGGACAGCGAGGGGGCCGCTCCGGGACAGGGCTGGTGCTCTGGGCGGCCTCGGTGGGTTTGTCTGGGGGGGACAGACTGGTTTGCTTCTCTGGGGGGTCACCCCCGGCAGGCGGTGCCGAGGTCTCCTGCACTGGTTGGAAGAGTTAGGACAGGACACGGAGCTGGATGCATCGACTGCCTCCCTGGCGGAGCTGAGCAGGGGGGAATGCTGCACTGCTCCACATGCCTCAGGCACTTGGACATTTCAGTGTGGTGCTATAACCACTCTTTCCCTGGCTCTAAAGCTGGAGTAGCTGCCTGATTTTGCAAATACCTCCTCTGAAAGTGCCCCCATGTTTGGAACTCTCCACCATCCCCTCCTGTGGATGGGCAGAGCTGCCGGCGCTGCTGCTCGGCTGTGCCATGKGCTGGAGCCGCAGCTTTGCTGCCTCCCGAGCGCTGGGCAGGTGGAGAGCAGGAGGCTGTGCCCACACACAGGACACAAACCTTGGCTCGGGATTCGCCTCTGGAACTCCCAACAGGTCTCCCATTTGCAGGCTGAGAAGTCTGGAGTCTCCGGGACCCCCAGTGGGAGTGGCAGGAAGGAGACGAGCTGGGAGAAGTGTCCCTGGTGTTGGTTGATGGGGCTGTTTCACAGCCGCTCCGCTTTGGGGAGCCAGTGCTGGGGTCCGGGTAGCCGTTCTGCCTCTGTGCACAGAAAACAAGGAATCAGCTGAGTTCTGGAGCCAGGTTTCCTGCTGGAACACCATCCTCTTTGGATCAAGGCTTGGCAAATGGTGCTCTCTGCCATCCTTGTGTCTGGAGAGAGCTGATTTGGAGATAAAGCCCAGYTTTCCCCAGCTGGAAGCTGCAAACCCAGAGGGTTGTGACAGCCCCCACGCAAAACCTCCTGGCTGTGGAGGTGCCTTTCCTGGCAGCTGCAGGGAGCTCTGGCCTGGCCGAGTCCTCCAGGGAGAGCAGATCSCAGGGCTTTGGGGGAGATGGAGGTGCTGGGGCTGGGACTGAGCCCTCGGCCGTGTCTGGAGTGAGCAGAGTGTAGAGGGGTGTTGCGTGAGCAGGGCCAGGCTCTGACACCTCCTTCGGGAGCTGGGCCTTGTCCAGCAGCTTTTCCAAGCTCGACTGTGGGGCCAAATCCTGTGCTGCTGAGGTGCCGTGGTCCAGACACAGCTTTGGGGCTGGATTGCCGGGAGAAGCTGGGTGGCTTCAGGCTGATGGGTGAAGTGTGGAGGTGGTGCTCCCATGGGAGCCATCCTGGTTCTGGGCATTGCAGCTGCTGGAACAGAGGGAATGGAGCAGCTCCAGAGGAAGGGCAGGTGGGCACTGCCGGGAATAAACCCCTGCTTCTTCTTCTGTTGTGGACACAGACTCCAAAGGGTGAGGGGGAAAAGGGGCAAGGAGAGCTCTCCTCTTCCCCCAAAGTGGAAGATGGGATTCTTCTCCCACTTCCAGAGGGTTTGTTGCTTAATGTGTTACAGTGCCAGATGTGACAAAATAAAACACAGCCCAGGATGAGATGGGGGGCTCTGGATGGGGCAGGGAAGTAGGCAGAGGGATGTCTCCCACCACTGCCCATAGGCAGGAAGGAAGGGAGGCACAGGGAGATTATCCCGCTTGGAGAGGAGCCCAGGTGAAACCTCTGGGAAAGGAAAAAAAAATAAAAATAGCACATTCCCAAACTGCCTGTCTCTGCTCAACAAGCTAAACCCCTCCTCCAGACACTTTGGGGAATGTCTGGGAGTGGGAATTGTGTGRAGATGTGCTGCTCTGGTTTCTGTGTCCCAGGGAAACTGAGTCACATCCCACTCCCAGGAGCTGCCTCCAAGCACGGGGCCGAGGGCCTCCCATTCTCACCAGGGGGAGATTGGCCAGCAAAGGTCCTGGGGGCTGATTCATCCCCGTGCATTCCTGGATGGAATCCCAGAAGGGCAAAGAGTTGCTTTTTGTTCCCAGAGTTTTCTCCTGGTTGGTGCTGGAGGGGGTCAGGCTCAGTTTTCAGGTGTTGATTTTTGCTGCTCTTGCCCAAAGGTCAGCTGGGCAGAGGGTGAGAAAAATTAATTCTTCCTACAAAGAGGCTGTGTGGGTCTGTCAGACACCACGGATTCTGTCTGACATGGATTCTGCCTGACATGGATTCTGCCTGTCCAAACCCTCCTCCAACAGCAGCTCCCTGCATCCCCTGGGATTTCTCAGAGGTGCTCCCCAGAGGCAGCACAAGCGGGGGAATTCCCAAAGCCCCTTGACAAGTGCCCGGGTGCTTTGTTCTCTGTGCTCCCAGACGGTCTCAGGGTGTCTGGGCAGGTGTTGGGCCAGGTCCAGGTGTTTGTTACTGTGTTTGGAGCTGTGGTTTGAGCCGGAGCTGGAGCAGGGCCCAGAGCCTCCCCCAGCTTCAGCAACCATGTCCTGGTGTGTGTAGGATGGGGAGCGTGGACATGGAACCCTCGTGCATGTAGCAGGATAGGGGGGCTGTGTCTCATCACTGCAGTTCCTTTAGAGGGTCAGCACACGTTCCCTCAGTGTCCTGCTGATTGATGGATTCATTTATGGGTTGGTGATTTAAAGTCCAGCAGGTGCAGGTGTTGTGGCCACTCTGGAGATGTGGCGTCCCCCAGGGCAAGGTGATCCATCTGGACTCAAACTGGTGTGCACTGGGGTAGGACAGTGAGCACAAACCAGCAGAATGATCCTGCACCCAGTGGGGCCTTGTCTCAGCACAGCAGCTACAGGTGTTCCAAGGATGACTGTGGAGTCTGGCATCTGTGGGATCTGTGGGGTCTGTTAGGTCTGTGGGTCTGAGGTCTGTGGGGTCTGTCCTCCTGGGGTGTTGGGTCTGTGGGGTCTGCCCTACGGCATATCTGTCCTTCTCCTCATGGCAATACCGAACTGGATGGCTCCCACTCAATTTGTGAGAAATGCAAATTTCCAGGCAAAATGAATTTCAGTGGCAGAAAAGGCCAGGCCAAGCTGAACCAGCTCCCTGAAGCCAACAGCTCTGCTCTGCAAAGTCCTCTGGCTAAAGGAAAGTTCTGCCAGTGACCTGTCACTGAGGAAACAGATCCAAGGAGTGTTAGATTCAACTGTCCCATGGCTGAGCTGGGCTTGAGAGGTTTCCTGCGCTGGCTGTGACTGAGAGAGGAGAAATCCCACCGAGCTCTGGTGGGATCCCACCTGGCTTTAGTGAGGATCAGGACTCTGATGTGAAGAGGATATTTTGGGCATAGTAACTTTTGAAGACTTCTGTAACTTCCCCCAACATGAGATGATTTAGTGAAAGGTTCCACTCTTCCACAAACCTCAGATTATTGGGATAGAAAAAAATCCCCAAACCCATTAGGTCATAGGCCAGAAGAGAGAACAGGAGTTTGGTCATTCCTGCAGGAATCTCAGTGTCTGGGATTTCACTGACACTTCTCTCCTAGAAGGCACCCAGGCTTTGCTGTGTGCCTCCCACAGGCCTCTGCTCTCACTGTGTTTTTCCTATGTTTAATCATCCTTATTGTTTAAAGCCGTGCATAGTTTATGATTTAACTTGCCAAGCCTGCACTGCCAGTGACTGGTTCTTGTCTTGCCTTTCCCTGCCACAGATTAATATTTATTAACGTGCATCCTTTTCCACAATCTCCACGTTGGCTTCGTGTGTCCGGCTGGCTTTCGGGAAAATGGCACTTGGAACACGGCTCTGCTCCCTGCCATCGGTGCCGGCTGCAAGGGGGGAGAGTTGCCTTGGAGGAAAGCAAATAACTCGTCAAGAACAGGCACATTGGGTTCGATGGCAGCCTCAGTTTGCTCTGCAAGGATGGATAACAGGGATAGAGGGGGGATGAGGGCAGGAGGAGCAGTGCAGGGGGGGGCTCAAAGCGATGCATTGCAGGGCCCTGCGATTCTTACCTGCTGTAATTGGATTTTACCATAATGAATTGTCCCACTGAAGATAAAAYAGATTTTATATTGACCAAATTTTGAAGGAAATGCCTTGGGGGAATGATAATTTGGGGAAGGGGAGAGTCTGAGCAGCCCTCGGGGGTATTTCCTGCCTATGTGGTCACTGGGAGACTGCATTTCATCTGGGTGGTTCTGCCATGTCTTTTCCAGCTCTGTCYCAGCTGTTGAGGGTCCTCTGTTGTGAGGAGGGAACTGGGGGGGCTCAGCCTGGAGAAGAGGAGGCTCAGGGGGGACCTTCTGGCTCTCCACARCTCCCTGACAGGAGGGGRCAGCCAGGTGGGAGTAGGGCTCTGCTCCCAGGGAACAGGGACAGGATGAGAGGAAACAGCCTCARGCTGTGCCAGGGGAGGCTCAGGTTGGATATTGGGGAAAATTTCTTCCTGGAAAGGGTGGTCAGGCCCTGGCATGGGCTGCCCAGGGCAGTGGTGGAGCCACCATCCCTGGAAGTGTTCAACACATGAGTGGATGTGGCATTTGGGGATGTGGGTTGGTGGTGAACGTGGCAGTGCTGGGGGAATGGCTGGACTCTGATCTCAGAGGCCTTGTCCTGCCTCAGTGGTTCCATGGTTCTGTGTTATCTGCTATGAACACAGGGGGTTTAATTGGCTCTGTGTTTGTCCAAGTCCACGTGGGTCCTTCAGAGACCTRAACAGCTGCTTGGGTGACAAATGGGGCACAGACATGTGGACATAGCCAGAAAAAAGCCCCAGGGAGGCATCTCCCACCAAGAGCATTTCCACCCTGGCCCAGATGGGTTTTTGGGGTTGTCTGGGTTTATCCCAAATTCCGAGGACCCGTGACCAGCTCTTTACTCTTGAGGTGTTTGAAAAGGGGACTGTCCTTCCTGTCCCTGAGGGCTGGGGACACAGCTCCCAGCTGGCTCTGGGAAGTGTCCAAATCTGCACAAACAAACAAATATCAGGTTTTCTTCAGCCACCTCCGCCAGAAAATCCCCAGGTTCTTCCTGGCCTCCAGACTGAGCTCTCCAAGGAATAAATCCCAGTTGTGTGGTGGCAGGAGAAGCATCTTCTCCAACCAGCAAGGTGACTTCAAAATGCCTTGAACATTTGAGGTTCTCTGTAATTATGTGTTTATAAGCTCTTATGTACAAGTTCTTGGAGGTGAAGGCAACTCTTCCACAACTGGAGAACATAAACTTGCACCAACCGCCTGATCTTTGAATTTGGCCATGTAGTGGTGGATTTATCCAAGAAAATTGGAGATGTGCCTACACTGGCTTATTTTGGGTGTCTCCTTGCTCAACCCTGAAGTCTGGAGTGCAGTGCATGGCAGGAATGGATCCTGAAAGGAAAAGTGTGGTCCCCAGGGAGGGCTGGTCGGAGGGACCTGTGAGTCAGGCCCAGAACCCCTTTTTACAGCTGCTCATGCAGGAAAAYGCTTCAGGTGCTCCCGCCTGCAGGTGCAGGATGTTTACAGAGAACAAGAAGGAATTCCCAGGAAATTATTGTGGAATGGCTTTATCTTTGTGCTCAGAATTATGGTTATTACCTAACTGTCCCCTGGGGAATCACCTGGCCCAAACTCACCACGTCCACTCCTGCCTTGCTGCTGCTGAGGCCCAACACTGCTGTCCTGATGTGGAGTTTATGGGAAGTTCCGGGGTGGGGAGGGAGCATAAGGTGAAGGATGCAGCTGAATTTCCTGTGGCAGATCCTTGGCCACTTSCTTGCTGTATCAGCAGGTTCTGTGCAACTTTCTGTGCATGAGGCACTCAGGGCTGGGGAGATCTGGATAAGGAGCAGTGCCCACTGAGTCTCCAGACTATGGAAAMGGAGCTCCTGTGGTTTCCTGCACAGGTGCAGGGCTGGGAGCCGACCTGGCTCTTGCCTGTTCTGCATCCAGGGATGTTCTCCAGGTGCAGTCCCGCTCCTCTCCTGCCGACAATAGAAAGCAAATCTCATTATTTACACCACATCCACGGGAATCATCTTCCTGAGAAAATGCAAGAATTTTTAGCCACAAACCAAATCACCATAACAGGTTCTGGGTGCCTCAGGCAGGGCAATAAATTAGGTTTATTCCAAGGATCAGTGGCTGGAGGAGACCTGAGTGGCTTCGGGGCCTTTGTGGTCGAGCTTATCCAGTTTATCTCAGAGATGAGTCTTATCAAACAATCACAGAGATTAGGATATTTCTGACATTACCCACCAGTTTGGGTGCATAAGTTAAGACAGGTAAGTCCTGATTTTGTGCTTTGTTAGACATTCAGAGCTTCCCCTGGAAGTTAATTGGAATGTAGGGTTTGCACTTCCTCATAACGGGACCTGGGAGGCCACAATTATTGAGCAGTCTTGAAAATGAACTTAAATCACCCTAAACTCTTTTTGGACCATCCAAAGGGGGTTAAGGGAATTCCATTGTGGAAARGGAATGATTAATTTCATTTGTCTTGTAGTGATGGACGTGGCATTGAGGGTACTTTTAGGAGGGATCCAAAGGCTGCACTGCCAAAGGCTGCTGGGGAGAATGAGCTGGGAGAGCTCTTGGARATGCTAGGATGGGTAAATCCAAACATTCTGGTTAAAGCACTGAGAAACAGGAGAAATGGCTCATGGRTTCCTCCCGATCCAGGATATTTTCATCTCTAAAAAACAGCTCTGGGATCCAGTCTCACTTATCCCTCCAGCATCCCAAAACTAATGATGGAGCTTAGCAAATTTTCAGGAGAAAAAAGTATAAACTCACAAAGTGGTCTTTTAGAGASAAGATTGAAATCTAAAGCAGTGCAATGAGGTTTTGTAGGGCTTGACTATTTTAGATCCCCAGCTGTTAAATAGACTTGATCATCCTTTACCCATTGTGTTTGTTATTGATTATTGATTGATTTTAGCAAGCCTTGCTCAGGCTGCTCATGCTGATGGCACTGGTAGGATTCAGACATGGAAAGGAGGGCTGGTGAAAGGGTCAGGGGTGGGTTTTGTCGTCACAGAGGAAAATTTTATTTACTMCAAGTCAGAATGAGGGCAGTGTGTTCCCTGGCCAGACCTCCCAGGACAGGCAGCACAAAATATCATCAAACTCCTCTCATATAACAAAGAGTTGATCAGAGGAAGGAAATGCCTCTGCTGTGAGGAAAGGCTGGAAGAATKGGGATTGYTCAGCTTGGAAAAGAGAAGCTTCAGTGTGACCTAATTGTGGCCTTCCAGGACCTGAAGGAGCTGACAAGAAAGATGGAGAGAGACTATTTCCAAGGGCCTAGAGTGACAGCAYAAYGGGGAATGGCTTCCCACTGCCAGAGGGCAGGGTTAGATGGGATATTGGGAAGAAATCCTTCCCTGTGAGGGTGGGGAGGCCCTGGCACAGGTTGCCAGAGCAGGTGTGGCTGCCCCATCCCTGGAAGCGTCCAAGGTCAGGTTGAACAAGGCTTGAAGCCATCTGGGATAGTGGAAGGTGTCCCTGCCCATGGCYGGGGGTGAAGTGAAATGGGTTTTGAGGTCCCTTCCAACCTGAACCGTTCTGSGATTCTGTGATTCCATGACCTCAGACTCTGGCCAAGTCTCTGACCCTTTCTGCTCGTCTGCGTTAGGGTTTATGGCCCTTGGTCTTTTGTGCTGAAAACCTTAGGAGGGTTTGAGGGGTCTGTGGTCTGAGGGCTGCAGTTTCCAAGAGCCCTTCTGGAATGATCTTGTCTGAGTTCCCTGCAGTGACAAGGACTTSCCTTGCTGCCTGTATTTCCCATGTTCCTGTTGAGATTTATAACTCTGTCACTTTTCCATAACTAAACTTGCTGTTAAAAAGGAGCTCTGTGCTCTGAAAGGGGCCTGCTGGGAATCCTTTCTCCTGGGAATGCTTTCTCATGCTGACCATGCCTTTTCCATTTGCAGGTTCCATGTACGATGGTTTGGCCGATGGTTACGGCTATGGGACGTCCCGGGGCAGCTACTACACCAAAACCCAGACMGGGAACAGCAACTGGGGATACCCGGTAAGGCACCCCTTTATCTGGGAATTGTGGCATTCTCGGAGGTGACCTGGACAGGAAGATCCTCATGTGGGAAGGTCACAGTGCTTCAGAAACTCGCCTGAGAGGGATCCTGGCTCTCTTAGAAAGGGATTCAGTGCAGTGGAGGAGGATCGAGGATCCTACATCTGTTTTATGTTGGGATTTTAGTGTGGACAAGATTTAGTTTGGATTTTTGGATTGCTATCCAATGGCACAGAGGTTGGAAGCTGCCTGGAGGATCAGGGTTGGGTTCAGACTCTCACAGCTCAGTTCAGGTCTGGGGCACATCCAGTGCTCACTGCAGCAGTTTCCAGCTTTGTTTCCCTGCACCAAAGCGTGGCTGTGAATGACATTGATGTGGCTGGGGACGGTGATCAGGGGATTTGCATTASAACTGTGCTGCTGTTCCCAATCTCAGTTCTAGTGCGGGCCCTTCCCAGATATCCTCCATGCTTGGAAAAAAGGGGGCCCAGTTCTTCCACAGAGATTTCCCAAGACATTATTGCCGATTGCCGGAGAAAGCAGAGGTGAGATGGTGCCTGTCTTTGTGCAGTGTGAGTCTGGACATCCCACAGAGGGCCTGGTCCTGTCCTGGGTGACAGACTTCAGGTGCACAGGGAATCACTTCAAACCACTCCACAGTCATTGGGACAACTCGTGCTCATGTTGTCCCTGCACCTCACACTTGTGTTCTGTTCTTCCCTGCTTTTCATCAGCTCTAAAGTAGAAAGGAGCAATTCACAGACCTGGGATTTGAATATGAGAAAAGGAAAGGGCTCCTTTCAACAAGCCTGGGACTGCAAAGCAGCTCCATGTCAGCCATCAAAGGCTTGAACCAGGAAGGGTTTCGTTGGCTCCAAGCACACAGACAGGGCTGCAGCTTTTCCTGGTGGTTGCCAGATCCTCTGCCTGTTCAGAGCACCAGCATTCCTCAGCTTCAGAAGGATTTATCTGGATCTTTCCTAATGGCCTTGGTATAGCATGAAGGCTTCAAGGCAGCGGTGTCACTTGCTGGGTTTGCACCACTGGGTGTTCAGTAGGAAAACTGGGAGCACTGGAGTATCTTTGAAATGTTTATTTCCAGGCTGTCTGTTGGCTCTTTTCAATGTCCTTTGCTGTGCTGGTTAAATCCCAGCCAGGGGGGCTTCTGTCACTAAAAGGGTGATTTTGGCTGGAAAAGCGAGTCCAGAGCAGGCACCAACTTGATCAGGGGGATGGAGCAGCTCTGCTGTGAGGAAAGGCTGGAAGAATTGGGATTGCTCAGCTTGGAAAAGAGAAGCTTCAGTGTGACCTAATTGTGGCCTTCCAGGACCTGAAGGAGCTGACAAGAAAGATGGAGAGAGACTATTTCCAAGGGCCTAGAGTGACAGCATAACGGGGAATGGCTTCCCACTGCCAGAGGGCAGGGTTAGATGGGATATTGGGAAGAAATTCCTTCCTGTGAGGGTGGGGAGGCCCTGGCACAGGTTGCCCAGAGTAGCTGTAGCTGCCCACTCCCTGGAAGTGTCCAAGGCCAGGTTGGATGGGGCTTGGAGCCACCTGGGATAGTGGAAGGTGTCCCTGCCCATGGCAGGGGCTGGAACTGGATGGGATTTAAGGTCCCTTCCCACCAAACCATTCTAGGATTCTGTGATGGGTCAGAGCAAAGGTCCATCCATGCAGGTGTCCTGTCTCCATCCCTAAGGCACTGGTGGAGCCCTGCAGAGGGTCCAGCCATGGTGACCAGGCAGGGGTTTTGTGGCCACCAGAGGAGTGCAACTGAGGGACCTCCTGAGGCAGAGCTTCAGAAGTCAAACTATTGTGATGTTTTGTTTTGATGAGATTTTGCTGTTTGCCTATTGTGATTCCTAAAAGGAGTTTGTTGTGTGTTGTCTAAGCAAAATTGCTCTGTTTCAGCCATTCCAAGAGTTTCTAGGTGGATTTTTTTTGTTAAAGAAGGAGGAAGCCAAGGCTCTGTTCTTGCTGGCAAGGTGCTACTGCAGCTGTGGTTGCTGGTGTGAGGATTGTTGTTTCATCTTGTTACTTCCTGATCTTCCCAATCATTCCAGCAGCTGGACAAATGCTGGGTAGGTGGGAATGCCACTGTCTGCTGGGATTTCAGTCAGCAGTGCCAGAGTTCTGGTGAACAGCTGGAAGGTGAAGATGAAGGTCAGGTCCTCCATCAGACACCAGAGTCCCATGGACACAACAGTTCAGTCCCCTCTGGTTCCCCGGGGATTTAGGCAGCTCTGGCTGTTCTCTGAGAGACTCTTCTGTATTACTGATGAGGGAGAGTCTTTCTCCAAATCTGTGTCTTACAAGCCCTTGATTCTAGAAATTTTTGGTAAAGGTCTTCAGGGCCCGGGTTACTTCAAAAAAAGGACTGGGACCTGTGAAGGTGAATTTGTCTTACCTAACAGAGTCTATCTGAAAATCTGCCATTTAGTCCTGACAAGTTGTCTGACTCCTCCCCTGGCCAACAAAGACAGAGGTAGGGGAGGTGATTCATCTCCTCTATCTTGGAGATCTGTCAGGTCAGGATGAATCAGCCCCCCTGGATCCCTATCTCCTGCAACTGGAGCTGGATGGAGCAGGGAGATGACYGCACAGGGAGGTGACTGCACTCAGGGGCGATGAGGCCCAGGTGCCACTGGCTCTTTGGAACACATAACCTCAAGCCTAAATGTGCTTAACAAGCTCAACAGACACCAGACTCCCCAACCACACTGAGCAACCTCCTCCGTTCTGCTTCTTCCAGACACTATTAAAGCTTTCCACACATCCACTTCCAGCCTCCAGCTTGGGATAACTTCAGCTTTTGTTTACAGACTTGTTTGAAGTTTGTGCAGGTTCCAGGCTTCCTAAAAAATGTTTCCTGTTTGTAACTGCTGGGTTGTAAGACATGAAAACAAAGATAAAGCAAATCTATTTTTGAAGAGAAAATTGCTGGGYGTTTTTCCCAGCTGGAGCTGGTGCTGTGAATGTGTCCTTTGAGGTGCACAGGCAAATTCAGATACATCAGGGAAGTGACCCAGTGTAACAYCCAGGAGAATCACTTGCTCCAAATCCCCCTGGAGTTAAAAAGGTGCAGCAGATAATCCATGTCCATGCTGTTGCTCCACAGCACCTGCACCTGAGACACCGTTCTTGGAGTGCCCTGATCCAAGGCATTGCCTCTGATGGTGACACTAAATGACAGGAGGTGTCCTGTCTTACCCGTGGCTCTGTTATCCCTGGCTTCCTCCTTTTGTCTTCTTGTGTGCCTTCCTGGAAATGCCAAACTTTTCACTTCAGCGTTTTCTTCCCARCCTTGTGAGACTGATGTTCACATCTTAGAGCAAGGGAAATGATGGGTCTGGAGGAAGAGCTCTCTCTGCATCAGTCAGTTTGGAACATGCTGCCCTGGGCAGAGGTCGAGTCACCATCCCTGGAAGTGTTCAAAACTGTGGATGAGGTTCTTGAGATCATGGGTTAGGGGTGAACGTGGCAGTGTTGTGGGAATGGTTGGACTCTTTGATCTTAGAGGGCTTTTCCAACCTTAATGATTCCATGGTTCTGTATTTCTAACACTTCAGACTAAACCCTTCRATTTCCCCATTATTACTGATGATTTTCTGTTGGTTCCTCTCGTGGGGTGCCTCGTTGGCAGTATCGCTGTACCCAGCACTCAGTGAGCACCTTCTCACTGCCGGTGCAGGGAACACTCAGCCAGTGGGGCCACTCCAGAAACTTGGAGGCATTTGGAGGGCAGAGAGTTTGCTCTTGGCTGCAGCATTTCCTTGGCTCACGTGCCAGGGGTTGGCTCAGCACTCAGGGATGTTCAGCCTTTGGGAATTCCRTTGCTCGGGGTCCACTGCTGGTGCAGTAACGGGAGCATCAGTGACTGCAAACCTCTGTGTGTCAGGTGATATCTGAGCCCAGGTGCTGTGGAGCCTTAGAGACATTTGTCACCCTACTGGAAGTGTGAGCTATGAATGGCCCCCAGTTCCCAAAGGCGTCTGGCCGCAGCAGTTGTGTCCAGCTGTGAGCAACGCCTCAGGTCCTACAGGAGGATCAGTGTGAGCACATTTTACATAGATAAACCTGAGGGAGGTTTGAGGAAGCTGAACTGGGCACCCAGAGCAGTGCAGTCATGGCAGCAGCCTCAGCATGAGCTGCATCCGTGTGTCTGACACCTCAGTCCCACCCCAGAAATGGGGTCTGCTCAGCCACAGTCACAGGCGGGTGGTCCATTGGTTGCAGTGAATGTGGTGCTCACCCCCACTGAGGGCACAGCTTGGGAGTGGCACAACCAAACCCCAAACACATGGAAGGCAACATGTGGGGTCAGTGCCACCAGTGCTGAGGTTCAGCTCCCACCCTGCTCTTGCCTGGGTCTGCTGGGTTGGCAGGTCCATCCCTGGGAGGAGTCAGGGCATTCCCAGGTCCCATGGCTGTTCTGGCATGACCAAGATGAGGCAGGACCAGGACAAGGTGCAGAACCCCCCTGGGCTCCCTGTGCTGCTGCTTCCACAACTAGGAAATCCCCCAGCATGATGTGGTGTATCCATGTTGTGTCCCCCTAGCACTGCCCCCAGCCAGGGCAAACAAACCCCATGTGTGTTGGGGAGGGAATCTTGGATGTTAAAGTGTCCTGTCTGCAGCAGATCCTCATCCCCACAGATCTGAGCTGGGGCTTCCACAGAATCACAGGATCTGTGAGGTTGGAAAAGGCTCCCAAGATCATTGAGTCSAATCTTTGACCAATCACTGAGTGCCAGGTCCARTCATTTCTTGAACACCTCCAGGGACAGTGACTCCACCACTGCCCTGGGCAGCCCATTCCAATGTTTAACAACCCCTTCCATGAAGAAATTCCTCCTGATGTCCAACCTGAGCCTCCCCTGGCACAGCTTGAGGCCRTTCCCTCTCATCCTGTCCCTTGTTCCCTGGGAGCAGAGCCTGACCCCTCCTGGCTGCCCGCGCCTGTCAGGGAGTTGTGGAGAGCCAGAAGGTCCCCCCTGAGCCTCCTCTTCTCCAGGCCGAGCCCCCCCAGCTCCCTCAGCCACTCCTGGAGCTCTAGCCCCTTTCCCAGCCCCGTTCCCTTCTCTGGACAYGCTCCAGCCCCTCAAGGTCTTTCCTGCAGGAGGGGCCCAGTTGCTACTTAAATAACACCTCTGGGAACAGTCGTGCTCCCAGACCAAGGAATATTTGGCTGGCCTGGTGGTGCTCTGATTAAAGCAGTTACCTGAGTTGGATCCTGGGAGTTACAGCTGCGCACCAGTGGCTACTGGTCCCCCAGTGCTCCCTCTGTCCTCCTCAGGCACCACTGCTGGGGCCTCGGGCTCTGCCCTGCCCTGGCCCGCTCAGCTCTTGGGCTCTGGAGCAATTGTGTCTGTTATGGCACTGATGAAAAACACACTCTGGTGATCCCTCTGCACTAGAGACTGTAGGAAAATTCTTAAGCAAATCTCCTCTGGGAGAAAGTTGCAGTTTTCTCTCCCAAGAGTGTTACCTGCACAAGAGGTGATCACTGCTGTCCCTCCCCACTTTGCCTCTTTGGAYGAAATCTCTCGTTGTCAGTGGGAGCTTTGTTCCATAAGGATTTCAGGTCAAAATTCATCATTTTCTGTGATGACACATCCAAGCTTAAAAGAACCCCAAAGCAGAGTTGTTTGGGCAATCTTGTCACAGAAAACAAATGTTTAGAGTCACTGCACATCTTTGCTCGGTCAGAGTGTGGTGTCCCTGGGAGGTTTGGCACGAGCCTTTAGGCTTTGGAACTGCAAATTGGACACTGCCTTCCCTGGCCAGGACAAACTGAACCAGCAAGACCTAAATCTCAGCTGAGCGAAAAAAAACAGATGAAAAATCATAGGGAAAGGCAGCTCCTGGGAAAGGTGGAAAATAGCATTTCAGAAATAGATAAACAATGTATTTGCTGGTTTTGCAATTTTTCTCCCTGCCACGGAGGGAGCAGCAGCCGGAGCATTTCGCAAGGAGCGTGAGGAGCTCTCCCCACCCAGCACTCAGGGTGGGACCTGCTCAGGTTGCATCTCCTGTGCTTTGCCCTCCAGCCTGGGAGAAACCTGCTCCTGACGTGTTTATACGGAGCCCTCACTTCTCTGTCTGCTGCTCTAGAAACAAACAAATTGCAAGGGAAAAAAAATCTRGGCAGGTAATGAACTGATGGCGTCCTCAGATGCACAATCAGAACCACCCAGTTCTCTGGGAGGGCTCTGACGTGGGAAGGCAGAACTGGATCCAGGTGCCATTCCCGGGCCGGAGCACCTTGSTCTGTGCTTCTGCTTCTCTGGAAAGCAGGAGGAGGACAGGAACTTTTCCTGCCAAGCAAAAGGGTTTCTGGAAGAAAAAGGCAGAAAAGGACTCATGACTACTGGCTGGGAAAATGTAATTTTGACTTTCTCTCTAGAACCAGTTTTATTCCAGCTGAAATAAGAGGTTAAAGATGTTTATTTACCTGCCTTGTGCTGTTGTTGGGTATTCCAATTGTTGTTCCTAGAACATAGTGCAGGCTGAGAACTGCTGATCCACAAATGCTCATTAATGTAAAGGCAGGTCTGTGCTACTGCCAGTGACTGAAGCACTGGGCCCGACAGGAGCACCAGGACCACAAGTGCTCATCTCTGACAGAAGCATCAGGACCACCAGTGCTCATCTCCAGTGCCTTTCCTCCTTCCCTGCCTTCCCTGTTTGACTCTGAATGAACAGCCCCCAAGGCCTGGCCTCACAAAGACAGACTCAGTTCCCAGTAGGAAGGAGAAGTTCAGGCTAAAATTCAGGATGTCAGGTGACCTGGCTTATGTGGGCATCCTCCTGCATCCTACAGGCACAGGGGGCTGCCAGGGTGTGATGGAATGGCTGGAATCAGAATCATAGGATCCCAGGATCCCAGAAGGGTTTGAGCTGGAAGGGACCTCAAAGCTCATCTCATTCCACCCTTGCCAAGGGCAGGGGCACCTTCCACTGTCCCAGGTTGCTCCAAGCCTCGTCCAGCCTGGCCTTGGGCACTTCCAGGGATGGGGCAGCCACAGCTTCTCTGGGCACCCTGTGCCAGTGCCTCACCATCCTCCCAGGGAAGGATTTCTTCCCAATATCCCATCTAACCCTGCTCTCTGTCAGTGGGAACCCATTTCTCTTGTCCTGTCACTGCAGTTCCTGATGGAGAGTCTATCTCCATCTTCCTTGTAGCCCCTTCAGATCCTGAAAGGTGGTGTGAGGTCTCCACACAACCTTCTCCTGTCCAGGCTRAACAYYCCCAGCTCTCCCAGCCTGTCTCCATAGAGGAGATGCTCTGCTCTCCTTATCACCTTGGTGGCTTCCTCTGGACTTGCTCCAGCAGTTCCATGTCCTCCTGACATTTGGAGCACCAGAGCTGTGCACATCATTCCAGGTGGGGTGTCAGGAGAGCAGAGYAGAGGGGGAGAATCCTCTCCCTTGCTGCTGCCCATGCTGTGGGATGAGYCCAGGACATGGATGACTTTCTGGGCTGCCAGAAATTGCCACAGGAATTGTGTCCTGGAAGGAGAGACCTTCCACGCTGCCCTGTGGGGACTTCTCAGCTCCCGTGGGGAGAAGCCTTGGCAACAGCCTGTGCCCTTCAAAATGCTTCCCAAATCTTGCAGCGCAGAGGGAATCACTGCCTTCTGTCTCCACCCCACTTTGAGGGATTTCCTGGTCTTTTCCAGCATTTGTCTGGGCTCCTAAAGGGCAGAGGAGTGAGTGTGGCACATGGTGCACACACCCACAGGCAGTGGGCAGATGCAATTCASGGCATTAGGAAATCTGGGCGCTGATGAGGTTTGAAGGCCAGAGATGGATTATTTCCTTTCCCTGCTGCTCTTCTGCACAGGGAGAGCTCCACACACAGAGAGGCATCAGCAGAAGTTGGGRGATGTTGTCAGGTGGCTCTTTAAACCACAGCCCGTGGAACAGCATCACCCTCACCCTCAGAGATGGCATCTCTGCACACACAGAGAGCTTCCCTTCCTCCTTGCTAGGCATCCCATCTCACTGACGGCTCACAGCCAGGAGATTCCAGCACAGGGAATTCCATTCYCTTGGCCACATTTGCTGCAGTGCAGGGAGTGATGGTCTCTGACTTAGCTGGGGATAAATCCCCAACAGGAGGATTTGGGTTTCAGTCTGATGAAGCTGCTCTAAGGCACAGACAGGGCACTTTGCCGGGATCAAGAAGGGATCAGGTCAGCCCTGGCTGTGCAGGGATTCACAGAGACTTTGGCAAGGTCTGAGATACTCCAAAGCTGGCAGAAGAATCCTCATCGATCTGGAGCCTTTGGATCAGGCTCCTGCTGTAAAGAGCAATTCTGAGATACCAATTAGGTCCGTGCCACTTGAAAGAGATTAAAATGGGCTCAGCCAAGCATCTGGTAGAATCAGCAATAAAAGTGGTGGACTGCCTTTGGTAATGAGCTTCACATCACACGGGAACTATTTTCCCATGAGTTTGCAAAAGGCTCCCCCGCCCTGCCGGGACCTGCTCGGACTTGCAGCCCAGGGCGCCTGTGTTGCAGAAAGGTGTCTTTCCAAACAGCTTCACCCATCTCAGGGCTGCCRAGGAGCAGGACAATGCTACAGCCACTCTAAAACCCAGCAGGAAATCTAGAATTGATGATTCTCTCTCAATAAACAGAGATACCCTCCCCCCTCCCCCTTCCCCACGGTGAGTGCCCTGCAGAGCAAACCCCAGCTTTAGATAAACAACAAGTTCCTCTTCCACGGTTCCCTGAATGGGTTTCAGCAGATGCCCAGGGGCTCCACAGCTCTGCCAAGCTTCTGACAGCCTTACAAAATAATCCCAGCTTAAACTGACTCATAAAGAAAACCAACAGGGCTCAAAGCTGACAAGCTGCTGTCTGTCCTGCAGCMGCTGCGCCGAGCACAAAGTCCACCCTGCATCTTCCCTCTGCAGCCCTGTCCTGTCCATCTCTCACTGTCCCCAGGGTTTCTGAACCCAGGAAAATGGATTAAAATGAGGATGATATCACCTCAGGAGGACATACGCGGTAGATCGTGACTTCATGGGAGGTCACTGTGCTGTTGCTGTGTGTGTGCTGCATCCCATGCAAAACTGGGATGGAGAGAACCTGTGTGTGGCCATCCTGGATTTCATCCTGGCAGCTCTGGACTTGCCTCACTGGCAGGGAGCACCGAGACTCCTCATATTCCCCTCTGAAGTGCCTCATCCTGGCTCTTCTTATCACGTGCAAACTGTCCTTGCAAACCCCAGGAGCTCTGCAGGAGGCTCCGAATCTGCCCCCACCCCGCTGCAGCACCAGGTTTGTGTCAGGAGGAAACACAAAGAGAATTTGCCCCCCCTTCCTCCCCTTCTAGCAATTCACCTGTTTAGATGCACACCCGAGAGTGTGAGAACTACTTCAGATGCCAGAGATCTCTGGGTATCAGCAGAGCTGGACTAAAGAGTTTGGTCTCACCCRGGAGCTGCCAGGGAGCCCCTTGGGGAGGTTCTCAGCCGTTACCTGTGCAGCTCTCTGGGACACAGCCAAGAGGATTCCCTGCATTCCTGAAGATCAGTTTGTTAATGGAAATATTTAGCTTAATTAATTAACATAATGACAATTCTGCAGAGTGTTTGGAGGCAGGAATGATGCTGGGTGTGCTGGGATGCAGTTGGGGCAGGGCAGAGGAACTCAGGGTGAGCCGGTAGAGAATTCCCATTTCTCTCTCGTGGAGTGTTTCTAGGTTGGGAAATATCGATTCTTTTCAGTGACATGGACTATTACACCAGGCACAGGCTTTTCACACCTCCGTGGCAATAATAAGCAGCCAGTGTTGACTTTTCTCTCCTGCCAAAGGGACCCTTGAGTGGCCTTTGCAGAAAGGGGCACYCAAAGTGGCACTGCTTAGAGTTGGATGAGAAAAAACCACTTTGACCCAACAAGACACCATGGATGAGCTTTCCTGGGATAAACCAAAGGGGAATGGGGCAGGCAGTTGTATTCCTTAGTTCTTTTTATCCCTGTTTGCTGTATGCCTTGGATATCTCCTTGCCAGAGGGCTGGGAGGTGCAGAGCACAAACTCAGCATCACAGGGCAAACAACACTGAAATAGTTTTATTTCTTTTCCTTTCTGGAGTGCACACCTTAGTGAGTTGTCTCTCGTTTGGGCACAGCCCTTCAGGCTCCCAGGTGCCAGCACTGACATCCAAAACATTTAACATTGCAGAAGGATACTGAATTCAATCCTGGTGTGGCAAACAATACAAATCTGGAGGACTTCTGGTGAAGTGGTGAAGGCATTTTGAACTGACAGCAGGACAGCTAAAACTATCTTTTTGTTTTGCTAATTGTAGATGGTTTATTTTACCATCTTTTATCTTTTCTTTTTTACTTCCTGGCTTAGTCATCTCAGTTTTTATTGCACATTCCCCATTGTTCCCAGAGCATCCCATTATGTGAGCAGATACTACACACCTTGTAACTCATAATATTCATTGTCTCCACTTGTTTCTTGGCACAGTTTGATTCAAGAATCCCTTCTTACTCAGTTTTTACTCCCTTTACTCTCTTCCTAAGGAACTCATAGAGGGGAGGGGAAGAAAATAGCATAAGGAAATTAAAAATAAATGCAGGCACTGCTGGAAGGTCAGAATGGGGCATCCAGCTCCATGAGAGCAGGAGATGTGCAGTGAGCTCTGCAGGCTGAGTTAGACCCCGTGGGCTGGGAATAAGGCACTGTCTCTACTGTCAGGGTCGTGTTCGAGCTTTCAGTTCTGCTTTAAAGCKCCTGGATGCCACATCCTGATCCCTCAGTGTCCCACATACCCGGGTGGGGTTCGGCTCCTTCGTAAGGGCTACAGGTGGGACAATGTCCCGTGAATTTGAGGCCGCAAAAACGCCTGAGAGGCACAGGGAAGCGGGACCCACGGACCCGCACACGGGCGTGGGCCTGGCGATGGCGCGCTGCGGCTCGGGCCCGTCCTAACCCCGCGCCCGGTGTCGTTGCAGCTGTACAACGGGACGCTGAAGCGGGACGTGGAGAGCCGGCGCTACAGCTCCTACAGCCAGATGGAGGGCTGGGCCGGCCGGGCCCACGGCAAGGCCGTGTGCGGCCCCCGCGCCGGCAGCGACTACTGCTTCGTGCAGAACATCAAGAGCAGCCGCAGCGAGCCCGACCTCTACTGCGAGCCGCCCCGCGGCACCCTGCGCAAGGCCCACGCTGGCGGCGGCCGCGCCGAGCACAAGGCCACGCTCAACCGCCAGAGCATCTACAGCAGCTGCAGCACCCAGCAGGGAACCACCCGGACCAGTAAAAAGATGCCAGCGCGGGCCCTGTCCTGCCCCTCGAGCAACAAGCCCGACGTGGTCTATGCCCAGCCCGTGATGAGCTGCAAGCAGGATGGGGTCTATGGCCAGGCCCAGTCCGGCTCCAAGTAAGTTCCCTGCAGGACTGACCCTCAGGGGGTGTGGGCAGTGGGGGGGAGCTCTGCCCACCAGAGCCGGGCACCTGCGCTGCCCCACAGCCCCTGCAGAGCTCTCACCGGTGCRTCCCACAGCAAAGTGGGGCGGATGAGTCACTCTTAAGGGGTTTGGTTCTTTCCTTGGGCTGTGGAGGGGAAGTGATAGGACTGCCTCGGTGCAGGTATCTCTGCTGTGGCTCTGTGATGCTGGGCAACACAATCCCTCAGTGTCTGTGGTGGCATTAACCCACAGCACTTTTGTCAGATGATGGCGGGGAGGTGAGGGGCAGCAAGCCTGGTGTGCAGTCAGGGTGTCTCTCCCGGCTGTCCGGCTGCTTCCGTGTGGCAGAAAACAGAGCCGAAAAATCAGCTGGCTTGGAAGGTGTCGGTTCCTGAGGGTCTGACCCAGAGCAGAGCTGAGAACCTGCTGAGCAGTGGTGTCACCTCTTCTTCCACCCAGCCACTGCTTCATTTGCCCAAAAGGTCTGATTTAAGTTCCAGAAAAAATTAAGTCAGAAATTGAAATAAATATCCTCATTGGAATAATCTGCCTAATCCGGAAAGAGGAGTCAGTGGAAGCTGTTCAATTCCTTCCTGTCCAGAGCATCCAGTCCCATTTCGGGTAGGAAATCTGTCAGGGTGGAGGATGGTCTGTCAGGTCTCAGCATCAGATCCCTTTTTGTACATGTTGCCTACAAGCACAGGGCGCGTAAAATGCAGCAGTGAGCTCAGACCCTCCCAAGGATGTACGTGTGAATGTAGCAGAGCTCCCACTGCAAATCACCAATTTTGGGTGGTGTTCCAGGGGTGATTGAAAGCTGCCCCAATGCCCTGTGCTGCCTCCAGCTCTGGAGCACCAATCACATTCTGCTGCAGTCTTGTTAGAGACTTGGCCTGCACAAACCATAGTCTTGGAAGACTTGGAAGCCTTGGAAGACCATGGTTTGCATGTTTTGAACTGCAGGAAGGTCTGCAGCTTCCACAAGAGTTCCCAGGGGCTGCTGCACTTCCCATGCTGCATCACCATCACACAGGACTTGCTCTGCACCAGCCCAGAAGTTCTCACAGCTCCCAGACAGATGTGGAATTCTGTCACACAGACCCCAGAAGCTCCCAAACCCATTCCTGATGGTCCCTGGTCCCAAAGAGAATTTGCACACTGCAGCATAAGTGTGAGACTGTTTAACAGGGCTCACAGACTTTGTCATAGCTCCCACCAAAGGCCTGAAGCTGTTGAGCCATTGCCCCAAGCAATGATGGAGATATTGAGAAAATCCCCTTCACCATCAGCAGTGTGAGCCAAACTATGCCCCTTTTCCACATCTGAATGTTGCAGGTTAGTCTGGCTGAGCCTGCCTCCATTTGGATTGAATAGGAGTTTGTGTCCAGAGTGTGCATGCCAAGAAACGTCACTGCCACATTAGAGTGTTATCGTGAGCCCTTGGCTGCCCGTGTGCTCAGTTACTTCATGTTTGACACATCCAAATTAGCCCTGGCCAGCCCAGAGCACTGGTGCCAGTGCTTGCTGCTGTCAGCAGCTCTGTAAATTCTCTGGAACATGAACCAGAGATGTTACATAAACTGAAAGTGACTTGTTCTAGGGAATTTCTGACTGAAGAGCAGAAAATGTAGTGGGAGGGATAGCAGAAGGACTGAACCCGGGGCTGCAGCTGCCTTCTCCTGGGGAGGACACAGCTTTGGAGGAGTCAGTCCTGGCAGGTTCTGGCCAAAGCCACGGTCATGGGCTTGGTCATGGCCTTGGAGACGTTTCTTGGAGAATGATGGCATTTTCCGAGAGGAGAACTGCTGTTGTGAGAGGAATCCTCTCCAGCTCTGGCTGCCCTTGGTTAGGGAGTGGCTCCATTTGCACACTTGTGCTGGCTCGGGGCACGGCTCATCTGGCAGAACTGGTTCTGGTGTGGAAATGTCGGGCTCCAAGTCGAGCTTCAAGTCATGGGCTCAGCTGGGGCTGTGTCCCCTGCGTGAATCTGATGTGGCCGGGACACAGCCCCTGCTCCGCCTGGAGCTCTGCAGAGTGGGCCAGTGCAGGGGGCACCTGGTACAGGAGTTCTGCCCAGAGCAGAACCGGGGAGGTTGGCACCAGCTGTCCTTAAAGCTCTGGAGACATAAGGAGTTGGAAAAATGACTCTTTTAGAAGACTCTTAGCCCTTAGGAAGTGTCTGGCAGGGCACTGTTGGCCTTGCTCTCAGTGTACTTCTGTTGGGCAGGAGCGTCAGAGGTGGGTCAGGACCACGCCTGGGCTCTCCGTGCTGTGTGGGGCTGTTGTGTCTGGAGGATTCTCCACCTGGAGATCTCAATCCTCACTTGGCTCACCTGATGTTGAGTAGGGAGAGCTCTGCTGGTAGGTACCCCATTATTAACCTGTGCACACAGGGGCAGGGCCTGGCTGGGTCACAGCTGCTGCCAGTTCCCAGTCTGGGGCTCTGTCCCTCTGTTCTGGTCCTGCTCCAGGTAGTTTGGGCCTTTGTGACAGGAATAATTTTGTGTTCAGGTTTTGTGCTGCAGAGCTCCTGTGCAGGGATGTCTTGCATGTCGTCTGCAGATCTGCAAATTGCCCGCAAGAGCCAGGGAAGGGCTGGGTGCTTTCCATGCCTTCTGAGGTGATCCATGGGTGATTTCCATTGCTGTGGGAGGGATTGCAGTGGGATCTGTGATCCACCGGGTCTGTGTGTGATACAAAACTTCTCTGTAATGCCCGTGGGCAGTGTCAGTGCTGGTTCCAGAGTGCTGCTTCTCAGGCAGCTTCTCAGTTCTCTGTCATGGAGCTGGTCTCCCTGGATGGTGTGAGATGGAAAATGGGTCACTGGGAGTTCTCAGGTAGCCAGAGTGTGTGCAGATATCAAAATAGTGAGTGTGTAAGAACTGTCMAACTGTCTGTACTGAGCAGTCCCTCTGCATTTGGTCACAGTTATTTAATTTCTGAGACTGTTGTTGAGTGTGTGATTGCTGCCATTTATTGAACTGGCTCTGGCTGTGTGAGACAGGGAAGAGCTGTCTCTGATAACTGATATCCCTCAGAATCCTTCCTCTTACAGGAGCAACKCTGACCAAAGCCCCTTTCCTCCAGCTGGCTGATGAGCAGTTTAGCACCAAAAGGTTTTTCAGGAAAAGCCATTCTGTGATTCCCTGATAAAATAAATAATGACACGGGGGTTTAGTGACCCCATGGTGTTGGTTCTGGTGATGAAATTTGAGTTCTGCACTGTTTGCCAGATCAGGAGGTTGAACACTATTGACTTGCTGGGAGAAAACTCCTCATGCGCTTTGTTCTCTAAGTATATTCCCCTCCAGCAGCCTGGTTGTTAYGGTCCTGCCTCTGTGAGCAGAGAGGGACCTTCTCATGTCCCTTCCATTTCTTCCATGAGGAATTTCTTCACAGAAATGGTGGTCAGGCATTGTCAGAGRCTGCCCAGGGAGGTGGTGGACTCCCCGTCCCTGGAGGTGTCCAAGGACGTGGCACTCCGTGCTCAGGGCTGGGTSACAAGGTGKGCATCGGGCACAGCTTGGACTCAATGGTCTCAGAGGTCTTTTCCACYCTCAGTGATTCTGGGATTCCAGACATATTTCTCTATAACCACTCAGGAACCTAAGCCTTTGTAATCATTAKATCATATCTGGATCAACATTTCCAAGCTCAGCACCTCTGTCCTGGGCTCAGACGTTTGGGGTTATTCAGCGGCTCCTGCCCAAAGGCTGCTCTTAGTGAGCAGCACTCACATTTTGCCAAAATTCGGTGCTCTGGAGCAAGTCTGGTAGAGCTGGAGGGAGTTTTCTTGGTGTCCAGGATTCCCTCTTCTCCCCAGAGCCCTTCTCCTTCCTGATCTCTTGGGACATCCCTAAGAGCTGCAGCCTTTCACYCTGGAAGCCGCAGCACCAGTGATTTCAGCAGCTGCTGAAGACCACCCACGTTTGCCCACTTTTAACCTTTTCCTCTACTTGGTGGTACCTGCAGCATGTTCCAGGTGACAGGGTGGCACCCTGAGCGGGCAGCTTTTGGCTAAATTACAGGTTACAGTGTTATTTATGTTATTTATGCCCGCTCAGGATAAAAGTTTCTACATCCTGCTTGGTCATCACAGAGCCATAATGCGAAGAGAAACAAATAATGGGATGTTTAATCCTCCTAGAAAATTTAGAGTCTTTGTCCACCTCCAGCTGGAACCTGAGCTATGAGAAAACTGTGTCTGCCAACAGACATTGAGTTAGTTCTGCCTGGAGCTGTTGCACGTTGTGCTCCAGGTGCCACATGGGATGGACAGGGCCAGGCAAGGTGGTGGCTGTGACCCTGCAATGGCCTGAGCTGGTCACACCACTTCAGGAGATGCCTCTGTGAGCTGAGGTGCCCAGTGGCCACCGGGGCTGAATTTGGAGGCAGGTCCCTGAGTTACCCCTGATGAAGCATCTCCTGCTGACCTCAGGGAACCCCAGATGTCTGAGCTGGAGACATTCCTGAGAGCCCAGACTCATCCCACCCCTGGAGAAGGATTTGGGGTGTCCTCCTTTGGGAGAATGGAATGGGAGCTGGGTGTCTGCAGACATTCCCTGGCTGAGGGTTTGCTGATATGGATCAGGAGTCATTAATGGGCACCTACAAACCCACACTCACCTTTGGCCCAGTTGCAAGATGTGGATGCTCTTCCCTTTGGAGTTCTCTGTGTATGGAGAAAGAAACTGAAACCCCTCATTAGAGACCATGTGGAAGTGAATGTGTCTCAAGGCACCTGAAAATGTGGAATATCTTGGAGCTGCTCTGTTAAAGGTCTTGGATGGCAGCTACAGAGGAGGCAGTAAAGGCTGGGACAACCCTTTGGGATTTCTCATGGTCACATGTGGCTGTGGTGACACCAATGTGGCCCCAGCCGAGCTGCAGCAGCCTCTGTGCTGTGGATGGTCCAGGGACAGTGATTGTGTCCCCCCCACCATTCACTCCTGGGCTGAGCTCAGCCTCCCTGGAAATACTGCAAACAGGGAAAACACAGGAGTTAATGCAATAGTCAGGAAAGGTACTGGGAGTGTTTTCTGATTATCTCCTGTCTTTTGGGGTAAATAAAGGTGATCAATATCAAAACATTAATTCTTCAGGGCTGAGCCACGCCGTGAAAGCAGAGCCGAGTACAAGGAAAGGCACCTTCAGTTTGGTTTGTTCTTATTTGGGATAAAATGCTGGGATGTGCTAAACGGTGTTTTGGGTGTCTCCACTTTGATTTTATTAATGAGCAATAGAATTTGTTAGGAGTTTTCTGCCTTCCTCCTCTCTTGGGACTTCTAAGCAGGATGGAGACTTTGATGTGATTGACACRAAACAATCTGCCTCTGTGTGATACTGATCCTGGTCAGTATTTGTTTCCCTTCCATTCCAGAGCCTGATCATCTCCTTTGTCTCCATTGAATCATTTCTAATTGAGGTCTCTTCCTACTCTGATTGCTTCTTTCTTGTGGAAGAACAACCTTTGGAGCTCTTCCTACCAGGCACATTGGCCCAGGCTGGAGATGGCTCAGTCTGAGTTTGTCTTGGAGCAGGTTGTTGTTCTTGCAGTGTGGATCTGGTCAGGAACAATCTCCATCAGCTGGGCTTTGCCACAATGATTTTATTCTCAGCCAGGAGAAATCTCTGCTGCTTCTGGGGTAGCATGACTGAGCCTGCTGTGAACTTCTGCTGAGGAGCCAGCAGGGAAAAGGGAACCTTCCCCATCTTTTCCCAGAGAACTTTACCTGGATGCCCACTTTGTCCCAGCTGAAGGAGGGTTTGGCCCTCTATAGAGTGGATGTGAAGAAAATTGCCTTCCTTGAGCAGCTGGGCTGAGTGAAGATCCTTCTGTCTCAGAAAAAGTGCATCTGATGTAATAATTACAAAGAAAAAATATCACCATGGTTACATGGCCACTGCCCTGGTGTTTTTACCACTCTGCCTGTCTCCCCACACTGCCAGCCCAGGTCCCAGTCCTCAGGGGAGAAGCCCCTCCAGGGTGCAGGATCCATCAGTGTCCCAGCTCTGTCATGTCTCAGGAGCATGAAAAATTCCTGAGAGAAAACCACAACCTCCTGGATCCAAACYAAGGATTTCTGGGGCTCCATAATTTCTAGTTTAATTTTCTTTGCCTTTMCAATTTCGTGTCTCCTTGGTGCAAGTTTAATGGAAGTTTCTTGTTGCCAGRTTTTGATAGAGGTTGAAACTGATGGAAAGTCATGTGAGGAAGTGATGTTTTATTGCAGTGTAGAAATAAAAGTGRAATGAGGTTCATCCAGCCTTAAGCCATGCTTAAGGTCCAGCCCAAGACTGTTGTCTCTCATTCCTGCATGCCAAGAGAGGCAGACGTGTCTCCAGAGGGCAGCTCTTCCTGTCCTAGGAAAAATGTTCAGGACACAAAGAAAAGTTGTTTTTTGGCAGCATCAGTTTCTCTCCACTGACTCCACAAGTGCTTGAATGAGTGATGCAAAGTGGGTGTAACTTTATGCCAGTGAGGGTCATAGAGACCAGAGCCCTTCAGGCTGCCTTTTGATATTTTGTATGAAATTCCCTATGGAATTGTGCGTATTATTCACTGCTCTGTGCTGTGTGGAGGAGAACCTTTGGATTCATAAGGATAAATGTTTTATCTCACTGTAAGTACTGSTGGTGGTGACCAAGTGTCCTTTCTAGACCTTTATTCTGAACATTTCTTTGGCACAGTGAAGACCACTCTGTATATCCCATGCCTAGAAGTGCAACTCTCTTGTAAATTTARTATTCAAATATAATAGAAGTTCAACTCTCTTGTAGTGGTATTTAATACTTCAAATGCAATAGGTTCATTTAAAGAACTTACTTAAAATCACTGTTTCATTGGCCTATGGGATTGCCTGAAGATGAGCAGCCCCTCCACACAGTCACTCCCTGGTGTGATATGTAGCAAAAATGTGTRTAAATAAATGTGGTTCAAACAGGGCCTGATTTCCTGATCTCCAGGTAAAACTCCCCATCAGTCCCAGCTGGGTCCAGGCACGGGGAATAACATCAGCCAGGCACAGCCACGACCTCGCTGGCCTGGCAAAGCCCACACACTTCGGGATTCCAGCCACTGTTAATGGAGCCTTTCCCATTTTCCCATCACTGCTGAGAGTAAAACCAAACAGGAGGTTGGGTTTGACTCTCCTCAGTCCTGGACTTTGGAAATTAACTCAGACACTGATCCTGTGAGCTGATACCCCTACAGCCTCTGCAGGATTCAGCTGCCRTGGTGCTGAGAGCAGACAGGAAATTAATTTCTATAACTGGAAGCACAGACAAGCTTTGCAGTTCAGACCCCCCCATCAGTCTGAAAGGTTCGACCCTTTTCTAATTTTATGTGGTTAAAACATCACAGATGGTGCTAAATAAGAACAAGCCAAAAAGAGCAGGACCTTCATATTTCTAAACAAGTGGAAAAACCTTCAGGTGTTTGTATTTGTCCCAAGGTTCCAGTCCTGCCCCAAGCCAGAGGAATTCATATCCTTCCTCTGGAGTTGTAGGCACATTCCTTACCTTAACAGGGATGATGACAGTGGTCAGCTTTTATAAGAGCTTGGAGATGAGCGGTGTGAGCATCCCCTGGGAGCAGGATGTCTCACAGCTATTATTAGCATTTTGTAAACTCCCTATTTGGCCATCCCRTCACTCCAGACATGCCTTTTCCTGAGGGATCTGCTCAAGCCTTCCGAGACTGTCAACTGCTCTCACACTTCTGCTTCYACCACCTCTCACATCAAAGGATCCCCTGCTGTGGGAAAATCACTTGCCTGTTACCTTGTCCTCATGACCTGGAGGATGGTTTCACTCCTGTCCACTCACTCCTTTATTTGAGGAACAGTAAACTGGTTCTCTGTTCATTAARCTTCCACTTTGGACATGATGAGACATCCAGCACCTCAATCCAGCTTTCAGTTGCTGTTYCCTTTGCTTGTGGATAGATTGGATATGGAATTTATTACCCTCAGTGCCTTCTGCTGTGTATTTTCCATCTTTTCCATCTCTTTTTGAGACAGAGGAATGCACTAGGGGTGCACTGTGTGCTTTATGTGATAATACTTTACATTTCACAATTGATTCCTTCCTAACAATTCTCGTTCCTGACAAAGCTCTGCTGGCTGAGCACTCACCCAGTTCCRTATTTCTCTTTGACCCAGGATCTGTGGTGACGAGATCGATGCTGGCACCATGACCATCCAGAAAGCCATCCAGCTCCTGTGCTCCTCTGATGACAAGTACCAGGCCATGGGGGCTTACTACCTGCAGCACACCTGCTTCCAGGATGAGTCTGCCAAGCAGGAGGTGAGCAAAGTCCTCCAGAGCTCTGCTGCCACACTGAGTGTGAGGGCACRAGAGGGAGTCGACTGGTTTTCCTCAGTGCCGAGGATCCACAGGTTCCCTTGGTTTTCATGGGAGTGATTTATACCTCATTAGTCAGGCTCAGGAATTAATTCAGCAGATTTTTCAGCTGTTAATGGCCACTTTCCCACTACAGCAGTTAGTCAGGAATCACAGGGAATAGTTACCGGGAGCAGAGGGGACTGTTCCCGCTGTCACCATGAGCTGCTGTGGCACGGGGGATGGGGTTTGGCGGTGTGGAAGCTGCCATCCAGTGTCCTCTGCTGGGGGCAACTGCACCCAGTTCCACAGAAATCTTTTGCTATCTCAGAGCTGCAGTGTCAGGGCCAGACAGAGCTGCCTAAAGTCCCACCGTGACCTTTGCTGAGCGCTGCTCAGTAACTCTGTGGCCCTTTTCCAGCCTCTTTCACAGCCCTTTYCCAGCCTTTTTCAGCCACCTGAGCCAATGGGATATTTTGTACATCCACAGTGGTGGCTGCCCCATCCCTGGAAGTGTCCAAGGCCAAACTGGAAGGAGCTTGGAGCAACCTGGGATAGTGGAAGGTGTCCCTGCCCATGGCAGGGGGTGGAGCAAGATGAGCTTTAAGGTCTCTTCCCACCCAAACCCCTCTGTGATTCCGTGATATTTGATGGCTCAGGAGCCCTTCCTATAGCACGGGTTATTTCTCTGATGCTCTTACTCCTCAGCTCCTTTGCCAACACGCAGCAAAGGAGGCAGCCTGAAGGACGGTTCTGCTGCTGCGAGGCTGGCACAGAAGGTTATCCCCACCCTGGGTTTATCAAGATGCCAACCCTTTAGAGGTGGCTTTCCATTTCCTGGCACCACAGCGGAGCAGGAAGTGCTGGCCCAGTGTGGGGCTGTGCCCCTGTGCCCTGGCTRTGTCTGTATGGGGTGCAGGTGCCCAGCCCACGTTCACGTGGCCACGCCCTTGGTGACCGTTGCAAACACTGAGCACTGGGCTGTTCCCAGAAGGATGTGCCAGAGCAGGTCCATGACTCATSCCAGCACACGCTTGTTTTCCTTCCCTCCTGAAAGGTGCTCGTTCATTGTCCATTGTCAGCAAACCTCCCGCCGAGGGGTGGTCGTGCCCAGATGGGCTCGAGGTGGGATCATGGCCTGGTGCAGGGGACATCCCACAGCAGGAACACTCATCCTCTTGGAGAGCTCAGCTGGAGGAATTTGCCTTCAAACCTCGGTGTCCTGTGTGTGGTGTCCTGCAGGTCTGGGCTCCCGCCACTGCCTCTGGCTGACTTCGAGGGTGGTGACACTGGGCTGTGACTATCCCTCTGAGCTCAGCCTGTGATCTCAACATGCAGATAAATGACCACAGCGTGTCATTAGATGGCTATAAATGGCCTCTGCAGAAAGGCAGAGCAACATTTTCACCTGATGCAGACTCTGGAGGTGGGTGAAAGTTTGCAGGAGCACATTTCTGTCAGCAAAGGACTCTGTTCATGGCCATTACTCGCCAACATCCACTCCTGGAGTTTAAACTTTAAGCTCCAGCCTCCAGGCCAGGAGCTTTGTGCCCATGACCTATAGCCTGAACCAGACATGTCACCTCTGGCCATCCTTCCCTGCCAGCTCTGCTTCTCCAGCTCCCCCAGGATGTGCTGTGTGACTCCTGGCACTGCTGGGGCAGGTCTGGGTGTCCCTGTCCCAGCAGTTCTTGTGCTCTGTGCTGATGTCCTGGTGCAGTGCTGATGGCACATGTCTGTCCCATGTCTGTCCTGTGTCAGTCCCATGTCTGTCCCGTGTCTGTCCTGTGTCTGTCACATCTGTCGTGTGTTTGTCCCGTGTCTGTCCCATGTCTCTCCTGGCACTCCATGCTCATGTCCCRTGTCTGTCCCGTGTCTGTCCTGWGTCTGTCCCGTGTCTGTCCTGGCACTCCATGCTCAAGCCCCCTGTCCATGCCTTGTCTCTCCCGCTCAGGTCTATCGGCTGGGGGGCATTGCCAAGCTCGTGGAGCTGCTCCGCAGCCAGAACCAGAACGTGCAGCGGGCAGCGGCAGGAGCCCTCCGGAACCTGGTGTTCAAGAATCCCACCAACAAGATCGAAACCCGGCGGCAGAACGGGATCAGGGAGTGCGTGAGCCTCCTCCGGAGGACAGGGAACACTGAAATTCAGAAACAGCTCACAGGTACGTGGAGCTGCTCAGCCCCCAGCAGGGACCAGGCTCCCCCCTGCCTGTGCTGGTGTTGCTCCAGCACACAAAGGCCCTATAGCACAGAGAGGGTGGGTTATGTTCCCGTGCCACCAAAGGGTGACCTCAATCAGAAGGCAGAGGAGGTCCTGCCCCTTCCATGTTCCGTAAGGGTTCCTCGCTTCCTAAGTGCCCATTGGGGAAGCACCTGCCCCGGTTCCCCCCCAGTTATGGTCACCCTCCCATTCCCATGCCTTCCTACACCCCTGTGCTGTTCCCAGGGAAGGCCAACGAGCTGCCCACCCCAGTAGGGTTGAGTGGGTTCTCTCATTGGTGCCTCACCTCTTCCTGAGGAATTGATGTGAGGTTTTTGGTGCAGGTCACCCTCAGCCCTGTCTGAGGTTTTATGTGCAAGCCCTTAGGAGATCCCTGGAGAGATGCCCRCCCCCTGCAACCTAATGGCAGTAAACAGCAATGTGGGGAGGAGGGAGGATGCTTAGATGCCTCCCTCCACATGGGCCCATCCTGCCTGTCTCTCATAGGGGCGGACAGAGCCTGGGGTTTAGGGCAGCCTCTGCACCCTCAGCTCAGAGGGGTGAAGGGAAGAAGGGCTTTGGTGCTGGAATCACTCCGACCTAAAGAAAGTTTCTGATGCACAGTGACCCCCTGCTTGAGCTTGTGTCCCGTCTCGTTCCTAGGGCTGCTCTGGAACCTCTCCTCCACTGATGAACTAAAAGAAGAGTTGATACAGGAGGCCCTGCCTGTCCTGACAGACTGTGTTATCATCCCTTTCTCGGGCTGGTCTGATGGCAGCTGCAACAGGACACGAGAAATTATTGACCCTGAAGTGTTCTTCAATGCCACAGGATGTTTGAGGTGAGTCATGAGGCAGGGGCTCACTGCAGCTGTGTCTGTGGGCAAGAGCTGAAGCCATCTGAATCCTCTTACRATGAGCTGAATTCATGCTCATTACAATTGTGGTAATGAAAAATCCTCCTTGAGAAAGTTTTCCTGACTAAGAGAAGGTGTTGAAAAATGTAAAATACTTTTCTAGTAGCTTTATATTTTTAAGAATTTTGGTTTTGCTAAGTCTCTTCTCAAAAAATATATAAATTGTTTTGTGCTCTACTGAAACCCATCAGTGTTCAGCTCAGACCAGGAAACTGGAAAGATTTTGCCTTTAGCGTTTTGGGGCTTCCAGAGAAAGTTTTGGTTGCTAGAAAACAAACTGGTTTGGGGCTTAGGTGACAAAAAGACAGCATTTTCTATGTGGGGAAAACAAGCATTTCCCCAGTTATTTTAATAACTGTTTTGGCACAGAGCAGCTCCTTTTTCCTGGACTTTTCCTGGGTCCTTTCATCAGGAGGCTCAGCTATGAAATAGGAGGTGCAGACTGAGCCCAGAGTAGTTTATTTTTTTCACGGGAAAGCCGGAGCCCTTTGTAGAGGATTTTCGCCCTGACTTGCTGTTTCTCCTACCACCCTCCTCCACTTGGATGTGAGTGCCTGTCTCAATGGGAACAAGTGGGGAAGAAAACCTGCCCTGTATAATGAGGTGCTTTCATCAAGGGAAACTCTCCCCGAGGGAGGCAGCGCCGGCCGCGCCCTTCCCAGACATGCAGCTCGCAGGAGCTGGAGCCGCTTATGAAACGAGTGGCTGAGCATGGCAGGGCCTTTGGAGACCTGATACCATCGTCTTCTGTGGCTGGGAACCGTGTCTGGGAGATAGGGAGAGCTGCTGCCTCCTTCCCTGTCCTGGAAGGCAGCTCCCCTGAGCAGCTGTGGACTGGGATGTGTGGTGTGCSTTGCGTATAAGGTGCTCTGCTTTAAGGCCATCCCAACCCACCAACACCATAAAATATCCCATTAAAATGAGGGGAAGGAATGGCAACAGCTTGTAAAAACTCTGTGGAGTTTAATGCAAGGCAGGTTCTGCCTCTTGAGACTGATCCCAGCCTGTGGCAGCAGTGCTCAACACCCCAAAAAAAGCTGCCAGGTGCAGGTCAGTGAGAGAGCTCCAAGAGCCCGAGGGAGCACGACTGGGAGCAGGGAGAGTGAGGAAGGCTGGGTCTGGAGCTCCTGCTCTGAGGGCTGAGCCAGGGCTGCTCTGAGTCACTGCCCTGCCACATCAGAACACAGGGATGAGAACAGCCCTGGCTTTGCCCTGGGCCCCAGCCATTGCTGCTCAAGCATTTCTGGATTGCAGATGAATCCATGTTAATGAGGAGGCTGCAGATCACAGTGAACATCGAATCCAGTTCTGGAACGCCTGCAGTGGATATCTCACAACCACTGCCAACCTCTCTTTGTTTTTCATTTGCAAGCTACAAGGCAATGAAACAGGGGAGGAAAAAACAGAACAAACCAACAAAAAATGTTTCCTGTTACTGGAAAAACTCCCCTGTCCTGGCAGCCACCAGTGCCCACAAATCCATTTCAGCTTCCCAAATGGGTCAGTCCCTCTGGTCAGAGCCATTGCTGCTCTCCAGCATCCCCACCCCATTTCCCASACAGACGTTGCTGTTTTCCCTGGGTAACTTTGTGCTCACAACCCTGTGCACCTTCCTGGTGACCACAACAACCTCAGATGATCTTTAGCCAGTCTTCCCTTTGGAAACTCGTCCAGGAGGCAAAGAGTCTGTAAGGGCACATGCAGAGCCTCTGAGGCCACCTCCTGCTGTGACTGTCTCTGGGAGGGTGTGCTCTTACAGGATGTTCTCCAGGTGAAATCAATCCTAAGGAGCATCACGAGGGCTGTGCACCAGTGCAGTCCCACCAAAGGCCTCCAAAAGGAGAGCAGTTCATCAGCCTTGCTAAACCTGCCAAAAAATCCGTAACTTCAGTGACAGCCATAGCCAGAACAGAGCCCAGCTAACCTCTCTCCTCCTTGTCCCCTGCCATGCTCCTCGATGGCTTCCTCAGGAACCTGAGCTCTGCAGACATGGGGCGCCAGACCATGAGGAATTACCCCGGCTTGATCGACTCTGTCATGACTTACGCCCAGAACTGCGTGGCCTCCAGCCGCCCTGATGACAAGGTACCCGCTGCTGGCCCAGCTCCTGGCCCGAGCTCAGCCCCAGAGTGCAAACTGCAACCTGGCAAATGGCTCAAAATCCCCTTCCAACAAACACAAGAGAGGGCTGGGCTCTGTGGCTGCTCTTGTCCTTCCTAGCCTCAGTGGGATCTCTTGGAGGGTTGCAAGTCCTCGAGGCTCTGGGCCAGAAGTAGAGCTGGTGTTTACAATTTTCCTTTACCAAACAGCTCCTGAGCACCCAGTATGCTTCCCCTTCCGCTTCCGCTTCCGCTTCCCCTTCCCCTTCCCCTTCCTACCTTGGGAACCTTCCAGCATCTCAGTCTCCATCCCTTGCTCTTCCCCCCCCACATCTCCTCATCCATCGGGACTCCAGTGTGTAATTGGCACCACATTTAGCAGGAAGCCAGGAGTTGGCATCTCTCTGCCAGTCCCTGACTGTGACTGATGGCTGTGAACAGCACTTGCCTGGGACAAAACAGTGTTTATAGACACCTTTTGGGGAGTTCCACACCCTCAAGTCCTCAATGCCTGTGAAAGTACCAAAGTTAGTTTGAATTATCTCAGGATTGAGCAACTCCTCTTTTGGGAATGGCTTTTGCAGGAAGACCCTTCCCAGCAGCACACACAGGACGCAGCTCTTTGGAAATGTAACCACATGTTCTGGTGTTGGTTGCAGGTGTCCAAACAAAATTCCCTCTTGCTCTTCCCACTGCGCACTCTGACATTGAGGTAAATGAGGCCTAAGGCCTGTTCTTGGTAAAAAGTGTCACCTGATCTGTAGCTGTGACTCAGGGAGAGTCGTTGGAAGCTGTCTATGGCGAGAGGGGGACTTTCAAAATTCAGTGTTTCATAGTTTGGTCCAAGCACCCTCACACTCCMTTTTCCTGTTTGCTAACTTGTCTGTGGCAGTGAGAGCTCACAAGGTTCTCTGGGTCAGCAGCTCACTGAGATCCACACTGCAGTCTCTCTGAGGCCTTCCTTTGTGTSTGCCYCACCTCCTTCCTTCCCATCCCTCGCTCCCTGAACCAGAATCAGGAGCATCCGTGCTAAAAAAGCTGATTATGGCCCCATACATGTCCTCTCTGGTGCTGCTCCATAGTTTTCTGCCTAATGTGATGTTTGCCTTTTTCTTCTGGGGGTGATTCAGTCTGTGGAGAATTGCATCTGCATCCTGCACAACCTCTCCTACCGCCTGGATGCTGAAGTTCCCAACAAATACACCCAGCTCAACCACATGGCCCGRAGCGTTTACATGGACAAAACTCTCACAGGCTGTTTCAACAGCAGGAGTGGGAAAATGGAGGTAGGATGTGCCACRGAGGGATTGGGAATGTGATGTTCAGCCCCAGGCAGGGGCTGCAAGGGAAGAGCAAGGTCTGAGCTCCCAGTGTCTCATGTCTTTGCAGAATGATGAGTATGGGGTCCCCCTTCCCGAGGAGGATTTCAAACCCAAAGGGCCCAGCTGGCTCTACCACTCGGATGCCATCCGCACCTACCTGTCCCTCATGGATCAGAGCAAGAAAGATGCCACCCTGGAAGCTTGTGCTGGAGCTCTGCAGAACCTCACTGCRAGCCGAGGGCTGGTAAGTGCTTCCCTCTCCTCCACACGTGTCAGCACTTCCATGGAATCAGAGAATCAGTCAGGTTGAGAAGATCTCTAAGATCACTGATCATCATCACTTTACAGCTGTCAAAAAGGAAAATGTCCTCCTTAAACCTCAGGGCACCATAGCTGGTCTTTCCACAGTGGATATTTATTAATTCCAAACCCRGGGTCCTGTGGGGGCTATAATCAGCATCCCAAGGATCTATCCCAGATCCATACACTGGGTTTCCAGGTTTTCCCTGTCTGTTGGTCACACTACCAGCATGTGCTGGTACTGGCACCCACCCCCAGGACAGCAGTGAGGGCGAATCCAGATGTGCACCCGTGGACAGATGTGCTGAGAGGCGGGAGAAGGGCCGTGCCACCGCCCGTGCGTGTGCTCCAGTGGGAGGTGGCCCTAATGACAGGGTGGGTTGTGCTGTGGATTGTGGCCACGCATCAGAGCTGCCTGTGACACAGCGGTGACAGATGCCCTGGCCCGTGGCAGTGGGCGCTGCCAGGGCCGGGTGACGCTGTGGCACCGSGAGGGACACGGCACGGCAGCGGCTCCGCGGGCCCGTGCCCCTGCCCCGGGCACGTCCTCGCAGGCTGCCTCCGCCGGGACAGCCCTGGACTTGTCTGTTTGTGCCCAACTCCATCAATCCCRATTTAAATAAGATGGATGGGGAGATAAAGAGATAATGATTCCATACGTAGGAGAGGCGTGTCACGTGTGGGTTGTCCCACCCAAGGACACGGGTGACTCACATGGAGCCTTCCCTGCTGGGATGGCATTAACCTGCCAGCCCTCATCTCCTTTTGTCACAAGGATTTCCATGTTAAATATTTGGGAACCTGGATTTTTTGCAGTGTAAAGCAGTGCCACCAACCAGAAGGTGGAGAGAGGCTGTCGCATATGGGTAGAGCTGGTCAGAGAAATGGGGCTGGAGTTTTGTGCTCCTAGGAAATGAAAATTTCAGCAATCAACAACATTGCACAAAGGACAACCAACCAAACCCAGCTCTGACGGTGCTGGAGCAGCTTAATTCAGCCTCCTGGAATGGAATGGCTGAAATTGTCTGAATGTGCAGAAGTGGCTCCTCCCTTCAAGGGTCTCATTCGAGCTCAGAGCTGGAGCTGGAGTTGCTGGGTTTGCTGTCACTTGATGGAAAGGGAAACTGGGGATGAGCTTACAGAGCTTGCTGTGATCCTTTATCTCACAGAGGATGGCTCTGAATCTCCTTCAACTCCACTTCACACACCCCAGTCCTGCTGGTGTGAACCTGTAAAAGGGAACATGTGACTCCTGGAGCATGGGAGGGGAATTGGGTCTCAGCCCCCTGGAAGAGAGTTGTTTTCCAGCCCCTTCTCTGCACTCTCATGTCACTGTTGTTGGACAGGTGTCTCCAGCAGCCTTTCTGGTGGAGTAGGAGCTGAGAAGTTCAGTTTAAGCTTTGTTAATCTGATGCCTAAAATAGGAGTACCTAAAACAGAGACTAAGCAAAGTTAGTGGATAAAAGGTAGGAATTTATTGAAGGCCTTCGATAAGTACACCTTGGGCAGTACAGAGCCTGGCTGAGGCTGAGGCTGAAGCTTCAGCTAGGCTGGACCCAAGATGGACCCAAAATGGGCCACTGGTCACAAGTTCTCCATACTTTTCTAAGTTTGGTCTATTAGCATATTGGGGCCAGATCYTCCAATTAGAGCTTTAGGTAATGAAGTAATACTCCCCCATTCACCCCTCTYCCAATTCACTTTTGTTTATACTTAGGCCTAGGATGGTGACCTTGGTTCCCAGGCCTAGAAGGGATTGTTTTGTCTAACCAGAATGTGAAGAGAGTTTGCTTAGCACATAATATGGAGTTCAGCATTACATTAGTACAGTGCAGGATTAGAAAAATCTAAAAGCTAATACTTAAGGCATCAAATGAGGGCAGTTTACTCAGGGTAAGTGCTTCAACTCATCTGCACTGGCTGCGTCCTGAGACCTTCTAGATTTACACAAACATGAGATCAGCATCTAAGCAGAGTATTTTTGGTTTCAGATTGGATTTTAAAGGCATCCATTGTCTGTCCCTGCTCCACCACAGCCAACTGCAGCATGGCAGGGAGCTGCCAGGGGGTTGTGGAGGGCCAAGGCAATGTGGACATGAAAGYGAAACTTCTCCAGTGTTTGGTAGGGTCAGCTGCTCCCACTTGGTGATCAACTGCTCTCACTGGGCCTCCAGAGATCAGCAGATCCAGCTGTATCACAGCAGATGAGAGGCTGACTTTTCAAATGTCATGGGATCGTGGAATCACTATGGTTGGAAAAGCCCTCTAAGATCACCAAGTCCAACTGTTCCATGTTCATCACTAACCCATGTCCCCAAGTGCCACATCCACGCATTTTTTGAACACCTCCAGGGATGGAGACTCCCCCCCTGTCCTGGGCAGCCTCTGCCAGTGTTTGACAACTGCTTTGGTGAAGAAATTTTCCCCAATATCCAACCTGAACCTCACCTGCCACAGCTCGAGACCGTTTCCTCTCATCCTGTCCCTTGTTCCCTGGGAGCAGAGCCTGACCCCCTCCGGCTGCCCCCTCCTGTCAGGGAGTCGTGGAGAGCCAGAAGGTCCCCCCTGAACCCCCTTTTCTCCAGGCTCCCGTAACTGTGGGGAAGAGAGGGAAATGACAGAGGAAGTGGGATAATGGCAGCAGGAGAAGGGATTGTACAGGTGCTCATTTTGTGGTACAGTCACATTCCTGCAGCCCTGACCATCATTCCAGCTGTGTCCCCCTGGCACTGGCAGTCACGGACGTGTCTGTTGTCTCTCAGATGTCCAATGCCATGAGCCAGCTGATTGGCCTGAAGGAGAAGGGGCTGCCCCGCATCGCTCGGCTGCTCCAGTCCAACAGCTCCGAGGTCGTCCGGTCCGGGGCCTCCTTGCTGAGCAACATGTCCAGGCATCCCGTGCTCCACAAAACCATGGGTAAGTCCTTCCCCCACTCTGGATCCCAGGATTCAGCTCTGTGCTATCTGCCCAGCTCCCTTGTAAACCCCATATGGAGACTCAGCCAAGCTCCAGCATGGGGCAGAGCAGTGTCATTTCCTCTGGCCCCCAACTGGACAGAGCAGTGCCATTTCCTCTGGCCCCAAGGACAGTCACCAGTGCTGTCTGAACACCTGCTGGGCTTTATAGACAGTGACAAATCTGCAGGACCACAAGGGTGACAGTGTTTTGGGAACTGAGCTGGACTTGACCACCATGGCCAACAACATGGCCCTTCCAAAGGCCTGCAACCCTCCTTTTGTCTTGGAAAAATCTAGTGTTGATGATTATTCCCTTGCTGTCCAACACTGCCAGTGCCTCCCTACAGAGATGGCACTGCTTGGTGTTAACACAAATAACGTCATTCACTTGTGCCAGGTTGTGTTTAATTGTTGATTGGAACATTCCTCCACCTCTTCAGCTCACCAGGTGCTCCCAGATGTGTCCCGTCTCCTGTCGTTCCAGTCTGGAAACACCACCAGCTATGGGGAGATCATGACATCAGCTTGTTACACTCTGAGGAACCTCATCATGTCCAACCCCCACCTGGGAAAGTCTTACCTGAGCAGCAACTTGTTAAATAATGTAGTGAGCCTGTGCCGGAGCGGGTGAGTGTGGGGCACGAGGCAGGGGAAGGGTCGTGCCAGATTAACCCCAGAGCCTTCCCAACACCTGTCACAGCCAGAGCAGAGCATTATTCCCTCCCTGGGCCAAAACACACCCAGCATGTTCGTGGACAGAAATCCTCAGTGCTGGTTTCTTGGAAACAGGCAGGAGCCATCCAGGATGGCATTTGTGAAGGGACCGCAGGAAATTTTCTGGTTGAATTCTAGGAAATTCTAAAGAGAACTGAAGCACCAACATCTTAAAACCTTTTAAAAATAGTAGATATGGAGCTTATAAAAAGAGGGAAAGTGACTTTTTACACRTGCAGATAGTGACAGGACAAAGGGGAATGGCTTCAAACTAAAAGAGGGAAGATTTATGCTGGATATTGGGAAGGAATTCTTCCCTGTGAGGGTGGGGAGGCCCTGGCACAGGTTGCTCAGAGAAGCTGGGGCTGCCCCATCCCTGGAAGTGTTTAAAGGCCGGGTTGAGTGTGGCTGGAAGCAACCTGGGCTARTGGAACAGSATGAGTTTTGAGGTCCCTTCCAACCCAAACCATCCTGGGATTCCATGAGCTATGAAAAATTCCAGGTCTCAGAACAGAGGATGTCAGTGACTTCCTGGCTCTTGGAATTCCCTCAAACCTTGTCATGAAGGTCAGGTCTGAGGTTCAACACCACAGGAATACAGGAATTGTGTTTAACTTTTATGTGCAGATCTGTTCATCTTTCTGTTGAATCATCCTCCTCAAGATGCAGCTCTGGGGGCACACAGACAGGAATTATTTTAAGTACTTCCCTGGTCTACTCATGTATTTTACAACAACTGAACAATCTCATCATATTTTACCACTTTCTATTTTAGGACTGGGTTTGGGTTTTGGTGGTGGTAGTTCTGCCCTGTTTGTTATCCATATTCCCTACAGCACAAGCTTGTCAAGCCTTGCCAAGCTCTGTGTTCACTTCTGGCCAAACTGGTGTTAAACTTCCATTATCTTTGACCATGTTCTCCTTCCTAGGCTTTCATCTCTCCTGCCATCTCTCTTTGTTTTAAAATGCCTTAGACAAGTAACCCATTGTTTTGTGTTGTGAAAAGCCATTTGCATCCCTTCATCATCCTTGGATAAAGCTCTTACAATCCACCTCTTGTTCCGTGGCAGAGACTCTCTCAGTCCTTGTTTAGTTTGGGCTGGGGCCAAGGAGCATGGCTCTATTTGCTGCTTTTGTTTGCTTCCACTCTCCAACAGCCCAATTACCATGAAACCCAGCCCTCTTCTAAGCCCTCGTTGTTTTGAATGGGATTTACCTGTGCCTGCAGTCCCTCCGCGGCTCCCTCAGACCAGTCCTCAGCTGATCTTGCTGCTCCAGCCCAGCCTTGCACAACCCCGGGCTGGGAACACTTTGATTGCCTTGGCTGTCGGGGATGGGTTTTGTTGGCAGTGACTCACTAAACTGAGAGCAGTTACTAAACTCTGCAGATGTCTCCAGTCCTGCCTGGATCCTCCTGAGAAACTCCCCAGTCCTTACAATGTCCAGAACTCGAGTTGTTCCTTTTCCTCCGTTATTCATTTTTGTCCCCAAAGATTTTTATGTTGTTCAGCTCTTAGGGAGAAAAAAAGAACAATTTCCACCCAGGACCAATCCTGCTTGTTCAAGCCATATTATTTCAGACTGTTCTAATAGAGAGATGTGACAGACACTTTGGACACTTGCTAGGTCACAGCGTGGGCAAATTTTCCCRGTGTCATGTGCAGCCCGTGAAGATAAACAAGAAAAATTCGGGTGGGATTTGTCCAGTCCTACATCAGAGAGAGCCTCACCCCCTCCCCAGAGGCAATAAATAAATACCCCACCTCTGCAGAGAGCTGGAGGGAGACCCCAGTGTGATTCTGAATGTGGTGAGTCCTAGGTCATCAATCTCCTCCTTCCCAACCCTGCAGGCAGCAGAAAGGGAGAGCAGAGGGGCTCAGGGGTGACCCCATCTCCAGGGGGGACACAGGGACATCCTGCACCCTGTCAGGATTCTGCATTTTGTTTGTTAATCTGCCTCAGTTCTCTGYGGACACTTCCCTGACCCCAGCCTGGGTTGGTGTCTGGTGCTCCCTCCCTGTGTCTCCTCTACCACCCCCCAGGCCCTTCCCTGTGTGTCTGGGCTGGGCTGTCACTGCATTCCCAGATGGAAACCAGGAGCTCCACATGCCCAAACAACTTTATAGTCATCTTTTAGAAAGAGATTCCAGGTTACAGACCAGTTATGGATCTTTTCCTTTCCCATGTTCTCCTCTCCTCCCATGTTTCTTTCTGCTCACGTTTCTCAGAGCTGGATTTGACTGAAAGGCATAAAGGGTTCAGCAGTTTATCTGATAGATGTGGTTTCTTCTCCTTCCTGGAGCATCCCAATTAAATACTTGCCTGTGTCTCCTGCAGGTACTCGGATCCGTGACACGGGGTTCATGGTGAGGATGGGGTTCCTCCACTCTTCATTATTTGTAATCCAAGTTGCAAAAATATTGAATATTTCCTTCAATTTTTGGTGGTGTTTCTGAAAATCAAGCTCCTGCACCTGATTTATTGCTGTGCCTGGTTTCCTTTTCATCTTTCTTCTCCAACTGTCTGAAAAACATTCCTCTGCTCATTTTCAAGCAACATTATTTCACTAATTTTCCTCATTAATTCTACTGGCTGCACTCAAGAGCTTTTCTCCAGAATCTCTGCCTGTACCTTAGAGCGTCAGGTTTGCAGTTCATCCCTTTATCATGGATTTATTTCTGTTTTTCTTTGTTCCTTCATTTTTCACCCCTTTTCTATCGTACAGTTTTATTTTGCAGTTTCATTTCACCACAGCATTTTACCAAAATTAATCTTTCAATAAACTCAGGTCTTCCCTTGATTATTTCTTGTGGCAGGGAGTTCTTCTCATCCACACATTTCCAATTTCCCATTTCTTCCAAAGATTACACCTTGATACCAATTTTATAAACGTCTGACATCCTGAAGAAATCCTTGTTCTGTGAATTCCTTGGCATTTTCAGTGACATGCATAAAGTTCTTTGTATATTTGTCCTTTGAAAAAGAATTATTTCCCCCATTATTTGATATTTATGTACAAAATTCTTGTCTTTTTTGTCCTCTTTATGTTTCTCTCCATTCCCCRCCATCTCCTTCTGATTGTCTTGGCTGTGTTTTGTCGAATCAGATGTTATTTATGACTCCTGCCACTGCCACCAGGGGAGATCTCCCTTGTTGCGGGACATCTCCCTTGTTGCCTTTCCACTATTTTTTATGACTAATTCCATTTGTAAAAAACAGACTGTCCTTAAAATCAGCTTTGATTTTCAGGCAATTTGTTATTAAGGAATTTTCCCTCCAAATTAGCTGTCCTTGGTATTCTGCTCCGTGTTATCCACTGCTTTTATCACAGTATTCCCAGCACTTTGGTTTGGGATATGCTACTTTACCTACTGAAGTTGTCATCACAGCTCCCCCAGCTGATATTCATCTTTTTATACCCAAAGTGTAGCAGTAGATGCTGTATGAAACAGTCAATGCCAATCCTTCAAATGAAGAGTTTAGAAATTCTTTTATCTGAATTTATAAATGACCAGATGCTGGTACTTTTGGTTTGAAAAGAAGAAACTTTTGAGGTGTGCTCTGGAGACATGGTGGCAAAAAGTACATATTTAGCATCATTAGAAGGAAATTATTTCAAAAATAAAAGAAAACTACTCTGGCTTAGAAAGAGAGAAACAACATGAAATTACAAATCCTTGAAACAGAGAGTCCAGTTCATGCACTGCCCATCTGATCTTGCCCCACTACCCCTGGGTGTGTGAGGCTTTAATGGCTTTTCAGCCACAAACAATATTTCAGCCACAAAACATTTTAAAACATTGTCCTTCTGGTGACAGAGCATAGGGTGGTTACAACCAGAGAAGAGATTTTGCAATAAAACCTGGTTTTTCTGTCCCAAGGCATTGCTCAGGAATTTCTGGCTGTCCTCCAGCCCTCCACACACCACCAGATGCTGCACAACGCCTTTCAAGTTTATGACCAAGTTAAATTTGATCATTTCTTGGGTAACAGCTGCTGTGTATGTCAGAGAAATGCCCCGAAAGTCACTGTGTGGTTCCATCCCTGTCCTCCCACATTCCAGGTGTGGTGTTGGGGTCCCAGGTTCCTCATGACCTGTTGGTCCCATTTCTCGTGGCCTTTTGAGGACTATTTTGAGGACACAACATTTTGTGGAGCTGTATCAGACAGGGAGGGTCCCGAGCCTGGTCTTGTTCCTCCCCATCACCCTGGCTGGGACAGGCTGGGGCTGCTGCCCTGAACCCAGAGCAGGAGTCTCCCACARGGAGGACGAGACCCAGGAGATCAGGAGCAGCGACAGGAGCCAGCAGGGAGGGAACATCTGGGTATGGAATGTTCCAAAATTATAAAAGGTCCTGCGATGACTCACGGTTTCGAGCTGTTACGTGAGCAGGTATCTGTTACCTTGTGCTGAGTAAGGGCTTTGGGCTGCCTGCAGATGTTGTTATTCCAAATGCTCCCATCCCTTGTCCTCTCCAGGCAGCTCCGAGCCCGCTGCTCTGCCCCCTCCCAGGAGAGCCGCCCACGCTGTCCCTGCAGACTCCAGGAAAGGGTTGGCACCATTTCCCTTCTTTCCCTCTCTCAAGTTTCTGACTCAGCTCAGTTTTATGCTCATTTTTCCACTCGGATCCTCCCCTCTTCTTCATTTGCCGTGCTCTGGTCACAGGTTGTTGTCACACAATGTTGCTGAGAGAGCAGGGAGGGTTGTACTGACAGCCCTGCTCGTGTGTAGCCAGGCTCCCAGCGGGAGATGGGGCTATCCAGGGGCTGTCAGTGGTGTCTGGGGGTTGTGCTCTGTGGCCTCCCTTAACCCTCTGGGCTTGCTTTCATCTTCCCAGCTCCTGTCCAAAAGCGGCCGAAGCTGCTCGACTCCTCCTGACAGACCTTTGGTCCAACAGGGAGCTCCAGAGTGTGCTCAAGCAGGTGAGGAGAACACTCCTGCTTTGGGGTGACAGAACAGCCCCGGTTTGTTCACGTGCTGAAGTGGGGAGTTGGCAAAGGCCCTGATCCAGCAGCGAGTGGGGCAGGGCCCAGGACAAGGCCGGGGGACGTGGGCACCTGAGCAAGAGGCAGGGGGTGACTGCTGGGACTCACTTTGGGGACAAACAGACAGAGATTGGCTGTGTCAGGCTCCTGCCTCCTTGGGGATGGTGCTGGTTGAGGTGGAATCCTCCCTGGCACAGCCCCCTCGCTTGGGGCTGGGACACGCTGGGCCTTTCACCCTCATGTGGGAGATTCCCTTCGGTGCAGTCCATTGTGTCCCAGGAGATCCCTGGCAAGGTCCCTCCTCAATCCCCCCCCTTTTCTTGTGTGTCCATACCCCTGCCCTGTGGTTTCACTCCCGTGCAGTCAGGGTAAGCTCTGAAACCAAGAGGAGGAGTATTTAGGATCTGTTTTGCTCCTTGCAACAGGAGCTGTGAAAGTGCAGAGCCAGATGGGCACTGAGCCAGCTCCCAGCTCCCAGCTCCCAGCTCCTGCTCCCAGCTCCCAGCTCCCAGCTCCCAGCTCCAGCTCCCAGCTCCCGGCTCTGGCTCCCAGCTCTGACTCTCAATTTCCAGTTCCCAGTGGCTTTCTTTGAACAAGCTGTTTTCCAACTCGGGAGCAGCAGCACGTGCAGGGCCAAATTAAAGAGAAGGAGGAATCCCTACAAAGGGGAGCACCTGGGGGCAGGAAGGTACAGAGCTCCCAAATACCATTCCCATACTAATGGTGAGGGACTCTCCCCACAGGAGCTGGTGCAGTTTTGTGCCAGGCTCTGCTCACAGCCTGTGCCAGCTCATTTTGGTGTGACTGAGTCACTGCTGTGTTCACACAGAGAATCATTGCGTAGATAAAYGCCGGGTGAGGAGGTTGGGAGTCTGCAGGGGTACAAGCAGCATGCACAGACTTCTGCTGCTTTATTCAGGGTGAGGAACTACAGGAAATAATAGTCAGTGAATGATTAAGTAAAGGTTTCCTCCAAAAACCTGGAGCAGTCTGGCTCTTGGTTGATAGAAAGCAACGCAAGGAAAAGCAACCTGGTCTAGTGGAAGGTGTCCCTGCCCATGGCAGGGGGTGGCATGAGATGGGCTTTTAGGTCCCTTTAACCCAAACCATTCTGTGGTTGTACGATTTTATGAGATTGAAGTTCATCAATAAGGGTGAAAAAGGCACCCAGAGGGCTTACAAGGGAGGTTGGCTGAGAATGAAGCACACTTCGTTGGGCAGGAGGCTCTCAATAACAGCTCTCAGTGTGGAAACTGATATGCACTCACTGCACTTCATGKATATCTCCTTTTTCAGCAAGGGTTTGATAAGAACATGATGGGATCTTTAGCTGGAACGACTTTCAGGACCCTCTCCTCCAGATTTTAGAGCTTCTCCGTGCACATTCAGGCTGCAGGTGAGAACATGGCCCTTGTGGGCACATTTGGGGCACAGGAGTCCCATGAGCTCTTGGCTGTTTCTGATAACCCCTAAACTGTGTTTGGGAGATTTTMAACCCAAATCTTCCCAGCCCAATGTGCAAAGCATTTGTTTCTCTGAGAGGTCGGGGGCTGTGCTGCCCAGCTGTGTGTTCTAGCACAGATGTCACAGGACAGACAAAGCTGCTGGGCCTGGCTGTGCCTCTCCCTTCCTTTGCCAAGCAATCACGGATTCAGTGCATTTTCCAAACGCTCTCAGGTGAGGCTCTTCACAGAATTCTCCCTGAGAGGGGCCTTGTTCCTGAGCTTTGGACAGTGTTATCCAGGCAGTGTCAGTGGTGTGCAGTTAATTCCAGCACACCCATGGCTCCAGCCATCACCYGGAGGGATTGTTTGAGCCCTTAATCCCTGGCAACCCTCATTGCAGAATGGGGAACTGCGTTCTGTCATCTGAAACATCTCAGAGAGAAACCAGGGGAGAGAAATCAGGGGCAGAATTTCCAGGGCATCATTATGACTTCAGTTCAGTGTGGAATGAGGATTGAATCCAGAGGATGCTTTTCCCTCCTAATCCCCACTGAAGGGAAAAGCTTTAAGCACTTTGCAAATACCAGAGGTCTCTTGGATGGTGTCTGAGATTAGCCAGAGAGAATTATTTGCTCCTTTCCCCAAGATGGTCCTTGTGATCAAACCAAGAGAAAACTGTAGCAAACCAAGAGAAAACAGTGCCAAAGCCCATTCCTTCCACCTGCCCAGGAATGGATTTCCCTTCCTGCTCTGTTGGAATGTTTTCACTGAGATTCTGAGGAGCACAGAAGTGAAGGGTGAAAAGCCATGGGCAGCCAAGGAACTGCAGACAGGCTAAGAGAAAAGGTTTATTGTAATGAAAAGATTTCTTGAATGCTTTAATTATCTGGGTTTTGGTTTTTCTTTGGTTTATTTTTTTTTCCATTTCAGAATCTGGAGTTGGTTCATGTCCAGGAAGAACAACCCTTCCACAATTCCTTAGGATGTTAAAGATGTAGAGTTCCTGAGTTCAACTCAACTGTAAAGCAAACCAAACACATGGATTTCATGTGGATGACACTGATATTTTTAAGCATTTTCTTCTTTTTAGGGGGGAGAAGGGACTTTTATATACTTTCTTGATGTCAATAATTATTTTTTTGCCAAGAGTGTGTCTGTGTAACTCTGGGTGTGGCTGTGGAGGTGTGTGCAGGCAGCACACACAGGGCACACGCAGGGAGCAGGATCTTCCTCCAGCTTAGTTCCTTTTTTTTTCCACCCCAAAGTTGGTGGGAGTTCTGCAGTTTAACCCCCTTGCAGAGTTTTAATCCAATTCCACCCAATCCATGCACCTAAAATTTTGTCACAACCTATTTTTATCCACAAACACACAAAAAAAGTCAATTTTACGTCAAGTTCCCCCTTTGCCTCTGGTCGTTATTAACAGATACACACAAGGATGCTCTTCTTTCCAAGGCTGGTTATTCCTAACATTTATGAACAAGGGATTCTTCTCTGCTTAGGATTTTTCCTCTGATAGTTGTTAGCATTTTCTTTCCTGTCACATGAACTCTTTATCTCAAGAAGCAAATTGACACCTGCAGATTCTCTCCGGGTCTCAGTGACCCTTCCCTGAAGCTGTTTGTGAGGGACAATTGGGACACAACTGCAGAGCAGGAACATTCCCGAGTCCTGATCCACTCTGAGCGCCAGAACCATTCAAATTGCTGACTGTACCTGGACAAATGTGGCATTTGAGAAGCTGCTGGGACAGGCAAAGTGTTTTTCCCCTGGGATCACTGACTGCTACACAGGAATGAAAAACATGGGGGATGTGGCCTCTTTAATCACATTTTGGTTTTATTCATCACTGTAAAGAAATAGCATTTATGTGGCAAGGAATGTAAGCACTTGTGTGATGCAGGTTTGGAAATGTTGTATTTCTCGGGATCTTTAATTGCATTGATCTCCCTGTGATGCTGAGGCTGTGGTAAGGGACTGCTGAGCTCATTTATGGCAACCTAATTCTTACAACCTTCCTCTCTCCAGAAGAAAAATATCCTGTACCTGTCCCTGGAGGTGCACAGGGTGCACAGGATGCACAGGGAGGGAGCAGCYGAGGCTGTCCCCCCCACAGGATTACTGTGCTGCTTGTTATTCTTCAAATGGTGCAGGGGCACAGAATCCCATTTTCAAACATCAGGGGTTCAGGAGGGGCTTGGGAAGGGTGGATTATGAGCCTAAAAATGGAAAACAGTCTCATTTTAAGTGTCAGACTCCTAAACTGGTGGGACTCAGGGTGTTCGCTTCACATCCATGGGGTGATTTGTGCCCACTAAAGAACCACCCATGAAGGGTTTGCTCTGATGCAGCTCCAGAGCTGAGAAAGGTGGCCCTTGTTGGTCCCTGTTCGGAGCACAGGGAGCTCCTGTCCACAGAGGGAGATCATTTCCAGCTGGTTTTTCTCTTGGACTACAAAGGGAGGCTTCATCCCGTGCACTTTAAAGAGCAGCCACTCTTTGCCCGCCCTCACCCACGTTCAGCCGGGAGCTTTCTGTGCCGAGCTGCAGCCAAATGAGAGAGGCACAAAAGCACCTTTGAAGTGGGGAGGCAGAACCAGGAGAACCCGGTAGGACAGAAGTGTTTCAGCCGTGTTTAAACAGAGCAAAAGAGCCCCAGCCCGTGGGCAGAGCCCTTCCACCCCCCCAGCCATTCCCTCGCTGGATGGGGATTCTCAGATGCTAAACGTCCCAAAGGCTTTGGGCAGGACCCATCTGTGGATGTCCCAAAGGGCTGCAGCATGCACAGGATTGTTTCAGTTCGGGTGTAAAGTGTTGTGGGCAATTTTGCATTCAGATTTGTTCCTGTAATGACACATGTAGAAGTCCTGGGAGCGAATGTTTTTCTCTGGAAAACTAATTGGGGAAACCAAACTATGAACCGGAATAATGGAATATTGAGGAAATCCATTCTAATTGGCTGTGATTTAGGCTTTATTTTAAAACACTGCAGTTGCTTTCACCCCTAATGCAGTTACTGAATCACTGCATAAGGCACAAAGAGCTGTAGCTTTATGATCATCAGCTCGCAATTAAATTTACAGGCACTGGAGATTTCATTAGTGAGTATTAGACTTCAAGAGACAGATTCATCATCCATATAAATGTTATTACAAAAACAATTATTACGGTTGTTTTTGTTACAGTTGTTTTTTCAAAGCTAATAAAATGATAAAAATAAAATCTGTCTCCATCCTCAGAGCTCTTCCAAACGTGACTGGGCACGGCCCTGAGCAATCTCACCTGGCTGGGACATTGTCCCTGCCCTGAGCTGGGCACTCCAGAGAGGTCCCTTCCTGCTGAGCTGTTTTTAGGATGCTGTTTTCTCTGCTTCCACACCTCAGGGCAGAGCTAACTCAGGAGAGCCGGGGGCTGCAGGAATCACAACCACTCTGCCGTTCCAGGGCTGCTTTGCAGCTGGATCTTCCCCAGAAAATTCTCTAATACTCAGTTCTATTTTCCTCGCAGTCTCTCTTTTCAAAATCTGGACACCAGACTCCACCCAAGTCAGTGAAGTGACTTTGATGCCCAATTGTGAGAAGAGAAAGGAAAATCAGACTTATTGGCATAACTGCTGTTGCTCATAACCAACAATTCTGGGAGCTCAGTGAGGTTCCCTCTGTCATAAATTAATGCTGTTTTCACCTGCAGTATGATTTTTTTCTCATCCTGGGGAGGTATTGCTCCTTAAGGCAAGTTTTGAACTGTGACATCCTCTGCGATGAGCTGGTTTCCTGTTTCTTGCTCCTTTAAGAGCCAGGGTAGGGCACAGCCCCAGGACAGGGACAGGGCAGGTCTGTGGCACAGGGATGGAGAATTCCTGAGGAGGAGGAATGAGCGTGGCCAGCAGCAGGAACAGGAGCAGTTGGACACACAGCCATGTAAATAAACACCACACTCACTTGTCCTGGGCATAGCAGAGCTTTTTGGTCTATTTTCTTATAAATGCATTGTTTATTTTGTGTGTGTACATTCCCACCCCAGCATTTCAGAAGCCTCATGGACGAGTTGAAGGCAGTTTTATTCCTCTCTGAACACACACCAGTTTGAAACCAAAGCAGCCTTACCAGTCCATAGCTCTGCAGTTATTCTGTAAGATATAGGTATGTGAGAATAATGTCTCAGAGTTTGTTTTGGCTGTACTGTACGTATTTGCTTCATTGAAAAAGCTGGAATCAATAAAAATTGCTGGAATTTCTTCAAGCTCCCTGTTTTGGATGGTTTTATTTTGATTGTGTTAGGAAAGAAGAAAGGTCTGAAARGTCTGAAAAAACCCGATTATCCTGCAGCAGGGATCAACTTGGACTGCTCTGCCTTATCCAAAAGGAGTAAGGAAGCTGTAAATCCCATTTCCTCCAGCCTGGCACTGAACAGGCTTCCCAGGRAATGGGCACAACCCCAAGGCTGCCAGAGCTCCAGGAGTGTTTGGACAGTGCTCTCAGGCACAGGGTGGGATTGTTGGGGTGTCTGTGCAGGGCCAGGGGTTGGACTGGATGATCCCTGTGGGTCCCTTCCAGCTCAGGACATTCCMAGATTCCATGATTTCATCCTCAGGCGTTTCTCTGCCATGAGCTTTCACAGCCATCACTTCAATCCATGAAAAATTTCATTATCATTACTGTCATTTGTGTCAGTGCAGAAAGGATCCCAAGGTCGTGGCAGGGAAAACCCCTCAGTTTCTTCTGGACCTGCCTCACCTGAGCTGTGGTCGAAGCTCTCTGGTTCTGGTATTTGAGAAGTGTGGTGAGGGTCAGGGGATCCTCCCCAGTTYCTCTCCGGGCCAGGCTGGGCAGTCCCAGCTCCCAGAGCAGTTCCCCAGACAGACCCCTCAGCTCCTGACTCCCAGTGACCTCCTCTGAGCCYTTCCCAAGGAAATGATTCCCTGTCTGAGCTGGAGCCCTGAACAGCACAAGGCAGAGAGTGAGTGAGCGTGGGCTTGTGTAGGGACATTCCAGCCCTTCCTGCTCTCTGCTCCTTCGCTATCCACGCCTGATGTTCCCTTGGTGTCTTTGCTGAGCTGTCACTGGGATGGGCTGTCCATGGATGGTCCCTGGAGTCATCTCCACACCCATCTGACCTGTAAAGATAAGATTATTTCACCCCATGCTTATCACTTAACATTTCACTCTGCTTATATTTGTCTGTCATYTCCCTCCCTTTCCTCACTGGTCTCTAGTTCCCCAAAATTCCACAGACAGCCCTCCAGTCCTCAGGAATGTCACTGATGTGGGTTGTCTTGTACCACATTAGGAGAAATCTTTCCCCTTTCTCACAGGTATCACAACCACAAAAAGTAAATCCGTGATTGTCTCTGCTCCTCTCCTTCCCGAGTGCTCTCTTCCCAATAGTCACTGACCCCCAATCTCCGTGTCAGGTCATCCCCACATACTGGAAGATGCTCTGACTTTTTGGCTCATTCTCCTGACTCCAGCTGGCTGTTCCTTTGACTGCTTTTGGCAGGTTCAGTATCGTTTATGTTGAACTTGGCAGAGGTTGTGAAGTCTTTCCTATTTTTGTCTTCAGCTGTTTGACAAACACCTTGTGGTACCTCCTTCTCCTGCTGCTTAAGCAGGCCAGCTGCCTTCCTGAGGAATTCTTCCTCAAGGAATTCTTTCCTGCTGAGATGTGCTGGGATTGGGTTTCGAGATGATGAATGCAGCCCCCATTGCCTGGAAAGTTTAGCTCTTCCTTTCTTTTCCCTTTAAAAGCATCTTCCTTTAAGTTCCTGTTTTGGAGGATGAACAGGTGGTGGTGGATATTGAGGCTTTTGTTCATCCAGATGTTGATGTTGTGGGGCAGCTCTATAAATGTAAGGTTTGAGCCCAGACTTTTCCTGCTACTTGGGACCAAATTGAAGGCTGCTCTGCACCCTTTGGGGACTCCCAGCCCACTCTATGGAATTGCTGTGGACAACATCCGAGGATTTGAGCTGTCCATCACACCCTGCAGGAACATCAGCCCCGTGCACATGGGGAGAGCTCAAGTGCAGGAGAACAAAGGACTCTGTATTCCCAGTGGCGGGGAACACTGGGCTGCACGAGCGCTGCAGCAGCCTCACCAAGGGAATGAGGGAGCAGCTCCTCTCGATCTCCTTCAGAAGGCCCTTCAAAGCAGACTCCTGGCCAAGAGAATGAGCTCAGCCCCGAGGTGTGTTTGGTATTCAGTCAAGGCAAGGCTGAGCAATAATCCTCTACCACTGACAGGATCTCATGAAGAGAGGCTTTGCAGCCCGTCAGACAGGCTGGGCACAGTCTGTGAGCAGGAGAAGGGACAGGGGACAGGGGCCACCCCCTGCACGTGGCTCAGAGCTGCTTTCCAGGAGCAGCCTCTGCTGCTGTGCTCAGGCCGCTGAGGGGGGATGAGCACTAAAGGACTGAGCACAAAGGCAAAGCACCCAAACTCAAATGTCTAAACCAGCTTTGGGCGAACCTAGCACTTCAAAACCTACTTGCATTTCAACTGGGATCACTCCTTCCTCAAACTGCTCCTGGGCCCTGGCACACCGGGAGTATTTGTAATTGGCTTTGAATGAAGGTAATTGTCTTGCAAAAGCCCATTACGGAGCAGCACATCCAGCAGTCCTTGGGAGGATTAAATTTGATACCACTAACAAAGTGGTGATGTCCATCCCGCAGCTTCTTCAGGCACAAACCCCATCTGAAGGCACATCTAGGAAAGGTCATAGAAATGCCAGGCTGGGAGTGCCTTTCACCCAGTCCAGCACAGCTGCAGTGTCTACAAGGAATGCAGATGCGTCCAACCTCTCCATCCTTGAGCAGCTCCCTGGACACTGGAGAAGGGCAGGACACGTCACTGTAGCTCAGCACATGCCTCCAGTTTGGAAATGAAGAGTTGTTCAGCAGTGGAGCCAATATAGGACCATGTGCTTGGGTCTCTGTCCATGGTCAGAAGGTGAAATGGATACCAGGAAACCAATGTGTGTTTTTATTTTGGGGTCTGAACCCCATGTGTGAACACATAAGAAAAGCCCATTTTTGGACAGGGAGGTCTGTAGATACACACAAAGCCCACAGGGAGGTTGCAAGAAAAAGACAACCAAGGTGCTGCTCATGTGGTTYGTTGTGACATGAAATGGGTCCCTTCCAGAGCCCAGCTCAGCCAGTCACGGATACACTGATTTAGCTCAGGGGTAACTGGAGTTACAGTAGGATTCAAGAGAAGGAAATGGGTGCTACAGGGTGCAGAGCAKCCACAGAGCACTCCTTGTCCCAAAGAGAGCAAGCACAACATCCTTGGAAACCGTACAGGTCCTACAGCCCCTGGGATCCCAAATAATCCATGGGGCTCCACCCACAAAGCCTCATCCCACTAGCCAGGCAGCCCCTGGCACAGCCCCCTCCCATCCCACAGCATGTCTGAGTCCTTTATCACCACCTGGGATGCTTTAAAGCAGACCCCACTCTTCATTTTCAGGCCCAAGGGATACCCATGGATTCCCACAGGTCCCAGGCACCAGAACTTCCCAATTTCCCCAGGCCACACCACTTCCCATCCGAGAGAATTCCACGGCACAGATTCCACCCTGAACTGCGCAGGGCACCCGTAAGAAGCRCCGAGCCCAAGCCCCAAACCACAACAGCTCCAAGGACCCCATGGCACCAACACCTCCCCTGGGGACACACAAAGCTCCTGCTGGGACAAACTTGCTCAGCAAAGTCCCTGTGTCTGGGTTTCCCAGGTGCTGGGTGGGTTACCCTGGGCAGAGGCCCTGCTGGAGCCCCATGGCCAGCCCTCACGGCCAGCCCCACCCCAGCCCCTGTGGCGGTGCCGCGGCCCATCGGGACACTTGTCCGTGGGGCACACGTGGCAGCCCATGGCAGGAGGCTCAGTCCCACAGCAGGGCCTGACCACAAGAGTTTGGCATTTGCACCCAGAGCCACCCAGGACCCACCCCCGGGGCATCTCCCCTGGGAGCTGGKGCAGGCTCAGGAGGGSACAGGAGKCCCACAGGGACTGCCCTGGATCAGGCAGGGCTTTGGGCTCCTCTGTCGTACAACTCTGGTCTGTATCTCCCCCGCAGTTGCCTGTCCCTGCAGATTGGATCTTGCCAAGCACAGTTGTTACAGATCCCAGATTGTTCTTGGCCCCTTTCTTCGTGCTTCCCAAGCTTGTCTTTGCCTCAGAAGAGTCTTTTTGAGGCACCCCAAGCACAGGGCCATGTCCCTTTCATCCAGCACCAGGAGGACTCTCCTTAGCACTGGYGGGAGGCAGGAAAACCCTGCAGCTCTGCCTGAGCCCTGACAGCATCTTCTCCATCAGGGTAGTGGGAGCAGTGACATCCAGGGCAACATTTCCCAGATAAGGAAAACCATGTGCAGTTTGTCAGGATGTGGCATCCAGCCCTGAGCCCCACGAATGCTTCTCTAACTCCAGTTCCCATCACAAGCCTCTGCAACTTCATCACCTCATGCAGAAAGGGCTTTGATGAGAGGTTTTGGTGCAATTAGCTCTCTCTTACCCCCTCCTGTATGTGATGGCAGAAATGAGGTCCCTGGTGCAGAAATGAAGTCCCTGGTGCTCCCAGCCTCCTCATCCCAGCTGATGAAGACCAAAAAAGCATTTCAGCACAGGAAGAGCACTGCAGAGATCTTTGCAGAAYAGCAGGAATGTCGTTGCGAAGGTGGAACTGCTGACAGTCATTTTTTAGGAAGCAGATCTCATCTTGATCAACACTTTGGTCAATATTTCAGGTCTTGGATGACATCTTGGGTGTCCCAAAGCTGGGAGGAGGCCAGAACTGAGCACAGCTCCTGCAGCAGCTCCAGAGCTCAGTACTGCTGTGGCTGCAGAGCCTGGGGGGGCCCTGCCCTGGCTGCATTTCTGCAGATGAGGAGCAAAGCAGCCAAAACTGCCCAGCCTGGGCAGCAGGGAAGAACCCCCTGGTGTCAGGGGCGGGTCCAGCTTCCCAAGGGAAAGCCATGGGAAAAAAGCAGGTGGAAATTTTCAAAGGTCATAAATCTATTGGAAGTTCCTGGCACTGCAAACCCCAAATACTTCCCCAGAGAACAAGAGTTGCTCCTGCCTTTCCCTAGCATGTCTCTCCTCAAAGAGCCTCCCAAGTGCTCTTGGGGATCTCACCTAAGAGAGCTGAGCTCAAGCAATAATGTCACTGCTTTTGGGTCCCCAGGCCAAGTCTCAGTCTGGGAGACCAGACTCTGCCAAACCGTGCTGTACAACGAAGGGCAGCAGAGATTTGCTTTGTGCATCCCAGTGCTTTCTTCCTAATGTTTTCTGTTCGTTCYCCAGGAAGTCTCTTTATCTGCCAGCACAGGTAACTCCTGCTTCAATCAACACGGATCTCTCCTGGCAGAACAGGAAAATCAGTCCCACGTCAGCAGGACTGAAAGAAATGCTCAAAAAATGTAAAGGAAAAAATTGGAGATTATCTGAGTGCCTTGGAGTTCCACCCTCAGCTTTTCTTTAGCAAGTTTTACCCATGGTGAAAACTGATTCCTGCTTCCTTCCACGGGAGGAGACACAGCCAGGCGGGGAAAGACACTGGAAAGGATCATTGGAGCAGGGTCATTGGCAGGATTTCTGTGAGAGTCTGGATTTCCCAGGCAGCAGCACCTCTCCTAAATGGCTTCTGTCATTCTTGGCTGTGCACTGAGAAACCGGCTGTGCCTATCCCAAATATTTTTAATTTTCTTTCCCAAGGGTAACCCAGAAGCGACACAGAAATTATTTCCYGCAGGATGCACCAAAGCAGAAGAGGAGCCAGGAGAGAGGGAGAAGGAGGAGATGGCTCAGGGAGCGGTTTTGGTATTTGAAGTGACGACTCCCTGGTACCCGGAGCAAAYCCCACACCCAGCACCCTTCTGGCCCTGGAGCCTGTCCCCAGCTCCCGGGAGCAGCAGCAGCACCTCCGCGGGCTCGGCCCCCGTGGGAAAGGCAGCGCAGCCACGGCGGGGCCCGGGTGGGGGTGAGTCACTGCCCCACCTCGCTGGGAACAGCAGGAAGCAGGGCCGTGGAGAGGCTCCCAGAAAAGGCAGAGCACGAGAGGGTGGTTCAGAGCCACGGGGCCCCCAAACCCGTCCCCAGTGCTGGGAGCTGTGGCTACACCAGGGATGGAGCTGTGTGCTGAGTCAGCGTGGGGGGATGGATGGATGGATGGATGGATGGATGGATGGATGGATGGATGGATGGACGGACGGACGCAGGAGCTTTTCCTCCAGTGATTGAGGCTGATGGTGACTGTCAGGCAGGAAGGGCATGGGATGAGCAGACACCTTTACTCATGGCAGGACTGTTCAGCTTTGCCCTCGGCCGGGTCAAACAGAGCCCAGTGCTGACAAAGCCAGGAGCACAGGACGTGGGAATATCTTCCCAATGAGTCTCCTCTGCCATCACCCTCCTGCCATGGACCATCCCTGCAGGGGGAAGTGCCTGCACATTTCTGGGGCTGTGCAATCCCCAGAAACCAGGGCTGGGGCTTTGTSCCATATATCTCCTGGGGTTTGGCAGAGGGATGGACCCTTCTCACCTCCACCTGAACTGAGGGACAGGAGCAGGTCACGGCAGGGGACACATGCAGTGTCCTGCAGCTCCGTGGCTGTGCCAGGGACAGGGTGGTGAGTGTGATCCAGCAGCAGCAGAGCCACAAGCACCTCCTATAAACCATCCAGAGGGGAACRCAACCTTCCCAGAAGTGGCTCAAGGGCAGCACCTCCAGGCCCTCCAGTGCAAAGCTTGTCCACTCACCACAGGAGCACCAGTGGGGCACAGCCCGAGGCCAAGCCCTGAGGAGGAGCCAGGCCAAAATCGTTGGTGTGTCCAGGTTTCATTTGGGAAGATGCTGCAGGGACAATCCCTGTGTGAGAGCACTGTGGCTATTTCTGTCCATGTTTCTGGATGTGCCACTGGGCTGCTCTTGCTTCCCAGGAGGATCAGGAACATGAGGTTCCCCTGCCCACACTGTTGCTACCACCCTGTCACCTCCTCAGGGACCACAGCAGGCAGAGGAGCTGGGTAGAAGCAGAGTCACCAGTGCTGGCATCATGACAGACTCTTTCCTTCAACATTTGAGGCCCAGCCAGGACTGAGTTTATCTCCTTTACAGGTGCATGTTTTGGCCCCTGGTGTCTGTTCTGCTGGTTTTGGGAGGGTCCCAGGCCATGAGCAGGGGATACCTGCTTTGGCCCTGAACTGGCTTCACAAACCCCTGCAGGTGTGGCAGCCCAAGCATCCCAGAGAGCTGAGCTYCCTGTGCCTCTTCCTTCCCAGAAATCCTGTAACCTCAGGTGCTCTGTGATATCCCCAGACACCCCTTTGGAGCAACTTGGTCTAGTGGAAAGTGTCCCTGCCCATGGCAGGGGATGGAACTGGATGATCCTTGAGGTCCTTTCGGACCCAAACCATTCTATGGTCCTACAATTCTGTGTTTTTAAAGTTGTCTTGGGGGTCTCCAAGCATAATTTGTTCAGCACAAATGTGCCAACAGTGCCAGCAGTGGTGGTGCAGGACAGGGCAGCTGTGCCAGGCTGTGGAGGCAGAGGATGCCCACACCACCTGCCTCCCTGCCTGTGTGGATGGATTTGCAGGATTGGCAGCTTCCTTGGGGTTTTTTTTTAAGCTGCCACCAACACCTCTCCATAAACTGAGCCCAACAACCACATCTAAAAAGCTTTCCCCATGTTCCTGGCCTTTATTGCTCCTTCCCAGTTAGGAGGAATCTCCAAGGATCAATCCACCCTCAGCTGGACAGCTGAAAATCAGACACTGAATTCTGAGATAGTTGCTCTGCGTTCCCTTCATAGCCAGTGGAGAGAAATAAACTGCCCAGCATGCGGTTCACCCCATGGCCAGGCAGAGGTGGACAGAGGGGCAAATTAATAATTTTCTATTTCCATTGCTGACTGGGGAAGTGCAGATTAAGACAAGCCATGCTCAGGCACAGGAGACTGGCCTGAACTTCACCCTTTATCTTTTGGGAGAGCACAGACAYGGAAGCCCCACTCTAATACTGCAGTGAAAGGAACGATCTTCTTTCCAGGATGCSAGACCAGCTCTTCACTGGCAGGACAGGATAACAAACACATTTCTGATGTCTCTGACAGGAGCTGAAACTGCTGCCAGCCCAACAAAGGAGGTGAAACCACYGCAGCTCTGCACTGCTCCTGCAGCTTCTGCTGTGCCCGAGGGGCTCCCACCGCTGCAGTGCTGCCAACTCCGGTCTTGCCATCCCCATTTCTCTGAAAATCCCTCCTCCTGCCGTCATTACCCTACCCAGGACATTTGTTTTCTTTGATTTGCAAGCACAGTCTTCAGAGAAAAGCGTGGCACGCTCAGCACCACCCATGTGCTGCAGGGTAACGCACCTTTATGGGCAGGATTAAGAGGACTTCACTGGAAACACTGAGTGCTGTGACTCATGGTGTGGTTCACTGTGCTCATCCTCCATGGAAACCCTTCTAACTGCGTTTCCTTGGCAATTTGTGACTGYGTTCCCTGTCTCTGCTCAGACACAGCAGTGCAGATAAAGGCTGGGTGGCAAAAGAAGCTTCAGCTGATTGTCCAGCCCTGCCTGTTCCCATGGGGCTCTGACCCAGCACTGAAATGAGAGCTGGGAACTGGGAACTGGTGCCAGTAGCCACAAAAGGCAATGAAAAGGAAACAAGTTGTTCCCCAAACAAGGAATACCATGAATTCTTCCTGGTATCAAGGGAATAGGAATTCATCATTTGTGTCCAGCAACACCAGGAAACACAACTCTTAACACAGACTCTTGGGCAGGAGAGTGCTCAAGCCTGGCTCAGCACGGGGAGATGTTTATCAGTGAAACCTGCAGTCAGTGGAAGCAGTTGGGTGTTTAATTGACATTTGTGTGCAGGCACTTGCACGTGCCCAGGGATGAGGCTCACACTCAGCAGGGCCTTTTCCCACAGACGGCACTTGTGGTGTTCCTGGAGCACGTCCAGGTCCAGCTGGAGCCTCAGGCTGGAGCTCTGCAGGGTGACCAGGGCAGCCCTCCTGCCACCTCCCCCTAAGGAACAGGTGGATATTTCTGCTCAGGGGTGGTCTAGAATTCAATAAGATGCTYGTTTTGTGTGTGAGCCCACTGCAATGGGGCAGCAGAGGTGAAGCACCAATCCTGACACACATTCCTTGGAGCAGCCCAAGCTGCACGCTCTGGCTGTTGAAGTGCTTCTGGTGAGATCCCACATTGCCACGTGCCCCACCAGTGCCCAGCTGTGCAGGTGGAGCTGTTGGAGCTGCTGCAGCCCCCAGGGCAGCTGCCTGGCCAGTTCTCCTTTGCAGACACACAAATAATGCTGTTCATATTAATTCTTCTCTTTGAGTGTAACCAGACACTYGTGAGCTGCTTTGTGTGGACAGAGGCTAATTCAGAACTCCTCCTTCATATTCTCATTCATTCTCAGCTGCTCATTCATTGCTTTCTGGGCTGCTTCATTTTACTCCTCTCTATAAAGATTTCAGGTTCTCAGATGCCAAACTTGACCTTGAATACACCCACACCAGGGTAGGAATTGTAAAAAACCCACACTGGCTTCAATCTCCCCTTTTGCATCCAAGTGGAAACAAATAGGAAGAAGATTGAAATTAATGGCCCAAATTCCAAATTTCCAAGTGTTCTGTCAGGGTAAGGCTAATCCTGGAACTGCTGCTGATTACCTGGGCAGGGATGCTGAGCCCTCCTGCTCTGCCTGGCTGGCATTAAAGAGCTTTAGACTGGAGTCACTGAGCCTTGGCACAGAGCTGCCCCGAAATAAGGAGGGAGCTGGGTGTGTGGACAATTCAGATTTCARCGCTGTTCAGCATCTCAGCCTGAGCCTGGACTTCATTTCTCTGTCACAAAAGCAGGATTGCAGGCAGTGAGCTAATAACACTTCACTCCCCCGGCCTGCTTTGCATCTTCAAAGCCTCCACCAGAACAAATAATTAACTGTCCAGAGCACAAGCTCATGACTAAGAGCTGAGAAACCAAGTGAGTCAATGTGCTTGCAACAGCTCTTTGCAGTTTTCAGTAAAAACTCATTTTGGAGCAAGGTCTCTTTACTGGCCCAACTGGTCGTCCCAATCCACATTCCAAGCACAGACCCAGCCCAGGAGAAGCCCCACCRACTTCAAAAGAGCAATACCTCGTCAGGAATGCCCCAAACCCAACCGTGTGGCTTCCTCCTTTTAATTTGCAGGCGCAGGGTGAAACTGCTGAGCTCACATCCCTGGGCTCAGCCCAGCTCCCGGGAGGGAGTCRGGCACCTCCCGCTGCCCATGGGGAGGCTCTGTGTGCAAACAGCCTCTTCCCGACACCATCAGTTCCAAAGGAAGTGCTCCAGTGTCTGTTAGTGCAGAATTAACTTTCCTTAGTGTAACCATGGATGCTACAAACCCAGCCTTGGAGCTGCATCTCCAGCTCGAGGAGCTGTGCTAAGTCCCAGCACTTATTCCTTGCTTTGGGCAAATTCTTAAATTCCACAAGAATGTGGCTTCTCTTGCAGGTCCTTGGCTTTTGGGGAATGTGGGTCACCTTTACTTGGGCAAAATAGAGATGAGAACATTGCTTTTTTCCATGGGTAAATGAAGTCAGAGACTCAGCCCTACAGAAGAGTTTAGGGATTTCAGGCCAGGAATATTGTCTTGGAGATTCCTGCCTAGCTGTGTGTATTTCCACCAGGAAACATCCCTGGTCTGTCTCTGAGGCAGAACATCTAAATATCAGCCCAAATTAAAYGCAGTTTCCCCAGATCCCCAGCAAATTTCAGCCCACAGATTGTGGGGGGTTGCTGGGGAGAAAACACAGCAGTGAGGCTTGCTTAAGGGCAGCTGCCTTTCCAAGGGAGACACCAAATTCCAGGCCACCCTTCAGGGACGCCAGGCCTCATCTTACAGCCCTGCAGTCCCCAGGGTGCTGGATTTTCACACAGAACTCCTGGCTGGAGCATGGGCATCCATCCCACTCGGCTGCAGGATGCTGAGGATGCTGCCCTGAGGCTCTTGGTGCCCTTCTCTGCTGTCTGAGGCATTGGAAAGCCTCATTCAGAGCTGCAGCTTCCACAGGGAAACCTTTCTGCACCTGTAACCCTCACACCCTGAGGCAGATCTCATGGAGCACAGGGCCCAAATATCTGCCTCAGGACACTGGGGTCTGGAATCTGCGGAGGAGTTTTGCACCTACAAGAATCTGATTCTTCATTAACCATTCAGGGACGGTTTTTTTGCTGTCCCCACCTGCCTGGAGCCACCCTGGATCCCTCCCCCTCAGTTCCTYGCCTGCTTCATGGGCAGAAGCCCTGGGGACTTTCGCACCAGTTTTCCTTCTTCCCAAAAGAGCAACTCTTCCTTCCCAACTGTTTGTGGGTTGGTGTCCCGTGGGTTGTCCTGCCCTTGGCCCAAGGGCCTTCCAGCTGCAATTGGGATTCAAGAAATGCCAACAATTTCCAGAATCCTTTAGTTGCTCTGCTCAGTGATGGTGTTTGGAGGCTGCAGTTAATCACAGGCTCAGGAACATCCAGGACTAATTGCCTCATCCAGCAAATCCCCAGGAGCTGGTTCCCATCCTGCCGCAGTGTGCTCCTTCCAGCCAGGACCCCATCCTGGCCCTGCCCTGCCAGGTCACACAGCACTGAATCACCCTCCGGAGATGTTTATCCCACTGCCAGGAGAGACCTGGAATTGAAACCAGGCCATGAGTGGATCTGCCAAGAGAGCTGGGAGCTGGGATGGACCTGGACCTGCTGTGCCACATCCACTCTGTGTGGCTGGAGAAGTGGCAGGGTGAGCCCTGGAGGGAACTGGTGGTTTCCAGGGATCCTACAGGCACATCTGGAACCCAGGAATGCTCAGATCTCCTGCACACTGTGGCTGCTCCCCCCTGGTGCAGCCAACCCACCTTGGCAGCCATGGGATGCACTCTGGGCAGCRAGGAGGGGATGGGGAGATCCCCAAGATGCTCGGCCTGAGGGACCAGACCTGTCCCCCTCAAGGGGCCCTGGGGCACCTCCTCCAGCACCCAGAAATGTTTCTTAGTCTTTGCCAGCAGAATCCTGGTTGTAATTATATCAAAAGGTTTGAATCAAAACAAAAAACCTGAGGTGGACAATCTCTCAAAGCCAAATGTTCCTTTTCTGGAATACACTGGTCCAAAAATTTGAGAATTTGAGAATGACAGAACTTAGCTGGTTTTCATATTCTGTTGAATTTCATATTCAGTTGAATTTAATGTTGTGTTGGGTTCCACATCCTCTGAGTTTTCTCTGAGGTGTGGCACAGCACAGCTGACACAGGGACAGCTCGTGTGGCACAGCCACTGCCACGCCACGTGAAAACTGGCGATAATTGCTCTATTTTTACAGCTAATCAGCAGCATCTGATTCACAGTGCGAGATCAAAGCRTTTCCCTGGATCAAAGTGTTCCCTCTTTGTCATGATATCAGAGTCGGATCTATTGCTCTGCCAAGGCACGACCGTGTTTGTTTACAGGGGCAGATAAAAGATGTGAGTGGCTCACAGCGCTTCCCAAACCTGGAGAAACCAGGAGAGCACGGGGATGGAGCCATTTCAGTCCCRTGTGTGCCACAACCCAGCGCGGCCCCGAGCCTGCAGTACTGGATTTACACAGCGGARTTATGAGGGGGACACCCCATTGAGGCCTTTTGATACTGACAGGGGCTTATAAAAAAGAGAAAGAGCAAATTCCTACACAGACAGAGAGTGACAGGGCAGGGGGAACAGTTTTGAACTAAAGGAGGAGAGATTTAGATTGGATATTGGGGGAATTTCTTCCCTGTGAGGGTGGGGAGGCCCTGGCACAGGCTGCCCAGAGAAGCTGTGGCTGCCCYATCCCTGGAAGTGTCCAAGGCCAGGTTGGACGGGGCTCTGAGCAACCTGGGATAGCAGAAGGTGTCCCTGCCCATGGCAGGGGGTGGAGTGAGATGGGCTTTAAGGTCCCTTCCCACCCAAACCAGCCTGGGATTCCGTAAGAAACCAGCACCGCACAAAGTCAGCACTGAGGGCCGCAGTTTTTAACCCCAGCTCAGCTGGGTGAAAAACCAGAGCTCAAAGCCACGTTTGTATCAGACAAGGGCAGGAACCTGAATCTTCCACCTCACCAGCAAGTGCTGCACCCTCTGAGCTGTGAGATAAGAGATGCTCTCCCTTCCTCTGCTGCTTTTCCCTCCTCCTCTTTGTTTGTTGTTTAAAGCTCAGCCTTGGAAGCAAACTGGGAAGAGCCCCGTGCTTTGTGCAGGTGCTGAGGCTGCAGCAGCAGCCCCAGAGCAGGCAGGGGTGAGGGAGAGGTGGTGGCACCTCGGGACAGGGGTCAGGCACTTCAGTCCCCTGCAGCTGAGCAGCTTCTTGCACTTTTATTTCACGCAGCAGGACATGCAGAGAGAATTGCTGTGTAATGGGGATTTTCTCAGGCCCAGGTCATCCCAGATGTGAAGGCAAAGCCTGTGAGTTCACACCTGGGCATTTCCAACTCCTTCAGCTTCCAACAGACCCAAATTGGAGTTCATGTGGAGCAGGACACACAGTGTGAGGGGGTTCCTGCAGTGAGAGCCCAGGGTGCAGGACCTTGCTCTTTGCTGAGGAAATCCCATCCTTCGCCAAAGGTGCTCTTGGAGGGATCTTTGGCCATCGACAGACTCGGGACCTGAGAGCTTCCATCAGAGAGAGTCAAACTAAAACTGAGCCTGGTACCCACATCCCCTGCAGAGCAGCCCACCTGCACCTCTGACACATCTCGTGCAGTGCCCTCTGGGCCAGCTCCCTGCTGCCAGCACAGCCCCGAGCCCTCAGCTTCCCCTGCCGGGCACAGCCCCCGGGGCCTGCCAGTGGATCACACCCAAAAACACATCCCCTTGTGTGGATGGGACAGCCCATCCACCAGCAGTGGGAATACCACAGGGACAGCTCCCCTGTGCCCCTTGTATTCCCTGTACCCCCTGTACCCACTGCTGCTGTTTCACCTCCCTTTGGAGGTGTTCCACAGGGGCTGGGACTGGGAGCAGTGTGCGTGCATGGAGGTGCCTGCCTGTGTGTGTGTGTGTGTGTGTGCACATGTCTGGGACTCTGCACACGTGTCTGTGTATGGAGGTGTCAGTGTGTGTGTGTGTGTGTGTGTCAGTGTGTGTGTGTCTCAGTGTGTCAGTGTGTGTGTGTGTGTCTGTGTGTGTGTGTGTGTGTGCGCAAGGGACCCCACAGCCCCTTCCTCTGCGGGGAGCAGGAGATGTCAGCAGAGAGCAGCAGGAATGCTGGAATCTGGAGATCCGTGGCCTCAGAACTGCAAATGGGGGCTCTGAGATCTGTGGCTGAGGATCTGACCCCCCTGGCTGAGGGGTTTGCCAGAGGTGACACCTTGGGGACACTGCTGAAGGCTCCCGTCTCACACTCACTGCTCCTGCAGAGCCTCGGGAGTAGCTCAGCTGGGGTGAGTCCCATGTCCATGGGGTGAGTCCCATCTTCACGGGGTGAGTCCCATCTCCACGGGGTGAGTGCCATTTCCATGGCGTGAGTCCTGTCTCCATGAGGTGGGTCCCAGCTCCACGGGGTGAGTCCTGTCTCCATGGGGTGAGTCCCATGCCCACGTGCCTTTGGGAGGGGAGAGGGGTTGGGATCTGTGCAGCTGGGGCTGACCAGGACCAATCCCCTGCAGTGCCCCAAACCTCCCTGTGCCAGCCCCTGGCCAGTGAGTGCCAGAGCCAGCTCTGCAGGGATCACTGCAGCTCTGGGGCTCAGCACCAGGGCAGGCCCACGGGGCTGCACCGCCTTCACCAGCCCGGGACCTCAGGGATCCAGTTCTGGGCAAAGGGTGGATCCCAGCCCCGGGTAGGACTCAACCCCTGAGTGCTGCTGCCAGGGGCTGCTGCCCTGCAGAGGAGTGGAGTTTACACCCAGGCCCTGCGCTGAAACCTGGGCATGAGAGCACACGCAGAGGCAGTGATTCACACATCACCAGGAAGCTCATTTTTCTTCCACTAAGTGCCAATAAAACGCTGCTTCCAGACAGCAGCCAAAGCCTCTTCCCTTCCATCCTGGAGCATCGCTGCCTGCTGTGTCAGCGGGGTTGGTCTCACGGACATGGGGCATTGTGCAGGTGCCAAACCGTGCTTGGGCTGCTTTAAAGACTTCATTGGTGACTTAACACATCTGTGGAATCAGCAGAAAGCATGGGTGACTTTAACCAATTACAGGCCATTAACTGAGACCTGTGAATTAGCTGCTACGGGCAGTGATTTACAGGGCTAAGACACTCAATGAAACTGGAAGTTTTATAAGGCATTTAAAAATAATCATAAGAAACTTGCAAACGTCAGGTGTTTGCAGGAACAAAGGGAGCTGCCCTGCAGGGGCTGTGTGAGGAGGCCGTGGCAGGGGAGGATGGCTTGGGACTCTGAGACTGAGGGCTTCCACATCTGGAAGGTGTTTCCAAATTCAGCATTTGYGGCCTTTTCCTGTCTTTTAAACTACAGGTGGTTGTTGGACCTGACCTGCAAGAAACCAGAGGCTGTACTGCTCCATTTTCTGCAGTTTTTGGTTGGCATTTGGCCTTGGCTTGAGCTGGAGGCTCAAGTGGGCACCCACTGCTTTATGTGGGGACAGTGGCTCTGTGGATCAGGGCAACACAGCCACCCTGTAGGTGAGCTCATGGGTTCTGGAAGCTGTGAATCCCACAGGACACTCTGAGGGATGGGCAATGCCCACTGCCCACAGCGATGGCATCCGGAGCCACCCACTCCCTGCTCCACAGAGCTCTGCTGCCCTGCACACCCTGGATGGCACCCAGAACCCAGACCTGGGCAGTGGGGACCCTGTGCCAGCCACGACCCACCATGGGCACAGGGGTGTGTGTTATCCTTCAGTGCTGCCCACCATGGCACAGGGGTGTGTGTTATCCTTCAGTGCTGCCCACCATGGCACAGGGCTGTGTGTTATCCTTCAGTGCTGCCCACCATGGCACAGGGCTGTGTGTTATCCTTCAGTGCTGCACCCCTCTCCAGCCCCACAGGACCCAGGTTCCCTGTCCTGCACTGGGAGTGGGGGTCATGTGGTGCCCAGGGACACAGGCAGGAGAGGCAGAGCAGCCCACACCCTTCCCCCTGGATGTGCCTGATGGGGAAGCAATGTCCCGACATCTCCTGTTTGAGCAGGGAGGTGGGACTGGATCACAGAATCACAGAATCATAGAATATCTTGAGCTGGAAGGGACCCACAAGGATCATCCAGTCCAACCCCTGGCCTTGCACAGACACCCCAACAATCCCACCCTGTGCATCCCTGAGAGCGTTGTGCAAATGCTCCTGGAGCTCTGGCAGCCTTGGGGCCATGCCCATTCCCTGGGGAGCCTGTTCAGTGCCCCAACACTCTTGGGGGAAGAACCTTTTCCTGATATCCAGCCTAACCCTCCCCTGACACAGCTCCATCCTAGTGAACATCCAGTGGTCCCTCCCAACCTTAACCGTTCCATGATCTGYGATCTCCAGGCTGGGAGTGAGGAGATCCTTCACCATGTGCCCCAACTGACGGCCCCAGTGAGAGGCCCCACATCCCACCTGGTGAGACACTGGGCACTGGCAGTATTCCAGCTTCAAGAGCTCCTGCTCTGTTGTCCCACAGGGTCTGTGGGCCACTGCAGCTCCATCGTGGGCCATAATGCTGGAAGTGTGGCCACACRCATGACCCTGGTTCCTTGGGACATGCATTGACCAGATGGCCCCAGGACAGCATTCCCACCATCTCCTGTGCTGTCCAGAGCACRCCTGGATAATGTGACCTGGCCAAAGACATGAGCAGGCAGTCTCTGGTGTAGATGTGGTAACACTAGGCTTTACGATATCCATATTTCACTGTGGGTTTGCTCTGGGTCCTGAGCAGGCAGAGAAGAGCACGAGGCTGCGTCACTCCCAGCTCTGGTTTAGCACAAACCGCCCAAAACATCATCCCAGAATTTATCACCACCTTCTCAGTACCAAAGGCATCCTCCCTCACATCCATTCCAGCCCGTGGGGACAGCAGGACCCTGGGGAGGACCCTGGCATGGGAATGCATTGGCAGACCACGAGATGCACATTGGTGAGCCCTGGCACGGCTCTGCTGCAGGGTGGGCTCCTCAGCACTGCTGGGACACCCATGCTGGACACTGGAGGAGGAGCAGGATTTGTACCCTGGACTCAAAGCAGCCTCTGGAGCTTTGAATTGCGGCTGGGACACTGGCACCACTCTGGGGAGGGCCCAGGCCTCCTGTGCCACACAAGCCCTGCACTGCCCCCACCAGCACAGGCCCCGCTGCAGCTCCTGCCAACACCTCCAATGACGAGCCAAAGGGTCCTGGCATCCTGCCCTGCACAGACTCTGTGGGACACAACCTGATCCCTGCCCAGTGCCTGGGTGAGACACCAGAACTCCTCTCCAGCAGACACTGTTCCCRTGAACTCTGCTCCACAGAGCTGCTGCACAAGGGGCTGCTCCTCCAAGGACCTCAGCCTGGAGCTGGAGCTGGACTCGACGATCCTTGTGGGTCCCTTCCAACACAGGGTATTATTCCATGACTCTGTGTCCTCATACTGTGGCAGAAATGCTGCTCCTCTGCAGCCAGTCAGGGGATGTCACACCTCAGCTCCTGGGAAGGTGCCCTGCTAGGGAAGGGCAGAGCTCCCTAGCCCTCATACCAGAGGTGGTGCCTTGACCTGRCAGCCAGAGCTGCTGCTGCCCATGGGGACATTGAGACCACACAGCAGAGCTGGAGGACACCAGTGCACTGCAAACACAGAATCAGCAAATCCCAGAATGGATTGGGTTGGAAGGGACCTTAAAGCTCAACTTGTTCCACCYCCTGCCATGGGCAGGGACACCTTCCACTAGACCAGGTTGCTCAGATCTCCACAATGAAGTGGCACTTCAAGGCTGTGAACACCCTGCACGACCCTCCCCAAGCTGCTCCTGGGGTCCCTTGCTCTGGGCTCAGCAGTGGGGACAGTCCCTGGTCTGTTGTGCTGCCCCAGACTCCCCCATTTACCCCACGTGCTCCCTATGGCAGGTGGGGAGAGCAAATCTGCACACCACAGAACCACGGAATGTCCTGAGCTGGAAGGGACCCACAGGGATCATCCAATCCAACCCCTGCCCCTGCACAATCACTGCAACAATCCCACCCTGTGCATCCCTGGGAGCGTTGTCCAAACGGTCCTGGAGCTCTGACAGCCTTGGGGCCGGGACCATTCCCTGGGGAGCCTGTTCAGTGCCCACCACCCTCTGGGGGAAGAACCTTTCCCTGATCTCCAGCCCGACCCTCCCCTGACACAGCTCCAGCCCTTCCCTGGGTCCTGTCCCTGTCAGAGACAGCAGAGATTGGAGCTGCCCCTCGGGAGGAGCTGCAGCCCCCAGCGAGGGCACAGGGCAGAGCTGCTCCCCAGCACCAGCACAGGACCTGTGCCACGCTCCAGCCAACCTCGGCACAACCTCCTGAGCCCCTGCAACCATCCCACAGCCCGTGCAACTCTTGGGATGTTTCCAGCATCCTGGGAGACCCTGGAAAAGCCCGCAGACTGCTGTGCCGTGTCCAGACGACCGCAGCGTCCTGCTCACACTCCGCGGCTCCCGAGCACGGCGGCAGCGCGCTGGGAATGCCCAGGCTGGGGCGGGCGAGGGCCGGGGAGGGCCGGGGCAGGGCCGGGCGCTGACTCAGCCGCGGGGCCGGGCCGGGCCGTGCCAGCGCAGCGGGCGCACGGAGGGCGGTGCCGGGCGGGCCGGGCCCGGCGCGGGGAGCTGCCGGGAGCTGCCGGGACAGGCAGCGCTGTGGGAAGCAGGGAGTGCCCGGGTACCCCCGCCCTGGGCGCTGCCGGCCCCGGGGACGCGCAGAGCGGCTGSGGGGCGGCGCTGCGGCCCCGGGCACCGGCACGGCCCTGCCTCCGCCTGCCGGAACGTCGGGAGAAGGCACCCGCAGAGCCTGCGAAAAGGGGATATTTTTTTCCGAGGCAGACACGGCTCCCCCGAGAGCGCCTGTCTCCTGTCGCCGTGCACCAGGCAGAGTGGAAATGTCACTGCTGGACCATCGCTCAGCCGCCCTCCGGGTAGTTCATGTCCCAGTACTGCCACCCTCCCGAGCTCTCCCCTTTGTCCCCGAAAGGGATCACGTTCAGCCTTCCCCACCTCGGTTTTGAGGGGAGGGSTGGTAGGGTTGTCCTCCGCTTGTGCCTCACCGAGTCTGAGGCTACCCARAGCCCTATTCCCCAAAACCTGGCGGTGTGTGCTGAAGTAGGGAAAATAAATCCTCATCCAGCAGGAGCACAGGGAGAAACTTGCAGGATATCCCCACATCACCGGGCAGGGGATGGGGAGTACAGGCAGCYCCAGCAAGGGGGGAGAAAAAACGCCTTGCCAAGGGCCAAGGTCCCCCATCCTGTGCACCCTCCCTTCCCCAGTGCTCTGGGAAAAGCTTCACGGATGTTCTTTATCATCAGCATGGGACAGCTTACCCCGGGAAATGAGCATAAAAGCCCACCAAGACCTCTRGTGTCTTGGGCTGGCTGCCAGTCCAGATCCAGATCCACCAGGAACACCCGGGGCTATGCAGTTGATGTGTCTCCATGGACACCAGTCGTGTCCTACAGACATTCCCAGCCACATGGAAGAGTTCTGCTCCCAAAGCACAGACAAACAGCCTCTCCACACTGAGTTAGCTCAAGGCTTCGTTGCATGTTGTCAGTAACATGCAGAGGGGGCAAACACAGCTGGTCCTGAGCCCTTTAGCAAGAGTGGAAATAGGAATGAAAGTGGTCTGGAAGGTCAGTTTGTGACTATTCGCTGTGCCAAGAGGCTCAGAAGCAGTGTTCCTGTCCTTGCTGTCCCACAGGGCCAGTTCTGACCAGAGGGGAGCAAAGGGGGCTCTGGTACAGCAAAAGCAGAACTAAAGTGGCCGTAACRAGGATTTCCCCAAAGTGCAGCAGGAAAAACAGCTCAGACCCCTGAGGTCTGTCACCAAACCTGCCAAGGACTGCAGGTGATTTGCTGTGAGGCACAGGGACAGTTGCTTGGGGGTCCTGGGTGGTTTCTGCATCCTCTCACACCTGGGGAGCAGGTGGGAAACTCCACGAGCTGTGCTGAGCCTGTGCTGTGTCCTGTGGGATCAGAGCCTCGGGATGGAGACCACGCCCACACCCCCTCACCACCTCTTTATTTACAGACACGACAGCACTGCGGTGTGGAGATGGGAGCCCCTGAAGCCTCTGCCCCCCGGGGCACCCAGTGCCCGCAGCTGGGGCTTTGTGCAGCCGCTGCAGCTCCTGGGGCTCGGCCTCCTCTGCCCCCTCAGCCTCTACTTCCACCGGCCGCCCACCATGGTCTTCCCACGGGCACCCTTGGACCTGCAAGGAAGAGGAAAAGCAAAAAGGGATCAGTGACCACGAAAGGAGGGATGAGGTGGGTGCTCAGCGGTCCTGCAGCCTTTCCCYGTTGGATGTGCACTCCCCTGGGGGGGAAAAGGTCTTCAGCAGCCTCAGGTGGAACCTTGGGACCTGAGTTAAAGTGCTTTGGGATTCTCTGGGAACAAGCTCATGCAGTTGCCAGGCATTTCTAATGACCCAACATTCCCTTCCTGTGTTTTCCCCCCCGAGAATCCTTTGGAGGAGAATTAATGAGTTGGATCTCTGGCTGCAGAGGGGATGAAAACAGCCAGAAGATCCTTCAGGACCCACCACATTAGCCCCCTCAACCAGGAGGAGGAGGAGGAAGAAGAGGAGGAGAAGGAGGAGAAGGAGGAGGTTTGGGTGGACAGTGACAGGCATTTCTGAGTTTGGCTGCCAATCCCTGGCATTACCTCATGCCTCAGCCCTGCAGCTGCCCTGGGGTCCCAGTGTCCCTCCAGCACCCGTGCATGGGTCACACACACACACATGCACACACACACAGCACCCATGCATGGGTCACACACACACACATGCACACACACACAGCACCCATGCATGGGTCACACACACACACATGCACACACACAGAGCACCCATGCATGGGTCACACACACACACAGCACCCAGGCAGGGGGACACTCACACACAGAGAGCACCTGTGCAGGGACACACACAGAGAGCACCTGTGCAGGGACACACACACACAGCACCCATGCAGGGACACACACACAGAGCACCCGTGCAAGGGTCACACACACACAGCACCCATGCATGGGTCACACACACCCACAGCACCCGGGCAGGGGGACACTCACACACACAGCGCCCATGCAGGGACACACACAGAGCACCTGTGCAGGGACACACACACAGAGCACCCATGCAGGGACACACAGAGCACCCGTGCAAGGGTCACACACCCAGAGCACCCGTGCAAGGGTCACACACACACAGCACCCGTGCACAAGACACACACTCAGAAACACTTGGACTTACCCTTTGCTGCAGGATCCGGCCGTGGTGGGGCAGGAGAGAAGAGAGAGTTGGTGTAAGTGGGTGGCAGGTGCTGCACCAGACACAGGGTGGGCTGAGCACCTCCCACGTGAGGCGGGGAGGTGAGATGGGGGATGTGGGGGGATGTGGGACCACCATGGTGCTCCTGAGAGGGGTGTGGGATGGGAATGTAGGACCACCATGGTGCTCCTGAGAGGGGGGGTTGAACGCCCTCCTCCACCCTCCTATGAAGGGTCCCCCAGCCGTGTGCAGGGAACTTGGGCATGGGGCCAGGCTCCCCTGTCCTTGTGGGGCTGCACAAATCCCACAGCCCATGGGATTTCCCCACGGGACAATCTGGGATCTTCAGCACCTCCTGAGATGCTGGACAGAGCCCCTGCAGGGATGGGGGTGGCTGGAGGCTGGAAGGACCCCACAGGGCACAAAGCTTCCCATGCAAAGGTGGGATCTCCCCGGGGCCCATCCCCAGACGGGCAGGGGGAAGCTGGTGACAGTGGGAGACCATGGAGGTCTGTCAGGAGCAGATGGGCAGAGACTGAGCTCCCTGGGACGGACCTGCTGGTCCAGGAACACCAGGCACCAGTGGGACCAGAGGCAGGAGCRGGAAGGAGAGGAAGTGGCTTGGAGAGGGAGATCTGCAGGGAGGGAATTGGGGAGCAGGGAGCTGGAGCTGGAAGGACAGGAGCTGCTGAGGAGGGATGTGCAGCCACTTACACTTTCTGGTGGTCACTGACGCGGTTTCGGAGGACATTGATCTGCAAGAAAAAGTGGTGGGTGGGGAGGTGTGGCAGTAAAAACTGCAGGTGGATGGGGGGGTCTGGCAAGGTGCCCCACACCTGACTGGGGACGAGGGTCAGGGTGCATCACTGCTCTCTTTTCCCCAGCGGTTCTCGGATGGGCTTTAGAGTCCCAGAGTCCCGGAATGGTTTGGGTTGGAAGGGTTCTTCAAGCCCAGCTCATTCCACCCCCTGCCATGGGCACAGACACCTTCCACTAGACCAGGTTGCTCAGGGCTCCATCCAGCCTGGCCTGTGATGCACGTGCCCTGTTGTGGTGCCAGGCACATGACCCCAGGAGCTGGGAGATCACTTGGACACCCCACCTCGTCTCCCGGGTGGGGAGCAGAAGGAGCAGCCAGGAACACGAAGGGACAACAAATCACAGAGGCCCTGGGGCCTCACCTCATATTTCTGCCGCTTGAACTTCTCCTGCAGGTCAAACTTCTCAGCCTCCAGGTCACGGATGTTCTGCCACAGCTCCTTGGCCTTGTCCCTGTGGGAAGAGCTGGCTGGGGACAGTGCAGGGAAGGGGTCCCAGGAGCTCAGTGCAGGGATGGGGCACTGATGCCAACCCCTTGCCTGCTCCCTGGGATGGGGCTCCGGAGGCTCCTTGCCCAGACAGGGATATGTTATCCAGGCAGTGAATGGAGGGACCAGAGCCACGGGGAAGGTCGGTACGTATGGGGACACCCCTGTCCCATGTGTGTGAGCCTGGCTCCCTCAGGACGCGCCTGTCCCACGTGTGTGAGTGTGGCACCCTCAGGACACGCCTGTTCCACCTGTGAGTGTGGCACCCTCAGGACACGCCTGTCCCACTCGTGGGAGCCTGGCTCCCTCTCATGGCTGGCGCCCTCAGCTGCAGCCCGGCCGTGGTGGCCCCGGCACGGCCAAGGTGCCCGTGTCCCCCGGGGGTGTCACCGCCCATCTCCAGCGGTGCCATCGCCCCCGACTGGGCTGACAAGCCCCAGGCAGCCCTTCCCAGCCCGGAATCCTGCCCAGGAGCTGGGACCCAAGGCAGAGCTTCTGCCTTGGCCGTGCTCACCTCAGCTTGTCCTCACTGAGGTGGTCGATGTTCAGGGGCTTCCGCCGTTCACTGAGGATCTTCTTCTTCTTTTCCCGCTCCGTTTGCTTCTTCCCACCTTTTTTCTCTGACTGGAGAAACCATCAGTCCATTGGAGGGAAGGAAATCTGCCCAGCCTCTGCTCTCCCCCACCTGGTTCTGCACTCAACACCTTCATCTTCTGGGACTCCAGAAGGACCAGGTTCTTGAGGAAATTTTGGCAATAGTGGACAAGACCCCATCCCTATCCGTGGGGAACGGCTGGGGCTGCCCTGGCTCACAGCAGCTCTGAGCTCACCTGGGCCCTGTAACCACTGACTTGGCAGAGCAGCAGTGCCCTGCCCCATCCTGCCCGTAACACCCAGAGTCTGCCAGCACCGGCTGAGGACAGCCCAAGGCCAAGCCCTTCCTAGGAGCGCCAGGGGCTCCACTGCAGCTCCCCAGGGTAGGGTCACACCTTCTGCATGTAGCCCCCAAAGTGCAGCATGTTGGAGAAAGCTTTCTTCTTCCGTGCCTCCTCCTCAGCCCTCTTCCGCGCCTCCTCTTCCTCCTTGCGAGCTCTTTCTTCCTGCCGGGGTCAGAAGTCAGTCGGAGGGGATGGATGGACACTCAGCTCGTGTCCTCAGGCTCCCCGGGCCCATCCCGAGCCACATTCCCGGGGGACACTCACGGCCATGCGGGCCTGGCGCTCCTTCTCCCTCTCGCTGCGGATCCGCTGCTGCTCCGCCCGCTCCGCTCGCCGCTGCTCCTGCACAGGGAGGGGACGTTGGCTTGGACACGCCAGGGAATCTGCACCCTCTCTGTTCCGAGGGACAGATCCCTGACCACAACAGCTCTGAGAGCCCCAAGGGCAGATCTGCTGCTCCCACATCTCCCAGGGGAGCCTGTGGGCAGTGACCCTGGGGAGAGATGCATCCCCATCCGGCGCCACAGCACAGCAGCAGCCAGACCAGGAGCTTCGCAGTGACCAGGGACAGGACCCAGGGAAGGGCTGGATATCAGGAAAAGGTTCTTCCCCAGAGGCTGGTGGGGCTCTGAACAGGCTCCCCAGGGAATGGGCACGACCCCAAGGCTGCCAGAGCTCCAGGAGCGTTTGGACAACGCTCCCGGGGATGCACAGGGTGGGATTGTTGGGGCGTCTGTGCAGGGACAGGGCTTGGACTCGATGGTCCCTGAGGCTCAACCCTCAGGCTCTGCCCAGTGGACAGGGATGTCCTGGGTCTGTGGGGAGGGATGGTGGCTGTGTGGGTGGCAACAGCCAGAGAGGGGAAAGCCGAACACGTACAATCCTGTCCTTGAGGGACAGGAGCTCCTCTTCCTCCTTCTTCCTGCTCTCAAAGTGGGCTTCGATGAGGGCTTGCAGCTCGTTCAAGTCCTTCTCCATGCGCTTGCGGTGAATGTCCTGCGGGAGACACGGACGGTGGCCACGGAGCATCCCGGAGCTGCCGGACACTGCCGGGAGCAGCGACGGGAGGGCACCACCCCCAGGGGTGGGAACTGGGGGCACAACTTACATCAAAATCCAGTCTCTCGCCATCTGGGATTTTGGGAGGCACCAGGTTGGGCATGAAGACCCTGCAATGGAAGGGGAGCAGGAGGACAATGGGGCTGCAGTGGGTCTGGGACAGGACGTGTCTTTCACCCAGCCAGGGCTCCACCCCACCCTCCCCTCTGAGCCCCTCAGTGCCCAGGGATGCAGAGTGGGCACAGTTTGAGGGTGGGGAGTGCAATGCATCCTGCTGAGGGGCCAGCTGGGCAGCCCCAGAGGAAGACCTGCGGCATTCCCGGGAAGCACTCCAAGGCGCCCGCGTGGCTGGAATAACTCTGCAAGCTGCAGACAACTTGGCCAGGGCCCTTTGCCAGGGACCCTGAGCTGGCAGCCACCCCGGTGCTCCCCCAAAATGGCACAGAGGAACCATGTGCTGCAGTGTGACATGGCACAGGGAGCTGGATCCTCTCCTCCTGGGCTTGAGGGAGCGTGAGAGATGCTCAGGAGGGACACAAAGGGATGAAGAGGCAGTGGCTGAGGACAGATCTGCTTCCCATGCTGCAGCATCCCGGGGGATTATGAGGACCCACAGCTTCCTGGCAATGGTTCACAGCCTGGGTCCTTTGGGTTCCATCCCTGGAACGCTGGGACTCATGGGAATGTGGGACTCATGCCTGCCATGGCCAGGAGCACCCTGCAGAGCCAAGATTCTGCCTGGGCCATGGGCTCTGTATCCCAGACTGGGATGTACACAGATTTTTTTCCAGCTGCAGGGCAACTGAGCTTCTCCCAAGGAACACACGAAATGCTTCAAAACTGCCTAAAGGCCTCATTCTCAGGATCCCCTCCATGCCCCGTGTTTACCTGTCTGTTTCTCTCCCTTTTTCTCCCCATGTCCCAGTCCCACCCTGCTCCCACACTCTGGAGGCTCCCTGTGCCCTGCCCTTCATGGCTCAGGGTCTGTCACACGGAGCCTCTGCCCTGGCACAGCTCAGACCTCGTCCCGGGGAAAACCCTCCCACACTTACTTCGGTTTGGGCTTCGCTTCACCTGCAGGTGCCAGGAGCAGGACAGAAAGACAAGGTCAGTGTCACCGAGGGGTTTCCTTTCACACCTTGACCCAACCTCCCACCCTGAGCCGAGCCCCCCCTGCCCCCTCCCAGCACTGGATCATCTCCCAGCAGGGAAGTGCCATCCCTGTGCCAGGGGACACGTGGTGCCCCAGACAGAGCTGCTGCTCCCGGCTGAGCACAGCAGCGCCTGGTGCCTCCTCAACAGGCAAAAGGAACAGGGGGGATACTTCACCTTCCCCAGGCTCCTGCTCTCGATCTCCCTCTCCACCTGTGGAAAACAGGATGCTCTGTGTCCCTGTGGCCAGTCCTGCCCAGGGACACTGTGGGGTGGTTCTGCCAGGCTGTCCCCCTCCGTCCCATGCTTGTCCCCACTGCAAGCCCAGCTCCATCCTCCAGGATGAATGGGGAGGGAGCAGGTCCCTGATGGACATCCCTCACTCACAGATGGGCCAGGAGAGCCCCAGGTCCTCTCCAAGAGGAATCCAGACAAGCTTCGCAAGAGCTCAGGCGGAGAAGCAGCAGTGCCACCCTCTCCTTCCATATTTTGGGTGAATTTCTGCCCGAGGCAGCACAAAACTGTCCCTCCTGTTGCCCCTGTCCTGCTGGAGGATGGGGCCAGGGCAGGTCTGCCTCATTTACTGCAGGTTCTCCCTTCAGCAGCAAATGAATCCAGCACCAAAACCCCATTACAAGGGGCCAGTGTCTCGGGGGACTGGGATCAGGACTGGAATGGCCAAACCATCTCTCCTCTGCTCCTGCTTTACCTTCTCCTGCTGCTTTCGTTTCATCTTCTTGTTCTGTTTCAAAAGCAATGGGAGAACATGAGCACCCCTGGGTGAGGGCAGCTACATGCCCCAGCACAGAGGGTCCCAGCACCTTGACTTGGGGTCCCAGCAGGATCTGATCCTGCCCCCCCAGCTGTGACAGCACAGGATCACACATCAGGCCACTCCAATGCCCCAAAGCCACCTCCTGAAATCCAGGGCTCTTTTGAAGATGAGACACATCAGAGCTTGATCCCAGCTCTGGAAACCCCATTTAAGGCTATTGGACCCCTTGGTGGGACAGGCTTTACCCATTTTTGGCATTATTTCAGAGGGCTGGACCAGTAACCAGCAGCAAACACCATTTTCCTCATACTGGTAGGGCCCAGGATGAGCAGGGAAGGGCATCTCAGCTGCACCACCCCCTTACTGGACACCACAGATGTAGGGGAGAGCTGCCCCTGTGCTGGTGTCCCCCTCTCACAGCCACGCTGGGACACCCCAGACCCCGCCTGGCACCCCCTGGAGCAGAGCACGGCCCAGCCAGGCCATGGGATCTCGCTGGCAAAGCCACCCTCACCTTCTGCCTTGGTTTCTTTGGTCTCCTCCTCTGCCTCCTCTACCTGCTCTTCCTGACCTGTGGAATAATGGGCAGAGTGAGCACTGCAGCGCCGTTCCCTGGCTCCCTGCAGATCCTGGATTTGGGATAGCCGCGGCAGGGAGCCGAGAGAGACCTGAGGGAGCCGCAGGAGAGGAAACAGCGGCTCAGGAAGCAAAGGGCTCCTCTTTAACCTTTACCCAAGGGCAAACCCCCCTAAAATTAATGAAATGAGAGGGTTTATAGCCACCTCCTGGCTTGTCCCTCATTCCCTCATGCTGTCATTCCCTCACACCCTAGGAAGGAAGGAGGGATTTCCATTGCTCTCCTCTAGCAGCAAACTGCAGGAGTGTCTGAGAACGTGCCTTCGGCACCTTCCCAATCTCATTTGTGACACTGCTGGAGCATTTTTCCACTGGAGGGAGCAGTGTCCCCACAGGATTCCTCCAGGGGAGCCAGAGTGATGTCGGGCCCGATCAGAGTGATCCTGGAGACACTTGTGGTCCCACGGCAAGACAGAAGGGAAGAAAAAGAAGAGAGCAAAGACAGCAAACCACGTGCATTTGGCTGGCAGATGTAGGAGACAAGGCACAGACACAGGATGGACACACACAGAGCACAGCAGGGTGCAGGAAGAAGAGAGAGAAGTGGAAGAATGAAAGAAAACCATTCCCCAACCAGGGAGAGGCAGAAGACATCGACCCACGACTTATCCCAGCAGCAGAGATAAAATAATGAAAGGTGCAATAACTACCGTCCTCTTCCTCTATCCATTCTTCCTCTTCTGAGCCAGGAGGAGGGAAGGAATAAGCACAGGGATTAGTTGGGTGCCATGGAGCTGTGGAGCTTTGGGGTGTGTGAGACGAGGACTTGAGCACTGCAGGGGCCTCCCCCTGGGACCACTCTTTGCTTTTACACTCAGGGTGTTCTGCCTGGCAGTGCCCTGGAGCAGCCAAAGGCTGACCTCAGCCCAGCCCCCCAGCCCAGCCCAGCCCAGCCCAGCCCAGCCGTGCCCAGAGCAGCTCCGTGCCCGGGTTGTGTCTCCATGGGGCTGAGGCAGATGCAGGTTCGTGTTTGAGCATCATTGTCACACGTTCAGTGGAGGCTCCAGCTCCCGCTGGGTCCTTGGGCTCACACCTCTGCCAACACCCGTGTCCAGCATTGCCAGCCCTCGTGTGAGTCAAGGGATCGCTGACAAAAGAGATCCTGAGAAAATTCAGACTGGTTTTGATCCTACTGGTGTTTCAGGTGCAGAAATCTCAAACATGGGCCCTTCCCTGGATTTACCCATTGCAGCTCAGGAGCTGACCCCCACAACCCCCTCAGCAAAACCCTGAACCCACAGCACTGGTCCCTTGGTCCTTGCAGGTGAAGCTCCTACCTTCCTCCACATACTCCTCTTCACAGAGCACAGGTGAGCACAGGAGAGAGAAGGGAAAGGAGATGCAGGTTATTGGAGTTGCTCTGACCAGGTTTTGGCCTTGGGGCAGCTGCAGGTGCTCCGTGTCCTCTTACCTTCCTGCTCCCTGCAAGGCACAACAGGGATTTGCAGAGTTACACAGAGCTGCAGTAACAGGGCCTGGGTGTCCCTCAGTGAGGCTGAAGGGGAATTTGGGGTTTCCTCAAGGCTGGCTCCCCTTTCTGGCAGCACAGGGCTGGGCAGCTGCTGTGTGGGCGGCTGTAAGGTGGCAGTGGGGACAGGGACAAGGCCCAGGTCACCCTGCAGGCTGTGGAGAGCAGGAGCTGAAGCTCTGGACTGACACTTTGGCAGTGGTCAGGGCACCCCGCCAGTTTGCAGCTTGAGAAGATGAGTGACCATGGCCTGTAATCCCAGAAATGGAATCTCACATCCCACCTTTGCCCCCAAGTCCTTCCCTGACCGTGGGGGAGACGCAGAGCCTGTCCCTAGGTGTGCCCAGGGGACAGACTGGTGACACACGTGAGTCTGGCATGGCACTGAAACACCAGAGGCTTCGGGTCTGTTTTCTCTGCTGCTGGATGAGAAGTGGGAGCTGTGTTTGGAGCCATCCTTGTAACTGTGCAGTGCAGATGTTGAGCCCCATCTCTCCAGGATGTGCCTCATGGCCCAGCAGCCCTCACCAGCAAAAGCTGCTCTCAAATTCAGGCCTTGTGAGTGATGCTCTGGATGTGGCAGCAGGACTCCAGCACCAACAGACTGGGGTGGCCTCAGTTTCTCCCATCTCTGTCTCACTGATTGAGACTGCAGCATTTTTAATGGAGTAACCATCCCTTGTCCCATCCGTGGGTGTGGATACAGCTCCCAGCACGAATTCCCACTGCTGGGATCTGGCACCGCAGAGGGGCACAGGCTGGGGGTTCATGGTGGGTGCTGGGGTAACAACCAGAGCCAGTGTCCCCCAAATGGCACCTCCAAGCAAGGCTGCAACTCTGTGGAGAAGTGGGAATAGGGAGAAAGGAAGGGGTTTAAAGCCACACCACTTACTGGTCATACTCCTCGGTGACCTCCTCGGTGTCCGACATGCCTGGTTATCTGGCAGGGTTCGAGGCAGATTGGAAAAGTGAGGGTTAGGAGTGAGATAAGGACCAGCACAGGCTGTCCTCAGCTCCAGGACAGGGGCACAGAGATACTGCCCCTCTCCACAGCACTCAGAGCCCCGAGCTGTCCCCAGCTGGGCTGTGACAGCCTTATCTCAGCACAGATAAGGCTCCCGCTCCCCTCCTGTGCCAGGACCATAGCTCGCCCCAAACAGGAGGCAGGAGATTGGACACAGCCTCCTGCCACACCGATAACTCTGTCAGGAGCCTGTCCAGGGCACTCAGCTCCCCTGGCCCCAGCCCTCTCAGAGGCTGTGTCTGCTCAGGGGGCAGGAAAATCACCCCATTACAGTGTTCAGCTTGTTTTGCTTCCTGACTATTCTTAGCTGGGCTGAAACTCTCAGGAACGAGCCCTTATCTCAGATTCACAGCCCTGCACCAGGCACAGCACAAGACCTCAGCAAAGCCTCCCAGCCCAGCTCTCCAAGTGCAGAACGTGCTCGGGGATGGGGCAGCCTGGGCTCAGCAGGAGCATTTCTCCCTTGTTAGCTAAAGGGAGTAATTCACAGCCTGGTTTGTTAATAGAGCTAAAACCTCTGCAGAAACAGCCATTCCTCTTCCCAGCACATCTGTCTCCCTCCCAGTTATGCCCAGGAGGACTTTGCTCATCATCTCCCCTCATGTAACCTTCACCCAGTCCTCCAGTGTGGGATCTGCACCCACCAGCCCCACCCCTGGGCATCCCAGAGCAGCCCAGAGCCCCATCCCCACCCCCATCCGCATCCACATCCCCATCCCCATCCCCATCCCCATCCCCATCCCCATCCCCATCCCCATCCCCATCCCCATCCCCATCCCCATCCCCATCCCCATCCCCATCCNCCCCATCCCCATCCCCATCCCCATCCCCATCCCCATCCCCATCCCCATCCCCATCCCCATCCCCATCCCCATCCCCATCCCCATCCCCATCCCCTCCTCGTGCTCGTGCCAGCCCTCAGCAGGGCTGAGATGCCACAGGACAACGCAAGGCAGCTCTGGAAATAACTTCCATGTGCTGAACCACCTGTTCCCAGAGCAGCGCTGCTTCCCTGCTCCTGCTGCCCGGAGTCTGGGAACAACTGCTCCTGGCGACATCTGTCGAGCATTCATTACCCAGGATGGGTAGGACAGGCCTCAGGAGTGCTTATTCAAGATGTGAATCCAGGGCTGGAATGCTCAGGCACGGGAAAGAGGCATTCCAGGAGGGAAGCCTGGGCATAGCCACGGCTCGGAGGTCTCTAATCTCACTGTGACTCACAAGGTGCTTTTTGGAGACAAATGAAGTCAGAACCCGGCCCCGTCTGCCCTGGGGTCACCTCCTGCTTCTGCTGTCACTGCTCCCTTTCTTCTGACGGATCCAGTGCTTGGCTGCAAGCACCCCCTCCAGCACCATCCCTGTGATCTCTGCTTCCGCCCAAACATCGATTCCTTCTTTTCCCCCAGGCTCAGCTTGGTCCTGATACCCCAAATCATTCATGTGGCCCCTGAGCTCCCAASGCTCCATGTCATGTCATGACGGAGGAGCAGAGGATCCCTCCTGGTCACAACAGCACAAACATGTGAGAGCTTCTTCCTACATTCCCATTCCCCCGTCTCACACATCATTAGATCCCACAGAGCTGAGGGAGCAGCAACAAGCCCAGGACAGTTAAGAGCGTACACAAGAAAAAAAGTGGTTCTAGGAAATATTAATCCATCCCCTGCACAGAAACACATAAACCTTTCCATTAAAGCTTGGAAATCTTGGTAGAATTATGAGAGCCCAGCAGACATTCCAGAGCTAAAGACGAAACACTGCAGGTGTTATTGACTGGAAAAAGTCTGCCATGATTTCCTGTGTATTAAACAACCCAGATATTCCTCCCACTCCTTGAAATCCCCCTTTCCTTTAGCTCAGGGCTGGCTGCTCCCACCTCTGGGGCTGAGTTAGTCCTTCACAGTTCTCAGTCTCTGCTTTCCTCCAGGCTGCCCAGACATGGAGCTCCCATTTCCCACCATTTGCTCCAGGAATGAGTCATGACCCTGCTCCAGTCCTGCTTGGCAGGGTCCGACCTTCTACAGGAGCATCCCACCCCTAACCCACCCCATGGGCAGCCAGAGAGCCAGGGCCAGGCTGACCACGGGCATCCCATCCCTGCTGTCCCCTCCAGAGACACAGGGAATGGGCATCCATGAGATTCCCCCAGAAGCAGGGCAAAAATCCATCCCAGCCACCCGGGCCCGCTCCAGGGTGGTTCAAAAGGCAAATTGCAAATACAGCTCGCTGGAGAGGGTCCTGGTGCTTTATCCGCGGGAATTCCTTCATGGCATAAGACATCCCAGAGCAAGTGGCTGGGGAGACCATGGATCCTGAGCCGAATCCCTCGCAGGGATGGGTCCGTATCCAGCGCATCCCAGCCCGGGAGCGACACCGCCCCAGCCTTACCTGCGCGCCGGGGGTCCCGGGGAGCCGCGGGGGAGCCGGCGGGGTCTGGGAAAGGCTCTTTGGGGCAGGAGGCTTTAAGGGGGCTCCAGCGCCCACCCCGGGGCGGGCAGCGCCGGCAGGAATGTGCCCGGCGCCCAGCGAGGAATGCAACACTTGTGAGCTGCTATTTCGGCAGGCGCGGCCGCGGCCCCCTCCGCCGCTCCCCCTTCCCCCCCACGAGCCCATATAAGCCCAAGCTATTGTGTGGCCTCAGAGACTTGCTATTTTAAACCCTCGGGAGCGAGATACGTGAGTGCCCGAGGGGCTGACACGAGCCAGCCCAGCTGTCACCCGCGGCCCGACGCTGATAAGGCAGCGCTGCCACCAGGGCAGGAGCAGCTCCTGCCCCGCAGCCCCGACCCGGCTCCCGCAGCCGCTGCACCGAGCTCGGGATGCTGCAATGGGAAGGGAAGAGTCTCGGCTGCTTTCAACCCCCCCGGACACATTTGGTTCAGGTTTTTGTGGTTSTGCATTTTGCAGTTCTTCAGATGTGCAGTGCTTTTGGTTCGGTGAAATAGTTTCTTGCGCACTTTTGTATAAACACAGTTTTGTTGACCTAACTGGCAAAGATTGTTATGAATTCCTAACCTATATAATAGACAATTCTATTGACCAGTGGACAGCAGGAGGTGGCATTCCTATCCTCCAATCCAYGGTACTTTCTGAAAACATAAATAAAGTTAGGGCAGAGGCCGGCTCTCTCTTCTTCCTCCCTTTTGGCCTCTGCCTGTTGGAGAACCCTGACAGCTGTCTCCGTGTGTTTATTCGAACCCGAGAACAACAGGTTTTTCCTTATTTTCCCCTTCTCAGGGGAAGGGAAACGAACAGTTCCCAGTCCCAGCCCAGGAGTAGGTGACCAGGGGTGTCTTAGAAAGAGCAACTTTTATTAGAAAAAAAAAAGCACAGAGAAAACCAAGTCCTTCCCAAAGCCCAATAAGCAGGATCCGGTCCAGGGGCAGCAGCAGATTCCCACACCAAATTTGTCACCACAGTGGTTGCTCACGGCACAGCCCAAACCCAAAGAACAGCTCCAAGGGGGATTGTAGCCCTTTGCCCATGGCACCCTAAAGCCTCAGGAGAGCATCCCCCATCCCTGCTGGGTGGGCTCAGCAGCCCAGGGAATGCAGGATTATGGGCTGCACAGCCACAGGCAAAGGGCTCAGGAGGAAGGGCGAGAGGGAAATGGGGCCCAGCACAGGGCCCTCAGCTACATGAGACCCCAAAATAGGGCCATGGCTATGGCCAAGGCCAGCCCACCCTCCCTGGATCACCAAATGAGGGGGGGTCACTGCTTGTAGGGGCAGGGGATGGCAGGGACAAGTCTCTGGTTCAGCTGTGTGTGGAGGGAAGCACCAGGGCCAAGGTGCCCCCTTCTTCCATGAGGCATCTCCAAGCATTTGTGTGACTTCACAAACATTTGTGTTTGGCTGGGTCACTTTGGCAGTGCTAGCCTGGCAGGGGGGTGAGCTCTGCCTGCCCCACCTCCCCCCAGGCAGCGGGGACAGACACGGTCCATGGCTGTGCAGCTGGGACTCCCTCGGCCAGGCAGCTTCTCTCCTCACTGCCACCTTCCAGCTGCCAGGGAGCTGTAGGGCATCCCCTCTGCAAGGGCAGTCCTGGGGCACAGGCAGAGATCGGGAGCAGAACAGCACAATGCTGGGGGCAAACAAGGCAGGAGTTTGCCTTCAGCATTTGCAGGGAGCCCCCAGGCCTGGACATCCCCAGACAGGCAGTGAGTGGGGAGTGGGGGCACAGAGAGACACTTCCAGGCTTCCTCCTTCCCATCCCACCAACAGAGGACCCGGTGATGTGGGCTGCATCCACACGCGGCACAGGGGACTCGTGGCAGTGGCTGCTGGACGGGTGGGCAGGGCTGGGCTTTGATCTTCAGAGCAAACCAGTGTTTCCCACATCATCTGATCTTACAACTGGTTATTGCAACTGGAAAAGAAAGTGGGAACCACTGAGGCTGTGCCTGAGGCTGCAACCCCRCCCCGAGGCAGCTGCTTCAACCAGGACCATGCCTGTCCCCAACAGGGGATGGGGCAGGCAGGCATCCCCTAAATCCCACCACATTCACCTCCCTTCTCCTGCCAGACCAGAGTCCTTCTCACCTTTACAGATGCCTCCAGTTGTCCCCTCCTGCTGGCTCCCCCAAGTCACGGGGTCCTGATGACCCCCATTCCCCCATATCCTGGTTCCCTCACTCCTGCCCTGTGGATGATGCACCAGTGGGCAGGTCCTGGCCCTGCTCCCCTCAGAGGATTCACCAGGTTTTGGAGCAGCTGCATAACTACCTTGGTGTCTCCAGGGGTGTCTCCAGGCTGCTTTATCCAGATGTCTCGCTTGGCCAGGCTGTTGATTCTCCTGATTTCCTGCAAACAGGAGAGTCAGAAGTGACAGGGGAAGCGTTTCCCCGTGCATCCTGTGCAGTGCTGCCTCGGTCTGACTTTACCCAAACCTTGAAGCACACATTGTCCAGGTAAAAACAGCCAGCTTTGGGATCCCACACCTGGGATACTCTCAAACCCAAGTGCAGCCCCAGCCCACAGAGCTGGGGCARGTGTCGTCGTAGCAAATGTGATCAAGGAGCTGCAAGCTTCACCCAGGAGTGACCCCAGGAGCAAACCCTTTCCTGGCACAGCCGCCTGGCACGGACACGCCTGGGCAGTGCTGATCTCCCAGCCCAGCCTGGACTTGCCTTCCCCGGCTGCGGGGCTGGGCTGGAGCGGCCCCTCCTGGTCCGGGTGGCTGCAGGAGGCTCTGCTACGAGCAGCGGGCAAAGCCCTCCCTGCTGTGGGCAGTGAGAGCTGCCCAGGGCTYGCTGAGCCCCTCCTTTCCACGGACAGCAAACCACCCTGAGAGCAAGGGCTCTCCTGCCCCTCTCCTGCACATCCACGTCCGTGGAGTGATGACCTCTGAGTCCCCTTAGCTGGGCACTTTGCTCCCACAGCCGCAAACACACCCTATTTTGAGGGTTGGGATCCACATGGGGGTGCAAATGGCCCCAGAGCACACAAGCACCAGGAGCTCTCTGTGCACTCACAGCTCTCCAAGCCCCTCGGAGCCGAAGCACTGAGCACACGGCTCAGCTCCCACTGGCCTGCAGGCAGAGCTGCTCCTACAGACACTGGTGGAGATGGGATCATGCTGGGTGATCTCTCAGAGGGAGCAGGGTCAGGTACCCCTGCGTGTCCTGGGATGTGCACCCAGCTGGCTCCTGCTCCTCCTCACCCCACCAAGGGCTRGAATCAGCTGTCTGGGGCATTTTGGGATCAGGACTAGGGCACAGCAACAAGCAGAGCCCTGATATCTCAACATGGTGGCCCTGCAGCACCCAGACCTCCATACCTTGCTAAACTGCTCTCAAACCCTTTAATGGGTTCAGCCAAGGGGTCATCCACCCTTCAACCCCCCCCACCCCAGATGCAGGGCCATGTCCTGTCAGGCTGCCTGGTCCCAGGGCTCTTGCTCGAGGTGTTGGCAGACGCTGGTACCTTGCCGTTTTCCTCCTTGGCAGGTTCCTGAGTTCGGCTGATCCACAGATTAATGCGGGATGTCACTGACCCTGGGATCTTCAGGTTGTCCTGTGGCACAGGGAGGGACACGGGGTTACAGCACCAGCTCTCCCACTGCACGAATGTAACCCGAGCCAGTGCCCAGGGCACGGGGAGACCGAGCGGAGCTGCAGCAGGCAGAGCCCAGCCCACACCTTGGCTCCATCCCAGCTCCTCAAATTCCAGCGCTCGGCACGGACCCACACAGCGCAGGGGCAGAGTTTTGGTGCCCAAATCCAGCCCTGGCACCCAGCTCCCACCCATCCCTGCAGCAGCCTGCCAGGCTGAGCCTGGGTATCCAAAGAGGGGAAGGTTTGCCCCAAAAGCCGGTGCCTGCCGTGGCACAGGACCCGCTGGGAGGTCCCCGCCCTGCCCAGATCCTGCCTCACCTTCCTGAGAGCCGCTGGCTCCGCCTTGCTGGGAGCACTTCCCTCGAAGAAGTTGCGCTTGCTCGCCACCCCGTCCGAGGAGAGCAGGCGGCTCTTCTGGGCGGGCACGGAGGATTTCACTCCCTCTGAGCGCTGGGAGAGAGGGGGGGGGGGTCAGCAGGGCCGTGCTGCAMCCCCAGCGGGAAAAGCCAAGTCCTGCTTCTGGCTCACATTCTGAGCGCCTCYGGGTCTTCTTCCTCCCTGTCCATCACCAGCTCACAGCCTTGTCCAGTGATTCCCCTCCAGGACCATGCAGCATCCCCATGGCCCTCTCCAAAGAACATCCACTCCCTGCTCCTAAAGGGGAGCCTGGAGGCCCAGGCCTTAGGCCCATCCCTTTTTCTGCCTGGGACCATCTCCTTCATCCCCACCAGCTCTGCTGCTCGGTTCAGCTCAGTCCCTCCCCTCCCCACTCAGCTCCAGGCCACTCCTCTCCCCACACATCCCTCCCACTGGGCTCTGCTGAGGGCCTTTGGTACCTGCACAGCCGAGTTGTACTTTTCCAGCTTCTCCCCAATGGTGCTGTTGCTGCCTGGGATCCTCAGACTCGCACTGGTGAAGGGGAGGGAAGAGTTGAAAACAGTCCCCTCGGGATCTCCTGGGGCTCAGCCCGTGCTCCTGGGGGGCCACACTGTCCCACCCAGGCACTCCTGCATCCATCTGCCAAGTGCGCCCAAGCAGCTCATTCCCTGCTGGTGACTGAGATCCCTGGGTTTCACCATCTCACTGGGGCCACACYGTACACCGAAAGACCCCGGAGCCGCTCAGCCTGCCCTGGGCTCAGCTCTGCCAGCTCTGAACTGCCTCGTCCCCAGTGTCAGTGCGGCTCTGCCTACAGCGTGSGCAGTGCCAGCGTCACACCTGCCCATGGAGGCGTGGAGGATCCTCTGATCTGGCCACCAAAGCCAGGGCAGGTTGCTCATGGACCTGTTCTGATGCCCCCAGGGATGGGACCCTGTCGTGGTGCTCGACACGTCACCCCTCCTGTGCAGACACAAGCGCTGACATGGAACTCCACGACCCAGGAGATAGCGGGGGATTGCTGGGGGATATCGGAGCAACCTGGGAGAGTGGAACGTATCCCTGGCCATGGCAGGGCTGGGAACAAGATCTTTAAGGTCTCTTCAAACCCAAACCATTCTGTGATTTCAGGATCTCATTCAGGTGCAAGCTGCACGTTGGACATTGTCCTGTCCCCTCCCACTGCCCGCTCAGCCTGGCACCCTGGGGACCAATGTCCAGCAGATCTGTGCCAGGGCACTCACTACCTCCCAGGCCCCATCACCTCCTCCTCCCCTGGAAAACAAAGGATGGCAGTTTGTGCCCAGCAAGACCAAAGCAACACGACGAGAGGTGCTGACCTCCTTGCGAGAGGGCTTTGGCTTTCCTCTTTCTGCTTCCTGGAGATGATCTGGAAGACACAAGGAGAGGAGATACTGCTGTGAACTTTGGTGATCAAAGATAAGCATGGGAGAAACTCTCTCACTGATCTCCCCCAAGAAAGCTCCATTTGCACCCACACCAGACCTTATCTCATATCTCAAAGTTCCCCAGACTAAAGATGCTCTGCAGTGATAACAGTTTTATTCCAAATAAAGCCCCATGGAAGTCAATCAAGCACAGCCAGTCAGCCCTGACTCACAGCAGGGAGGATCTCCACAGTTCTTGGTTTTCCCAGCCTCTCCAACCACTTTATTCCAGAGATCATTGTTAAAATTGAATATATTCACAGTGACAAGGGAGGAGAAGGAGCATGGATGTTATTTTTATCCTGTGCTTTCAGATAAGACTGGAAAGGCCAGAAGGTGGATGGTAATTCCTGTGGCTCTGGAAATTCTGAGGACAATGAGCCCCCTGTTTTCTCATCACTTCCCACAAGTTTCCTGGCCAGCACAAGGTGTATGAACACGGGCATGTTCATCCTCACATGCCTTTGCCAGACATGGAGAAGGAAAACGGGGGGAAGGCAGAAGCAGAACTGCAATGCCCAGTCCAGGGGTGGATTTTGAACACAATTTTGAGAACAGGCTCTGCCCACATAATCCAGAGGCCAAAGCAACCCTTCCTTCCCCCATCCTCCATTGGCTCAATGGAATTCTTTGCCCACCTGCTTTAGCTCTTACCCGAAAGGAGACGGTTCTTGGGCTGGTCCGTCTGATGGAGCTGCTGTAGGTGACATGAGTTGGAGAAGGGTCTGGCTTTTCTGCAGGCTCATCTCGGGTGGGAGACAGCTGGATCACCTGCTTTGAGGGGTTCCTGGATGGCTGCTGAGCAAAAAGGAGACAACAGATGCACCCCTGCAGAGTCTGCAAGAAAGGCTGAGGTGCAGGAGCAGAGCAGTCAGGGTGGGAACCGGGTTGAAGGTGGGAGTTTGAAATCGAAATCCTCCAAACATTTCGTGCCTCATTTGGACATACAAAGCCCCAAACAGCTCTTCAGTGACACTGTGATGGCAATCAGAGGGGCTTGCTGGAAAGGGAATCAGGACGGTGCAGGCCAGGGAGCGAAAGGAGGTGGCAGGACCCTGACCCCCACCTCGTGATTTGCAGCCCCAAAATCCCTCTGGTCCCCTCTCCCTTCTGGTACTTTTGGGCTGTCCCTCTCCCTGGTCCTCCCAGCACCCAGGACCTCACACCCTCACTTGGTGCCCTGTCCATTCCTGCTCACCTGCTGCTCTGGAGGTGAGGTCACTGCCRAGGTTTTCTCCTCCGTGCTGCGGTTTCCCACCCTGGTGAGGATCTTCACCTCCCGGAGCCGGCAGCTCCCCACCTCTGGCGGGTCCTTCCACTCCTTCCTCTGCTCCCCCTGAGGAGCCCACACTCCTTGTTCTTTRTCCTCGAGCCATCCCCTCACCACCACCTTCCTCTCTGAGGCTGGCTGCAGGTTCTTGTCTCCTGGCGGGTCCCCTCCGTCCTTGGCCGCATCCTGATCCCGCTCTGCAGCCTGGCTGCTCCCCTGCCTCCTGCGTGGCTGTGGCCCGGCCTCCGGGTGGATTTCTCCCACTCCTGGCTCCTTCTGCTCCTTCTCCTGCCTCAGTTTTTCAGACACGGGCGGGGGGCACCTTGTCCGTCTCCCTTCTTGTGTCTTCAGCACCTCYGAGAGCTTTCGCTCCTCCCCATCCTCCGGAGACTGTGGCTTCACCAGGGATGGAGGTCTAGAGACAGGGACAACGTGGGAGGAAAACCTCAGCATCCCAGTACCAGAGAGACAGCTTTCACGCTGCAAGTGAGGCAAAAGGCTCTGGGGAGGGACATAAAAATCCCACCAACATCCTGGAGTCCTTCCTGCAGACCAGGACTTGCAGCCACCCTCATCCTCATCACCCCAGCTTGGCTCTCCGAGAACAAGTTTGGACTAAAAGCCTTTTTTTTTCTTTTTTGTGGCAGAGATGAAGCATTTCTGCAGCCCCATCCCAGGACATCCACCAAGTCCTGTGCCAGGGAGATCCAGGCTCAGGGCAGGATGCTGGATGTGCTGCTGGATGAGAAGTGTGGCTGTGGCTCTTCACCGGACTAGGAAAAATCCCACCATCTTTAAGTGGGAAGTGTTGGTTGGAAGTCAATCTGCTCTGGCAGGTCCAACCACAGTYGTAACACAACCTGTGGTAAAAAGCTATTTCCCCTCCTTTCCCCAGGCAAACGGGCACAAGGTCCGGGAAGGGGCATGAGGACACCTGGCCAGGGCCATGCAGGCTGGGCCTGCACAGTTCCAGGATTGCGAAGGATATGGGATAACATTTGTCCTCCTCCTGAACTGCAGTCACCACATGGCCAGCCTGTGCCAGCACYGGGGAAGGGGAACTTGTCCTTCCCACCTGGTTTTTAGTCATGTCCAGCCCCCATCCAACCGTATCCAACCCAAGCATCCTAACTCCGTCCTGTCCGAAACACAGAAACACCTCCGGAGCATGAGTCTCACTGTGGACACACCGGACATTTCCAGGATCAATTTAGAGAGTGGTCAGGTTGTGTAAGGGCAGCCTGGTCCCAGAGCACCTCCAAACCCCAGCTGCCTGCAGCCAGAGACTTTGGAAGCACCCCTGGAAAGCCCTTGGGTCACGTCCCCACTTCAGCAAAGGTCACACCACGTCCCTGCAGGGTTCAGAGGAGCGGCACAGCCAGGCAGRCTCTGCATGCTCTGCTCTCCTGCCCTGCAGGGGTGGGCACCTCTCACCTGCTGCAGCTCCCACCCGGGCACAGCCASCACCCACCTGGGCTCGGCCCTGGCACCAGCCCCCTGGCTCTCCTGGGCCGTGGGACGCTGAGCCCACCAGAGACAGTTCCCCTTGTGCTCCTTTTGGGGAGCCCATCCTCCCTGCCAAGGCCCCTTGGACTCCAGCTCTTCCCACAGCTCAGCCCTCCCTCAGCCGGGAGAGATTCCCAGCGAGCGCAGCAGCAGCTGCGAGGGGTCACTGCCAGGAGCCAGGCTGATGCCAGCAGGACCCCACAGACCTGCTGGAAGCTGGGCTGGTGTCTTTGCCAGGGCTGGGAGGTTCCTCATCCGTGGACGTGGAGGACAGCAGGTTCCGGTGCCTTCGCCGGCGCTCTCTTTGCTGCTCTTCCTCATCCTCAAGGGTCCTCTGCCTGGCCAGGCTGTTCAGGAGGAAACACAAGGGCATGGGGAGGTTGTGTCCTGCATGGGGAGCCTGGTGCCAGACAAGAAAGGAACTGGAACACCCTCGGTAAGGCCAAGGGGCTGATGGAAGTCACCTTGCTGGAGGAGAGGGATGTCAAGATGAGCCAAGTGTCACAAAGTGCTCTCACTCCACCCAGCTGATGCAGGCACTTCCCAAAATAAGCACTTGACTGCACAACTCCTAATTTCTCCTACTGGAGGGAGCAGTMATTTAAAAGGAATCCCTGTATTAAGCAAGCCTTCCAGGGGCAGGATATTGAACCTGTAACTCAGCCAGACCAGGACCCTAAAGCTACCACACAGACCTCAACCACACAAACTGGAAGGGTAACTGGAAGTGGCACAAGAYTTTAGCCCAAAACACAAGTTGTGGTGATGGCAATTTAATTTTTATAGAGCATAGAGCCTCAGAGGCTGAAGGCAACTGGTGAGAGACTCTGCCTGAGGATGGGGCTGGCAGGGCTTCTCTTCCTCCCTGCATGGGGCTGGACTGGGAGTTGTTTATAACCACAAATTGAACCAAAGGTTCGTAATCATCTCTGAACATTTTATTTTGCACAAGCCAAATGTGTTGTTTAAYTTTTTTAATAAAATGCCACTCTGAATAAAAAGTTGTCTGGAAAACACCAGCTCTCCCATCTTTTCTCTGTGCCAAACCTGCCCACCCTCTGTGCCGCTGCATGAACTGTGTTGGAAAATATTTTTGTTGGCTGGATGGAGCTTTTCCCAGCAGTGCTCATTTCCCCCAGCACGGGTCCTCAATCAGCCCCAAACACTGCAGGGAACCCCTTGGAGCTGCCGGCACCCCAGGAGAGGTCCCTGCTCAGGGYCCATGCCAGCACCTCACCCCAGCTCTTTCCAGAGTCATCCAGGCTCAGGGTTTGCTTTGCATTTGACTTTTAAGAAGGTGAAAGTCAGAGGGCTCGGGTCGCGTTACGGCGAGCGCGGCCGCGGGGACTCGCGGGTGGTTCCGAGTTACTGTGTAATCAAAGCCGGTCATAAATTAAACCACTTTACCCCCCGCGAGTGTTTGCGGCTTCTGTTCTTCCTGCTCGGGGCAGGCGGGGAGCGCGGCGGGGCCAGCGGAGCGCGACCGGAGCCGAGGAGGGGGGACTCGGCTGAGCGCTCAGGGCTGGGGACAGGACAGGGCTGAGCGCTCAGGGCTGGGACAGGGCTGGGACAGGACAGGGCTGAGCGCTCAGGGCTGGGGACAGGGCTGGGGACAGGACAAGGCTGAGCGCTCAGGGCTGGGACAGGGCTGGGACAGG
>JACAXG010000081.1:3378281-3642569 GCA_018881555.1 Amblyornis subalaris | reverse complement strand
GGCTGAGCGCTCAGGGCTGGGACAGGGCTGGGGGCAAGGCTGGGACAGGGCAGTGCCGGGCTGGGGACGGGGCACTGCTGAGGTCAGGACGGTGATGGGGACAGGGGCACACGGGGCTGGAGAAGGCTGGGATGTGCCCGGGGAGCATGCCCCGGTGGGGACAGCCGCGCTCCGTCCCCGGCCGGACTCTCCTGGCTGTGCTGAGAGCTCGGTGGGGCCGGGGAGGCAGCACGGCTGTGTTCGCACGGCTCCGGCACTTTCCCGGGGCGGCGATCCCTGCACACGCATTCCCAGCCGGCAGGTGCCCGGGTGGTGGGACACACACCTGCCGGTGCCTCTGCACTCTTGTCCCTCGGGCAGTGACAGCGCTGGCACCGGGGTCCATCGTGTGACAGCTGGTCACTCCTTGTCTTTACACACACAGGCTCCTTCGAAACGAAAATGAGGTTTTCCTGCCTTCAATCCCCTTGGCTCCTTCTGAGGCAGCACACAGCCTGGCACTGTCCACAGGCAGCTTCTCCTTATTTGTAATTAAGCGATCCACCCATTAGGCTGTGGATTTGCTCTGCCAATCTTTCCCTCCTCTCTTCAAAGAGGGTTTTATTTTTCACTGTGTGAAAAATTTCACTTTTTAAACCTCAAAGAGATGAGTAAAAGAGTTTGGTGAATGTCCCTGCCTTGTCCTCTCCTGCCCTGTTAATGATTAGTGCAGAGATTTCTGACATTTCTGCTGTTTCAGTGCTGCCTCATCTAATGAGASCTCAGGAACTGCCTCACAGGGTTGTGAAACATGGGGTGCAGGACTCAGCTGGGCCTGTGTAGGGATAGGTCCATGGCTCAGGGGAGATGGATCTGGATGGGGCTGGAATGGCCTCTGGATCTGTCCCATCCGTGGCAGGGGCAGTTGAGAGCTGGCAGCCTCTGAGCAGTGGGGTCTCAATTAAAAAAAGGAAGTTTTTCACAGTGAGGGTGGTGAGGCCCTGGCACAGGCTGCCCAGAGAAGCTGTGGCAGTCCCATCCCTGGAAGTGTYCAAGGCCGGGTTGGACAGGGCTTGGAGCAACCTGGGATAGTGGRAGGTGTCCCTGCCCAYGSCAGGCAGTAGAGTGAGATGGGCTTTAAGGTCCCTTCCCACCCAAACCAGTCTGGGATTCCGTAAGAAACCAGCACCACACAAAGACAGCACTGAGGGCCACTGGGRCTGTTCACCTGGAGAAGAGAAGGCTCCAGGGAGAACTTAGAGCCCCTTCCAGTGCCTAAAGRGGCTCCAAGAGAGCTGGAGAGGGACTTGGGACAAGGGCCTAGAGGGACAGCACAAGGGGGAATGGCTTCCCACTGCCACAGGGCTGGGTGAGATGGGATATTGGSAAGAAATCCTTCCCTGKGAGGGTGGTGAGGCCSTGGCACAGGGTGCCCRGAGAAGCTGTGRCTGCCCCATCCCTGGAAGTGTCCAAGGCCAGGTTGGACAGGGTTTGGAGCCATCTGGGCTAATGGAAGGTGTCCCTGCCCTTGGCAGGGCRTGGGACTGGATGAGCTTTAAGGTCCCTCCAACCCAAACCCTTCTGGGATTCTATGACTTCCCCTTTCTTACACCCACTACCGAGGTTTGCCATTCAGTCTCAGAGCCATCACATTCACTTGGACCAGGATTCCTGCTCTGATTTGTGGGAGAGCAGGGCTGTGTTTGAGTCTCTATCACTGCTCCTGCACAGCCGAGGCCAGCGGGGCTCCCTGGGGTCTGCAGTAGGTCCGGGCTGACCCCACATCGCTCCAGCCTCGTGTGAGCCCCTACCCACCCCAGGATGCCCAGGAGCCTCCCCCACCCTGGCTCCCATCAGAGCCAAGGATCACTCTTTGGGAAGGCCGAGGGAGCCGGCGGTGCCGCGGAGATTGCTCAGGGATTGCTCAAGGATTGCTCGCGGATTGCTCAGGAATTGCTCGCGGATTGCTCAGGAATTGCTCGCGGATTGCTCAGCCACTACCCCTGAATCAGGGCTGGCTCAGCACAGGATATGCTGCAGCCTCCGCAGGGCAGAGCAGGACACACACACCCAGGGGCTTGATGGGCATGGGGCAAGTGGAAAACCTGCCAGCCAGCTCTAGAGCAAGTCTGGAGGTACAGCCCAGACAGCCTGTACCCCAAAGAATGGCAAAACAGACCCAAAATATATCCAGCATGGGGCAAGAATACATTTCCAGGTAACTCTTCTGTGCAGTGCTCAGCTTCCCCAGGCAGCAGAAACAAAAATGCCTCTGATCTTGCCCACCCACGAGAAACTCCAGCAGGGCCAAGCTCTCCATGAGGCTGGCATCACCTCTGCAAACAACAAACAACACCCCAGGGCAGCTGCTCCCTCTTCCCATCCTCCCCAAGACCCCTCGGCCCCCAGCAGCCCACCCCCACCCCTCCCTGCCGCCGGTGCGAAGGGTTAAGCACTAAACCACAGCACCTACCTGGAGAGATCGGACCAGTTCGTTCTGCTAAAGGACATTCCTGCTTCCCGTGAGTTTCAGAGAGCCCCCAGAACCCGAGCRGGCATCCAGGCCAAAGTGCCGTGGGAGCTGCAGGGATCCGCGCTGCCCGGAGACTCTGCTCCCGAGGAGRGAGGAGAGAGGGCGGGAGGCACTCCCTGCAAGGTTATTTCCCTGTGCACCTTTACCCTGCCTGCCACCCGCTCCCCACCAGCCGCATCACATGGCTCCTTATCTACCTGACACAGGCAGGGCTGTGATTTGTGTGCCAGCGGCGCGGGGCGAGAGCCGCCCTGCCCAGCAGTGCCACGCAAAACCAGAGCCCTCCCGGCTGCCGGGCTCCGAGCGCGGACCCGCGCGGGGCTCCAGCCATCCACGTCTCCCGGGGTTTCGGAGACAACTCCCTGCAGAGAACCTGTTCTACCAGCCCTCTCCACCAGTCAACAACTCCTCCRGCCCGGTGGAGGAGGTGAATTACCCTGGGCTGAGTGGGAGGAGGTTGGCTCCCGGGGATCCAAAACAGTCATTAAAACACCTCCGGCTGGGCGCAGTCCAGCCCTTTCCAAAGATCATGGGAGGGTCCCCCGTTCCTTTCAGCCCTTTCTGGATGTCTTGGATGGAGCTGTCAAGGCCTCTCCATCCTTACGGGCTTTGCTGCAGTARTGAGCACTCACAAAGTCTTGGGGGAGAGGGCTGGTGCATGGGGGAGATCCAATTTTTGGGTGCTGAAGCCAGGAGGAAGAGCAGCTGTGTGCCCAGGCTCATCCCATACCTGGACCCAGCCCATCAAACCCATCGCCCCCTCTGGGCTTGCCCCGAGACCCCCAGCTTTACACAGGGCAACCCCCTCCTTCCCAGGGCACGTGTGAAGCCACGGGGACACTGCCTTTAGTGGGGGAATGGTGAGATTGTCTTATTGGGRGGTGGGGGGCCCAGGCAACAGCAGGGCTGGGTCCCAGTCTGGATTTTACCACAGCACAGCCAGGACCCCRGTGGTCCCTCCCTCCGGGCAGCCAAGCACCATCCCAGCAGATCCCTGCGGGAAATGTCACCCAGGACCCCCTGAGTACAGCCTCAGTCCCAGATCCCAGTGAGAGCCATCTCTCCACCAGCCCGAGGAACTGGTTGTAAGGCTGGGCTTGCCCTGCACGCGTCCAGCCCACAGGGGTGTGCCTTGACCTGAGCAAGGATTTTAATCGAAGGCTCCTGATTAAAATCCCATTTCTAAAAGGTAGCCCTGTCAGATGAGCCTCCCGCTCCSAGCAGGGCTCCTTCCCTGCTTTGCTTTCTTCGAGCAGTAATCGCTTCTTTCAAGTGTTTTCGTACACRCAGAGAATTCAGCCAGTTGGGACATAAGGGAAAAAGAATTACTTAAATAACCTTGCAAGCATCCTGCTAATTGCTGGCAGACTAAATATAGCAGCCCAGCAGCAGCAACTCCTCCAAAGCAATAAAGCTCTGTGATTAATGCACGGCGAGCACGGCGCTCACAGAACTCGTTGCCAAAGGATAGCACTGGAGCTCAGGACTTAGCAGGGTTTCCCAAAGGATTAGACTGAACGTGGCAGTGAAAGAACACCCCCAGCYAGGATCTACACGGCAAAATAAAACCTCCCAGTCTGTGATTCCTCGTATTATTAAGATGAAGAAATTCTAGACAGGCATTTAGAGGCTGGGGATTAGGCAGAGGATGAGCCTGGCTGACACTCGCCCCCTTGCTCACACTCACCCCTTTCCTGGGCTTTGTTTGCAGCTCAGAAACCTTTCGAGCTGAACAGAGCTCCCTCTTTATCCAAGATCTCTCAGAGGGTTTCTCCTCCATGGGTTTGCACAGCTTCCCTGAAACCCAAGAAAATTGTCAGTACAGAAAATATCCTTCAGTAAGAAGTTCCCAAGGCCTATTCCCAATGCTGGAAAAACTCCTTTAGTATGGATGGGTCCTGCTGAGCTGTTTGGCAGCACAAGGCACTGATCTCTTGTGGTTGGAGATCTTTGCTGCCATGGAACTCCTGCTTTCCCTTATGTTCCTCACGTCTTTTCATGTCCATCATAATCCCAAGATGTCGCTTCCAAGGAGGCAAAGCCAGCCCAGAGCCCCTCATCTCATATATGCAGTCACGTTGGATTTTTCCCATTTTTCCCTGTGTGTCACTTTATACTCCTGCAAACATCCTTTGCCGTTTTATCCTCAAACTCCAAGTCCTGCCAGATCCTTCTGAACATCTTCAACATCAGACTTCACCTCTGCTGGGCTGAAAACACAGGAATTATCAGCAGATTGTTATCTCACTATTATTTCCTCTCTGCTGGTTGATTATTGAGCTCTGTTTGGACTTTCCCTCTTAGCTGTGCTTGACCTAAAGGTCTTTCTGGAAACCCAGGAAAATGCCTGTCTCCCAGGTCTCTCTTATCCATGAGCTCATTGATGCCTCCAGCAAACAACAGTCACTTTGTGAGCCTGGATTTCCCTATTTCCCAAGCTATTTAGGGCACCCTGAGCTCATCCCCAAAGCCCAGCCCAAGCTGCAGGCCCCCAGAGCTGAAGGTGAGGGAATCAGGTGGAGCCTATGGGGGAAGGGATGCCCATGGGAACCAGTCTGATGTTTATCCAGCCCYGCTCCCTGCTCCAGGCTGTCCTCCCTGCTGCTCCATACCCACAGCCCGGAGGGGAAGGCTCTGTGCTCGTGGCAGAGGGAGCAAAGCCCCAGGATGTGCTGGGAGCAGTGAAGTTCCAGGGCCAAACCCTTCTCCCCTGCTCTGCCCAGGGAAGCTGCACCTGCCCGAGGAGCAGCCCAGACCTTCCCCTGGTGTGATCAGCAGAACTCATTTATACCCTCTCGGGAGCTGGACCAGATTCAGCAGGGTTGTTTTTTCCCTTGGGAACAGTGTCCCGTGTCTCATCCCGGTGCAGAGCCTGTTTCTTTGGCTGCAGGGCAGTGGAGAGCTCCCAGTTTCCCCAGCYGGGCTGTAAGGAGAGCATTCCTCAGCTTCCCCTGGGGCCCAGCCATGAACCCTCCACCCCATCCCTTGTGCTGGTCTGTCAGCACCAGCCATGGCTCAGCTCCTCCCTCGCCGCTGAGGCTCATCCCTGCTGCTCTGCCGTGGTTGAGCAGCACTGTCTTCCCAGGCCTCCCCCTGGGCTGGGGAATGGGGCTCCTTGGCCAGGAAAAAGGGGTTTTCACCCCTGTTTGGATCCATCCCAGCCCTGCAGCAGAGCCACAGCTCACAGGGGTCCCACCAGTTTTTAAAAGCTCCTCTCCCCACACATGGAGGTTTCCCTGCATCCCTGTGCTGGTGCCCTGCAGGCCCTGGGATGGTCCAGGGCTGCCCTTCCCCCGCTAGGATTTCCCCAGCTTTTGAGGAGATCTGTGTGATGCACCAGGAACTGATGGTGCAGAGCTGGCTCTGCTGTGAGAGGAAAGCCAGGAAGTGTCTGAAATTGGTGTTTGCTCAAAACCTGACCCAAACCCACCCCAGACCTTTCTGTGGGAAAGGAATGTCCACTGTCCGCACTGCCTCACACCAGCTACCAGAGGCCTGGTTTGCCTTCATAGTTTAACATCTTTTTTTTAAAAAAAGGACAAATCTTGGTTCAGAAATTCCACCATGGTGCCTCATTGTCCTTCAGGTTCCCATTCCATCCCCTGCAGAGTGGCCTCCTCATCAGGTGCTGACACCTCAGGTGTGACGATGGCAAACAAGGGACACCCTCCAAAGGTGACATCAGTGTAAACTCTGCRGGCGATGGACAGCACAGGACTGGCTCCCTGGCAGCAGCTGAGTGACCCTGCACCCTCACAGCACGGGCAGTGACAGAGCCACAGYGTGGGTGGGGCTGGAAGGGACCTCTGGGGCTCAGCCCAGGCAGGGCCACCTGGAGCAGGTGACACAGGGACATGTCCAGGTGGGTTTGGGATGTCTCCAGAGAGGGAGACTCCACATCTTCCCCGGGCAGCTGTTCCAGGGCTCTGCCCCCTCCAYGGAAAGGATTCCTGATGTGRAGGTTGAACCTCTTCTTTGACTTTGTGGCCATTCCTGTCGCTGGGCACCCCTGAATCGGTTGCGATTCCTGAGAAATCCGTGAGCAGGGAGTGAGGGGGCTCAGCTCCAGCAAGGGAAGCTGGATAAGATGGATATTTCCTGCTCACACCAAACCCTGCTCCTCCCTGAGGCTGCTGGAGGGGAAAATTCCTTCCTGTTTTTTACCACAGAGGACACACAGGACCAGCCCTGACGAGTCAGGGGGTGACAGGGGTTGTGCCATGGCCCTGCCGTGGGGTCTGAGCCTGCACTCAGAGGCCATGGAGGTCCCAGGGGTGACGTTTAACCTTCACCTCGGGGACTGCAGCCTGTGCCAGCCCCGAGCAGGGCAGGATGCTGCAGTCACCTTCAGAGGCCGAGGAATGAACTTTGCCCCTGCCCACATCAAGGGTGCCCATCACCACCGACCTTCCACCCCATCCTCCCTTTGCAGGTCCAGCCTCCAGCTGAGCTGCAAATACACTCAGGGGAATGTTTGGGCACAGTTCAGGTGTCTCTAGGCATGACTGGTCAGCAAGGGGGGTCACAGAGCCTCTCTAACATGGAAGGGACCACATTCCAACCAACTAGGAGGGATATGTTTGAAAGTCCGTGTTGTCTTGATCAATATTCTTTTTCTATGGTCCAATTTAATTTGAAATTTGTGTAATTTTAAGATTCTAGTGCTTTGCTTTGCTTTCTTTGGGGGGTCTAGGCTGCAGTGGAGCAAAGTGYAGGACAGTGGGAATGGGGCTTTGCTCACCTCATGGAGACAGGGCTGGCTTCCAGTTCTTCTGGAAAGAGACACCATTTCATCAGTGACTCCTCCAGCATCAGTCTCTGTCCCTGAGAAGAGCCTTGTAAGTCCCCCATTTGGGCTGAATTTTCAGTAAAAAGGTACTGTAGGGTTCCTTTTYAATTCAGTGAGAAGAAACTGAGGTTGTTGTCACCTGGGAGGGAAACAACCAAGGGACCACAGAGCTGTGGCATGAGGGAAGCCGGGAGCATCCCGGGATGAAAGGCTCAGCCTTTCCCTTTGCCAAGGGGAGAGCTGGGAGCCCAGCTGGCCCAGGGCTACAAAAGCAGCTCCAGAGCAGGGGTGGAGTAAAAGACTTGGCTCCCAGTCCTCTGATCCGACCAGGAGACTGTCATGCTTAGAGCAGAAGAGCCTCATGCTCATTGCATCTTCCCCTCGAGATTCAGTCCCACTAAAGAGCTTTTGTTCCCATGTTTTGCTGTGTTCCTAAAACTTTGTTTTCCYATGACATTCAGTGTTGTTTTCCACCAGAGAGGGATGAAAATGGGACAGAGTGACTGGGGAGCATCATACCTAGAAAAAGTGGAATCTTGCAGAGCAAAGAGTTTTGGGGTTGGGTTTTTCTCTCCCCCCTCAATCTAAAACACAAGGTGGCCCCACAAAGCCATCTGTAGCCTGTGACAAGTTGTGACAYGACACAAGTGCATGTGAGCCCCAGGACCTTGCTGAGCACACCTGGCTGGCCTTTGCTGGGGCTGCAGAGTCACCCTGGGGAGCCCTGAGGTTTTGCTCTGCAGCAGTTTCGGGTGCCATGGTGAGCAGGATCTGAGGAGGAGCTTGGCAGAGGCACAGCGACAAGGACAGGGACAGGGACAGGGACAGGGACAGGGACAGGGACAGGGACAGGCACAGCCTGACTGCCCAGCATGGACCAGGGCCTGGTGCACAGCACCCAGCGCCCCTATTGCCTTTCATCTCCCTCCCATCCCTCCCCGTCCCCCAAACAACGCCCCTTTTTTTAATTACCAAATTAGCATAATTGCACTAAGCTCAGAGCAACCGTTCTCAACTCCTGGTGTGCCATTTTCTGCTTCTGTTCCAGTCTGAAGAAGGCTTTGTTTCCATGAAACCTCTCTTGCATGTTCCAGCTCTACCAGTCGGTCAGGTAACAGTTATTAACTCTCCCTGCACATCTTTCTTCCTCTGCCAGGATCCAGTGTGTGAGTTCCCTCTGGGGAAACACGGAGAGATCCCAGGGYGCTGCCTCGGCACCGCTCCCGCCTGGGCACTGAGCTGGCAGCTGAAACCTTCTGCCTCCAGTGAGGGGCAGGCTGGGCCACGGCAGATCCCGGGATCTCACCATCTCCTCCGGGAGMAGAGTCACTGTGCAGGCCAAGACAGAGACACTTCCCAGGGCCGGGCCTGCCCAGAGCCTGGCCTGGGGCACATGGAATGAGGACAAGYGGTCAGCGGGTTCTGGCACCCTCTAGGCTGCCCCTGCTTGGCCAAATTAAACTTGAAAAGATAAAAAATGGGTGGAAAAGGCTCCATGTGCCAAGCAACTGCTCCAGTCATGCAGGAGGATGCTGAGGGGATGGAGGGTCAGATGGAATGACAAAGACTGAGCATCCGAAAGGCTCAGCATCCCAAAGACTGAGCATTCCAAAGGCTGAGCATCCGTGCTCACAAAAGGAGCAAATGTCCATTTCCAGCTGGCAGCCTCCTCTGATCTATCCCTGATTTGGGAAAGAGTTTCCACGTGAGTTTTAAATCCTCCACGAAGGAGCTGCAGGGGGTTGTGGCAGTCTGAGCGCTCGTGATGGGGCTAGAGAAGTGTCCCCATCAGTCTCCTTCCTCACCCTCTTTGTCCAGGGACAAAAGTGAGCGGCTCAGCTCAGCATCCCTGAGTTGGCCAAAGGAGGGGATGTGATGCCAGAGCAATCCAGTTGTCTGGTCAGTTTGGAGCCAAACCCAACCCCAACCCCAGCTCCCAAAGCCTCTCCCTCACTCCCACTGCAGCCACGAGTCYGCTGTGGGAAGTCCTGCAGGAGCCGTCTGCATGGGGCACCCTTTTCCATCGCTTTCTTTAGGGAATGCAGTGTTTTCCTGGGAAGGCTGATCTCCTTGGAGACCACACAATTTTGATGCCACTTCCTTCCAGCCCTGTCTGGGACCTGCCCTTGGCTCCCAGTTTGTTGCATTTTCTGCACTTTACAGGCTCACTCCAAAAGGGATGGGGTTTGCTGCATCACACCCACGGTGTGGGGGGGTTTGAATCCAAGGATGCTGTGATTCCTCTGGATACCCTGGGAACATGGACAAGGCACTGCTACAACCACCAAGAGCAGCAATCTGTGTGTGGGGGCTGAGCACCTCCTGCAGTGCAGCCAGCCAGAAGACCCAATATGGTTTGAATTCTCACGAATTCACCTTCCAGCCCTGCTCGGGAATGAGCTGACACATTCCCAGCTGCTTCCACTGACCAGCTGCACTTTGGGGGGCTGTGACACAGGAAATGGTAGGGCTGGGGAGGAAGCACGGGGTGCTCGGCCTGAAATACGGATTCATCTCATGCTCTCCTGAAATCTTGCTGGAACTGAGCCTTGAAATGGGGCTGCCCCAATTCCCACAGCTGCAGTGGCTGTGGTGGGGCAGCCGGGGAGGGACTTGGTGTCTGCAGCTTCCAAAACCAGAGGAGAACTGGGGGCTAGGGGAACAGGCAGCTGCATCCACAGGGACCCAGCCTGGGGCTTGGGAGGCTCCAAGGGTGGCCCGTGCACAGGGCCGGGTGGGCTCAGCAGAGCTGGTGGGACACGAGGAGCAGCGCGGGGCTGGCAGAGATGAGCCCGAGGCCACTCGGACCCCGCAGTGTGCGGAGTGCCAGCACGGGGACACTGCAGGGTGGCAGGGAAGGACCGGGGTTCTTCCCACAGGGCCCCTGGGCAGAGCTCCCCCAGCGACGAGCCCACGCGACCTCGGCCCGGGACACATCCTTTAATACTTGTGTGGCTGCACGGGAACATCCCGGGCTGAGCTGGGACATCTCGGGGTGACACATCTCGGGGTGACACATCTCGGGGTGACCCCCCGGGGACGGGGCAGAGGCAGGAGCAGCAGCCACCTCTGGGACTTCTCTGCAGGGCTGGAAGGGAGGGATGGCCACTGGCCCCTTGGGGACATCATGGCCCGTGCAGGTGATACAGTGGGGACGTTGTGCAGGGCTGAGGGCAGTGCTGGAAGGAAGCAGCTCAGGTCTCCTTCCCACAGAGTTGTCCTCTTGTTTCAGCTCAGTGGGAATTCAGGGTAGGAGCACAAAGGGACAGAGGAGCGGTGAGGGAAGGCTGGCAGCAGGTAGAAAGAATCTTCTTCCCGATGCTCCTATGGGAAGAAGAGGCAGGAGAGGAGGCTTTGGGCTGCTGTCAGCAGCCTGACGTTGGTGCCAGCGATGCCCGTGGGATGAGGGTGGCACGAGCACCCTGCCAACACACCCGGAGGGGACCACCCAGGACGGGAGGAGAGGGCCTGGCACAGACCCCACAGCAGGGAGGTGCGGGACAGACCCCCAGCCCAAGTGTGGGGTGGGACACGGGGATGTGGTGCCTTTTTCCGTAGGGAGTGGGGGCATTTCTGCCTCTGCCCAAGCACAGCCCAGGAGGCTGCAGAGAGCAGGGGGGAAGCAGGACCCAGCCCTACCTCTCATTGCCCCGTGGGGGACTTGGCAGCGTCGAACATCTTCTTCCTGCCCTCCATGCCCGACATGGCCTCCACGTTCTTGCGCCAGTCGCCCACTTCCACGGGGCGTTCCTGCGGGGGGGATCAGGGCTGGGGGTGAGGGTCTGGCAGCCCCCCCCCGGCCCTCCCCCTGGCACAGAGCCCTCGGCTGGGGGACACAGCTGCCCCTTGCAAACTCCCTGTCCCTCTGCCGTGTGCCCTGCACGTGGAGCTGACTGGGGAGGTGGCAAGCAGAGCTCTGATCTCCACAGGGAGATCTGGATCTGTGTGGATACTCCCCCTCAAAGCCTGGCTAAGTTGCATTCATGTACCAGAAGGCACAAAAATCCCAGAAAAATGTCTTTAGGAGGAAGAGACCACATGGGACTTTGGATTTTTACTAGCAACTGGGGCAAGTGTAAGTAAAAACACTTCCTGCATTGACCTCCCAACCCACATAAACCCCATCTCCACCTTCTCTGAGCTTTCAGGGGGGACTGGGATTGCTGGTGTGACACTGAGAGCCTGGCAGTGAGAGCAGACAGGGGAGGTGACAGCAGCTCTGGGCAGGTGACAGCAGCTCTGGGAGCAYGCCCAGCTGTCTGCTCTGCCAACCCACAGCATCCAGAGAATAAAAACCGGGCCCCAACACCATCCACGACATCTGAAACAAACCCAGGTCCTTTCTCCACCTGGTGCCCAGGGCTGTAAGCACAGGTTTCTATCCAAAGGACTGGAAAAGTGCTATACCAGCAATGGGGAAAAAGGAAAAACAGCTGAAAATTGAGATTCTCATCCAATCTGCTGAGCTGGGACCAAAGGATAAAACCCCTCTGGGGAGAGGCCCTGGGGATGAGGCACAGCTCCGGCTGCTGGGGCACCTGCACACCCCAGGCAGGTTTGGGCATCTCTGGTGTTGAGGCTTTCCCCTCTCACACCTCTGCCAAGCTGGTGGGAACTGGGCCATGTATCTCAGGCCAAGTGTTGGGCTGCTCTGTCTTATCTAATCTGAGTTCTGGGAGTTCCCTGGGAGTTTTCTGGGTGTGATGGTGCCCAACAGGAGCTCTCCTGCTTCTGTACAAGATCAAAGACCAAACTCTGCATGTGCAGCTCAGCAGTCGAGCCAAGGGGGCCCAGGTGAGAGACCCCCACGTGCTCTGGGAGGGAAGAGCACCACGGACACAGCCCTGATTTCCACTTGTTACCATCCACCAGTCACCTGGCCCAGTCAAACTGGTCCTGCATGGTCCCACAACATCCCACAATGGGAATTGCTTCACAAGGCTCTCTGAGGCTGATAAGGGGTGAACACAGGCATCCTGGTGAAGGGCAAGGGCAGCCCCAGGATGTGTCTCCATCTCCAGCTTCCAGAGGAGTCACCCACCTTTTCTGTGTCCTCCTTCTTGACAGACTTCAGGTTGGCCCTGAGATCCATGGACACCTTGTGCTTGGAGCCCAGCAGGGCCCTGAGCATGGCATCGGCCGAGACGCGGACCCGGCGCAGGGGGGGCCGCTTGAACTTCCCTCGGAGATCAAGAACTTTGATTTTCAGATCTTTAATCTGCAGGGTGAGGGGAGRAGGGGGAGCAGGAGGTCACTGCTTGGCTGTCTTGCACAAAAAGCCCCCGTGTGAAGCAGGAGGCTCTGCCAACACYGAGCCCCAGAGGGGTCTGCACCTCTCCTGCAGGACCACCCTCACCAAGGCTCTGCCCACCCCGGCACGGGGCTGGCTCGGGGGCTGGTCCCAGCCTGCTCAGGTGGCAGCTGTACCACGAGAAGCTCTCATGGAGTGACCAGGAGAGCGAGGACGTTGCCTGTGGACTCCGAGGACAGTTTGAGTTCCCTTGGGCAGAGATGAACCTTGCTCTGAGTGGTGCCTTGCAGAGCAAACCCCAGCCCTGAGAGAACCCCGTGCCCGTCCCACATCCCWGCTCAGCCCGGTCCACGATGCGTCCCTGCTGAGGCCAGAGCTGCCACCTGGGAGGGAGTTTCCAGAAGGAATCAGCCCGTCCTGCCTCCTCCTACCTCCCGGGTGTTATGGTTGCATTTGGCTTCAATGTCATATCTCTCTTCATCCACAATTTCCACCTTCTCGTGCAGCTCCCTGCACAGGTCCTGGGGGCACAACAGGGCAGTGGTGAGCGAGGCCCCTCCATGCTCCCAAGGAGCTCACTCCACCCCAGGGCCTGAGAAATACCTGGAGCTGGCTCAAGGAGAGCCCACTGGTGTGCAGYGGAGTGATCCGCTCAGACAGGTATCTCTCCTTCTCTGCCTGCTTGTCCACAATCTCCTGGTCCCACTCCTCCTTGGCTTTGGCCAGCATCAAACTCTGTGAGCACGAGGCAATGGCAGAAGTGAGAACAGGCTCCTGGTTCCCCCCGAGCGACTCACACAACGTCTGTAGGGTGGGACAGTCCTGTGTGCCAACCCCCTCCCTTCTGTCCCCCAAACACACATCAAAGCCTCCCCACAGCTTTGGTGTGGGCCCTCGAAGGCAGGGGGCCAGTGGCCCCCACGGCTGTGGTGCCGTGGTCCCGCTGGGTGCTGATGTTGGCACTGCCTTGGCTCTGCTGGGGCAGGGAATGTTTATGCCAAGCCACAGCCCGGGGAGCTCCCAGGCTTGTGCTGGAGCACAAACACAGCATCTGGGTGCACAGCTGGAGGTGTTGGGGTCTCTCCCCACCTTAGTGAAGGGGAGGTTTGTTTGGACCACAAAGCCCACATGAGTGAGAAGATGAGTGAGGTGGGAGCTGCTCCTCCATCCCTGTGCCGTTCCTTATCCCTGTCCCACCGASCACGCACTCCCAGCCCGGCTCCTTTCCCCCAGCAAGACAAACCCCAGGGAGTTTCCAGCCCTCAGGACTCACCTTCAACAAGAGTTTGCGTGAGGCTGTGATCTTGGATTTTCTCTAGGGGAAAGGGGAGGGAAAAGAAAACACCCTTTGAAAACAAACTCCCAGCAAATGCAGAGCAGCAGCGAGATCTCTCCCGAAGGGAAAGGCACTTACCTCCCTGCAGGCAGGTGAGCAGCCRGGGAGGAGCAATGGAAAACAAGAGAAGGGAACAAGGCATCAGGGAATGAGAGTAGAAGAGAGGGGACAGTCAAGAAAAGCATCTCGTGTGGTTGCAGTTGGTTCCTTATTTCTGTATCTCGCAGTTGCCACCAGCACATGAGCTGGCTCTGAGGTGATGCTGCCCTCTGGAAATGCAGCAGAAGCTCAGGGCCACCACTCAGAAAGCCAARTCTCACTCAGATGTGACAGGTGAGCTGGCACTGTGCCCATCGTGCCAACCCCAGCTTGGCCCCTGTGGTTCAGACACCGTCATTGCCCTGCTCCCAGTGCAGCCGGGGCAGGACGCTCGGACCCTGCTCCATCTGCAGGGCTGGGACACCCTCGTGTCATTGCTCCACCAAAGCTTTGCGGGGAGGTTTCTCCCTTCCCTGCACCCCGGGGAGTGTGTTGTAGTTGTACAATGTGCTACAAAGAGCCCCACGGCAAATCCTGTGGGGCTGCCCACCCTCAGATCCACATTTTGGGATCTTGGAAAGGTCCGAGGTCTGAACTGGGACATTGAAGTGGCCAACAATCTCTACGTAAAGACAGTTTTGGCCAGGGGAAGGGCCCAGAGGTCCGAAGCAGGGGAGGGTCTCCCAGTCGAACCCTCCACAAACGGAGAGGCGCAGCCAGGAGAGGGTTTATGGGATCCCAGGGGACCTCGAGCTACTCACGGCTCTGGCATCGCGGCGTGTGCTGTTCGCCTGCCGAAAAAAAGGGACAGAAGCTGAAACAAAGGCGCAGGTCCCAAACCCGCAGGAAGGCAGGAGGCGGCGAGGGAGCGATGCCGAGGTGCGCTGCTGCCCCGTGCTGTCGGCGCAGGGAAGCGGCTCCGCAGCCTCCGTCCCGCCGTGGAACACGGGACGCGCCGCCGGGCTCCGGGAAAACCTGATTTCAGCTCGGGCAAGCTCCAGCGTGCCGCCAGCCGGCCCTGCGGGACTCGGCTCCTGCTCCCCGGGGGCTTTCCCAAGCTCCGAGCTCTTCCCCCGCCGGCTGCGTCGCCCGCCCCAGCTCGGGGCAAGGGGATGGAGATGAGCGTGGCTGGAAATCTCAAGTTATGGGGTGGCCTCGGGGGTCCCCCCACTGTGTCAGCTCGGGGAGTCCTGTCCTGCAGCTCCCCGTGGGGAACGGCAGGAATGGGAGAACCAAAACCCATCCGGGAAGTGCTGGAGCAAGGGGCAGCACCTCTGCCCTCGAGCCAGGCTGGGAGAGTTGGGGCGTCCAGTCTGGAGGAGAGAAGGCTCCAGGGATACCTTAAAGCCCCTTCCAGTGCCTAAAGAGGCTCCAAGAGAGACGGAGAGGGACATGGGACAAGGGCCTTGAGTGGCAGGACACGGRGGAATGGCTTCCCACTGCCAGAGGGCAGGGTTAGATGGGATATTGGGAATAGATTCTTCCCTGTGAGGGAGGTGAGGCCCTGGCACAGGGTGCCCAGAGAAGCTGTGGCTGCCCCATCCCTGGAAGTGTCCAAGGTCAGGTTGAACGAGGTTTGGAGCCATCTGGGCTAGTGGAAGATGTCCCTGCCCATGGCAGGGGCTTGGAAATAGAACYTTAAGGTCCCTTCCAATCCAAACCCTTCTGGAATTCATTAAGTCACAGCCCACAGCTGAGCAGGTTCCTGAGCAGCCACATTCCAGGTGAAACACCCAGGGTTTCATAGTTTACATGTGCCTGGTAATCCCAAGGCCTGGCAGCTGCTCCAGCCCATGCTGCTCCCCGGCCCTGCTGCTGCCCCCACCCTCCCCTGCCAGGGGCTGGGGCCCCCTGCGAGCCCAAGCAGCAGAAAAATGTGTGGGGAAACACCAGTCCTTTTTTTCCTTCTCTTTCCAAGCAGGAGCACCAACCTGGTGCCATATTTTAGAAAGAAAGAGCATTTTCCAGAGGTGAGTTTAGTCCCTTTCCTTAGAACTGAAATGGTCAAGATGGGATATTTTTGTCTTGACCTTGTGCATCCTCCTTACTTTGGAAACTGCTTTAGACCCCAGAGATTCCTGCTGGGGGAAATGAAAAGAAGCAGCTCTGGTCTCAAACAGCTGCTCCCAGATGTGCACGGAGCCTGTGCCAAGCAAATCTCAGGGCACCTCCTGACTCTGTCCCCTCATCACTGTCCCCTCCCTGTGCCTGTGCAGCCCAGCCAGAGCCATGTCCTGAACAAATAGATTTTRGGGGGAAGAAGTGCCATAAAATCCCAGCAGGAATCATCTCCCCTAGATCCGYGGATTTACAAGGAAAAATCCCAAGAACAGGAATTTCTTTGTCCTCAAAGCCACATCACASAGATCCCCTGTTTCCTGCCGTTTTGGAGGTTTCTGGTGCTATGACAAACACCCCAGAGGACACGAGGCAGCACTGGTGCATTGRGCAGGTCGGGCCCCAGCTGCTCCCCCTAGTTTCTTTCGGGGGTGGCAGAGGAGCCTTTCTCCCTCTGGAGCTGACAAGGGCTGGGTGCAGCCTTGGCGTCTCCAGTGTTCCCAGTCGGAGCAGAGCCCGGCGTTCCTCGGGGTGGGATCCACACCACACCTCAGGCTGGCGACCTCTACCAAGGTCAGTCAAGTTTTAGGGCCAAATAGTCCTAAATTGGCTTCCCAGAGGACAACAGGGACTAGGCTGTGCCACTGAGACATCCCCAGCAATCTCCAGTGCCAGGACTTTTGGACTCCAGCTGGATCTGGAGCATCCACAAGAGACTTCTCTCCCTGATGGGAATGAGAGGATCTGAACGAGCTAATTCTGCACTATTTGCACTGCCCCAGCTGTGAAAAGCTTAAAAAGCTTATTAAACCATTAGATCATGGAAACCCTTAAAAGAAATAATCCCATAAACACAAACACAGTCAATCCTGACATCCTCCCCCATCCCAAGAGGCTGCAGACAAACCCCGAGTGCTCTCCCAGCCAAGACAACACCACACTCTGCTCCCACCCTGGAGCCTCACATCAGTGAGCCAGGCTGGGACACATGGGGAAATGCTCCCAAAACAGTCCTGTTTGCCAGTTTTCCTGAAAAAACAGGCAAATATCAGCTCTAAAGTCTTTGTCCCCATTGCAGCCTCACCAATCCTCTCTCCAAGAGCAGAGGGAATGTCTGATCCACCTCAGAGAGGGGGAGAAATTCAGGCAAATTCGTGTGCTGGGGGTTCCTCTCTGTCACGAGCGAGTGCCCGGGGTCCCGTGCCCGTGCCCCCAGCAGCACACCCGGGGGGGCTCAGGGGGCAGGGGCAGTGCCTTACCTGGCTGGGCAGGAGGGAGGTGATGCCTGGCCCCTGGAGAGCCGCGCTCTGCCGGGGCCGCGGCCGAGGGGGGGTATTGAATCCCAGCCCTGCCTGCAAGTGGTCGGTAAAAATAGCACAAATCCCCTCCTCTGCAGGCGTTTGCTGCRAGCCCCGGGAGTGCTGGGACTGCTGCTCACACCTGGGGCACCGCCTGGAACAGGGGACACACACGTGTCACCCGTGTGCCACCACATACTCGTCCCAGGGCACTCGGGACCCCCCTTGATATGGAGAATTCCAGTGCTGTTTGCATGGGAGCCATCCCAGAATGGTTTTGGTTGGAAGAGACCTCAAAGACCATTTCATTTCCACCACCCTGCCAAGGGCAGGGACACCTTCCACTAGCYCAGATGGCTCCAAGCCCTGTCCAGCCTGGCTGTGGACACTTCCAGGGATGGGGCAGCCACAGCTTCACTGGGCACCCTGTGCCAGGGCCTCACCACCCTCCCAGGGAAGGATTTCTTCCCAATATCCCATCTAACCCTGCCCTCTGGCAGTGGGAAGCCATTCCCCCTTGTCCCAAGTCCCTCTCCAGCTCTCTTGGAGCCCCTTTAGGCACTGGAATCCTCCCAGCACTCACTCACATGTGGGTTGTTGTGGACACACAAATGTGCTGGCTCAGGCTGACCAGTGATGGTGATGCGTGGGGATGGGGTGGATCCTCCTGGCACCTCTGCTTTCTCCTCTCCAGTGTGACAGAGCACCAGAGATGCTGGAAAAGGCAGGGGAGGGGGTGTGAGAGCCTGGGGAGCTGCTGCCACGCTGACCCCTGCACAATGGGGCACACACAGGTCAGCGCCGGCCAAGGGGAGCCACCAGAGCCACCAGAGCAACCAGACCAGGACAAACCCTGCCAGGCCAGGCCAGGCCACGTTTCTGAGGGGTGATGGGGCAAATCAGCAAAGGTGGGGTTACACATTGGGCCAGGTGGGGGTGGGACCAAGGAGGGAATAGTCCCCTCTTCAAGGAGAAGGACCATCCCCACTCACCCAGCACAGCACTACAGGTGGGGATGCTCAAGAAACTTTCAATCTCTCACAATCCCTGAGGTTTTGCGCATGAAATTCCTGAAAAGCAGCAAGAAAGCAGCTGTCTCTGCCCCTGCTCCCCCAAAAGCCCCTTGCCCCGTGTCCCTGCAGAGGGAGGCTTTGCGTGGCAAGGACTGCAGGGCAGGCAACACCTGTTCCCTGGGATATCTTTAGGGACAAATTTAGGAGCAAACAATTCCCATCGTGGGGCCCATCAGGGACGATGCCTGGCATGTTAATCCTGGGGCTTTTATGGTCGGGAGGGACACAGCTGCAGGAGCAGGGCAGCTCCCATGGTGGGAGCGCAGACAGCCCCCAATCCTGCAGAGCCAGGGATGCACGACCACAATCCCAGCTCCTTCCTCCTGCCTGGACACCAGCAGGGAGCTGTGGCCTGGTGAGGATCCCCCCAAGCTGGTGGGAGATCGGTGGGAGTGACAGTGGCAACGGCAGTGGCAGTGGCAGTGGCAGCGCCATCCTTGTGTGAATTGCACCAAGCAAGTCCCAGTGGGCAGGGGAGAGCCCCCCCTGCGCCCACCCACCCCAGGGACCCCTGCAAGGACCCTTCCCTGGCTCCAAAGGCCAAGCAGGGGATCTGCTCTCCCCACCGAGGAGGAGGAGGCTTTCACCAGCCCCGTTAGACCTTTATAAGGCAAAAGGCCCCGCGGGGCCAGGCCTCCAGCATCTTTCCTCCCGGATGCCTTGGGATTGTTTTCGGAGCACAGAGGAGCCAAAATTAGCCTGTGACAAAGGCGCTGCATTCCCGCAGCTCCGGGGATGGGGCGRGGGCTGCTTCGGATGCCTTTTGCTCCAGGCTCAGGTTTCACCCTCTGCTGGGACCCGGGGTGAGGAGGAGGAAAGGRCTGGAGAGGGATGGGGCAGAGGGACCCCTCGATTTGGGGCTTCTCCATGGCTTTCAAAACGCGGAGCTGCCACGGGGGCTGCACAGAGGGACTGGCAGGAGCCCGGGATCTCCCATCTCTCCTCCCCAGCTGGCACGGAGGGGACATTCTGGGCCCCCATCTCCATCCCTGGCTCACAAACCACAGGGAGCTRCCACCAGGCAAGGGGTTGTTTTATCAGGTGCCACCAGGAGTTTGGACACCACTGAGCTGCTGGGGGAAGGAAGGATCAGGCTGGAAATCTACGAGGGAGAGCAATGCTGAGGGAAAACTCAGAGCAAGATAATAAAAATATATCTGAGATCAGGTCAGCTGGTCAGAGCTGGGAGCTGGTAACACCAAGGTCGTGGGTTTGATCCCTGTGTGGGCCACTCACTTCAGAGCTCGACTCRGTGATCCTTGTGGGYGTCTTCCAGCTCAGACTGTTCCGTGCTTCTGTGATTTGTCCATGTGCTGCTGCTGCTGGAAATCAAATATCCCCCTGTTACTGGGACCCACTGGTTGAGTGAAGGGTTCCCCATGGGCTGCCACCAAGGGATGGATGCCARCAGAAAATTCCCAGAGAGCTGTATGGAGAGGTCAGACCCAGCCAGGACTACGTCCCCGGGGACAGCTGCTTGTCCCTAAACGTCCCTGTGACCTACAGGTCACCTGTGTTTGGTCTCTCACGAGTGGACCCCCTGGAATGTGTTCAGATGAATTGGGCAGTTTCTTCCTCTGGATGTTCCACATCTCTGGAGGGAGCTGGTGCTCCCTCATGGTTGSGTGTCAGTCCCACACCCATGGCAGGGCTGTCACAGCTGCCCAACGGTCCCTGGCTCCTCAAGGTCTTGGGACTCCAAATTCCAAGGTTCCTGACCCCTGTGAGCAGTTCAGTTCCTCACAGGAAGCCAATCTCCCTGAAGAAGTGGACTTGCAGCAATGCTGGAGGGATCTCGTCCCCTCCCCTGGAGCCTTCCCACCCATCCTGTCCTTGCCCTGTCCCAAGCACCGCCCTCGTTCCCTCAACCCCGATGGAATTCACAAAGACAGCGGCTCCCAGGGCATCCGGGACAGACTCAGAAACAACAACTGAACCTCTGGTGTCCTTTGGGGCTGAGCCTCTAACGTCCTTCGGGACTGAGCCTCTAGCRTCCTTTGGGACTCTCCCTCACATCTGTCCCCTCCCCACTGCCATGCTCAGAGCCAGCCCCGGTGCCGAGTGGGTGGCAGGAGACCCCCAGCTGCCCCAGGTTTGTCACTGGACTGGGACAGAGGATGTCCCACGCACTCACCACAGTGCTGGGGAAGGTTTTCCTTCTGTGGGACAGCTCAGAGACCAGGGGACATGGAGGTCACCCCCCAGCCAGGTGATTGCAGGGTCCTGTGGCAGTGAAGTCGTGGAGGTCCACAGGACGCTCCTGACAAATGGTCCCACCTGGGTGTTTCTCCTGCAGATCATCCGGCAGCTCTCACCCCTCCTGAGCYGCCAGAGGGATCAGCCAGTGCCACCTGCTCCATGGATGGGTGACAGTGTGAGTGGGAGATCCCACGATGCTTCTCCAAGAGCTGATGCTTCCTGCAGCTCCGGGAAGGATTTCCTCACCCCGCTGCATCTGTGAGCACGTCCCACCAAACCTGAGGGATGCCCCAAGATGAGATGGAAAGTGGACCAGAATTTGGATAATCACCACAGCCCAACCTGGGAACCTGCACGGCCCCAGGCCAGACCCCAAGTACACCCCACAGGGCCGAGACCTCTCCCAGCTCAGGTCTCTGCCCCACTGATCTCCACCCCATTGCATCAGCCCCACCAGGACACCCACAGCTCCCACCACCAGCACGGCAGAGGCTTCTCATTCCTTTGGGATCTGCTGCTGCACATCCTGCTCCTCCAGCCATAGCCTCCTGTCCTGGGAACCCCAAACTCCCTGGACACCCCCCAGGACATGGTGGAGCTGGGGACTGTGCCTGTGTCAGCCTCTCCATCCCTGGGCACRAGACTCGCCCTTCCAACCTGGCTGCAGGCAGCAAATCCGTGTGGAAGCGGCTGTGGGGCTGGACCCAAAAGCAGGACAATTATCCCAAAATGGAAGAAACACCTTCCACTTCTACAAATGTCATGGGATACTTTGTTTTTCTCACCTTGAGTACCTTGGGGAGGCTTGAAATATTTGCAGAAGGTGCCAAAACCAAGGAGGGCTCCCAAAAGCCAAGGGGCCCTTTAGGAATAGCACAGGCTCCTGCCTGGTGCCACGGGCACATGGAAAAGTCTTTATTAAATAAAGAGGAATTATCTACTTTGGGATAGTGGAAAGACATTATGGAAATGGAGCTGAGCCACCCACTGAAGGCTTTAAGCTTTCCATGGCTTTGCCAGTGACACATGAAACCTTCCCAGTGCTGATCTTGTGGGCTTTTCTCACCGGGAGGGGGATTTTGGCTGTYGTGTGGCAGTGGGAGGCCACGGTCCAACAGCGACATCAGTTTGAGTATCACGAAGTCCAGGCTGGTTTTCAGCCTAAGGCAAAATGTCCTACATCAGAAAAAAAAAACTATTCCAAATAATCCAAAATTTCCGGCCCAGGCAGGGACCTTGGCAGAGGTTTTGAACATTTTCAGGGTATTTCCAGACCTTTCCATCTGTCTCTGAGACACTCAGTGCATCTCAGCATCCCCTCCTGGCTGGGCTGGGCCACCCTCACCCCCAGAGCAGCTGCAGCTCAGGGAGAGCGGGTGACAGACAGGGCTGGGCTGTGCTGGGTGTTCCCTCTGCAGCTCCAGCAATGTCTGCTCCCTGGTTTTGTTTCTTTCTGATGAGTCCCTGCCCTTCCAGCAGCTCCCACAGCCTCGGCCACTGGTGGGTGATGCTCAGACTCCTCACATCCTGAGACACCCTTTCCAAGACGTTCCACCAGGACCCTGTGGATGGGGAATTAATGAGCAATCCCCACAACCCCTGCCCTGACCCTCTCAGCATCGCAAGCTCTGTTACAAGGACAGTTACTTCTTCCTACACCCAAATCCAAGAAGATTTATTGGAGATGGCCAAATTCCCACGGCGGTGGTGGGGACATCCCAGCCTTCTGCTCCCCTGGAATGTGGGCACACAGACACAGCAGGGCTCTGGGCAGGTGCTGGGGTCCAAACCAAAATCCAGTGATTTAGGAATTGTAATCAAGGATGGTCAACAATGAAATTTTAGGAGCATTTGAAGGGAGTTGGACAGTTGACCCAAAGCTAAACACCAGAATACTGCTTGCTACAGTTGGCATCTGTTTTGTTTTGTTTTCATTTTTATCTGGAGAGGAACCACCCTCAGACTCAGGGATGATCCCAGGAGAAGCAAGGCAGTGCCAGGCTTTCTGCAGGGCATGCAGTGGTGTTGGAGGTCCCACAAGGTCCCACCTGACAAAAGCATTGGCACCGTCAAGCTGCACCTCCCTGTCTCAGCAGTGTGACCCCACTGCCCACCCGGGGTGCCCACCCAGCCCCAAAATGATCCCAAAGCCAGGCCTGGGATTTCATCAGGTGGAAAAAAGGGCCCTGAAGCTCCCCTGCCCTGCACCCACTGCACCCTCCTGGTGCTGCAGGGAGGGTGCCAGTGCCTGTGGGTGCTGGCAGAGCCCCTGCCCAGGGTGGGGGGCACAGGGCAGCCCCCCCAGAGCAGCCTCAGCACCAGGGTATCCTCGGAGAAGTGCAGGGAGGGCTGTGAGCGGGGGCACCACAGGCTGGGAGCAGCAGAGCTGGATTTTCAGGCTCCTGCCTTTGAACTCCGGGTGCTCCGGGGCACCTCACTCCATTCTGGGGCTCTCCCTGAGCCCCAGCTCTGCCTGGGGGCCCTGGGGGAGTCTGGCCAGCCCCCCCCTTGCCACTGGAGCCCACGTGCCGGAGGGGCTGTGGGGCCACACACCCACCGACCCCCCCATCGTGCCTCAGTTTCCCCACCTCTGGGAGCATTAGAAATGCTTCCCGTGGGTCCTCTCCTGCTTTTCAGGCTGCCTGGGAGCGTGCTGGCACCATGTCCCTGGTGGTGGGGGCTGCTCCAGCCACCAGCCCCGGCCCTGCTCCGCTCCCTGTTTGGTTTTCAGTCTCGGGGTGACCTTTTCCTCTGCATGAGACATTCAGCCCTCACAGGGGCAGATGAAGCCACCCCACCTCCCACGCGCACGCCGCTGGCTCAGCTCCCAGCCCCCAGTCGCGGCACCCAGGGCCAGGGGCTGGGATCCCACCCGCCGAGGATGGATTGGGCAGGTGTGAGTGGGGCAAGTGAGGGTGTCTGCACAGAAAATCCCAAAACTGGGGGCTTGGGGAGCTCTACGGGCCCTGCAGGATGCGTGGTCCAGGCAGGGACTCTGGCTGCTGTTGGTCTGGATGAGGGGCTCAGGATGAGGATGGAAAAGCTTGGCTTTTCCCGTGCCTGGACCTGAAATGCTGACACAGTGATTTGTCACCTCCCTCTCCCTCTATTGACTGCCTGAATTTCTCTGCAGGTACCGTGGCCTCTCTGCTGCCTCGTCATCAGTGCCCGGGGGATGTGCCACAGCCAGGGCTGGTGCTTACACATCCTCCTTTTGATCATTTTGTCTCTCAGTTCCTTGCTGGCGGTTGGAAAACAGAAAATATCTGTTTACAGTGCACCAGAGAGCAGAAAAACTGAAAATGAGGAGTCACACTGCTGAAAACTGATGACTTTGAGAACCCCCTTGCACTGGGGGCTCCCCACCCTTGGCACCCACCATGGCACAGGCCTGGGATGCTCCCAGGGTTTTGAATGAGCCTCACTGAATCCTCTGACTCCAGGAGCTGGGGATTTAGAGAAAACCCCAGGACAATGAACCTTGCCATGGAAATGCTGTGTAAGCACCAGCACCTTCCTGACAACCCCATTCACCCCCAAAATGTGTGCAGGGGCCTGGTTTGGGGGCTTGTCCACACAGGGCTCCACGCCTGGAGCATCTCCTGTTGGGGGGGATGAGGTCTCACCATCCCTGGAGCCCCCCATGTCCCTGACACGGCACCGAGATGGTGCAGAGCTCCATCCGTGCGGGGTTTGGGTCTGGCTTCATCTGCACCCCCCAGCTTGGCCCCCCCACTTCTCTCCACTCACAAGCCGGGGGGTTCTCAGTAAATGCAGCTCTGAGGACCAGGTGGCCAAGGAGGCATCCCTGGGTGGAAAATCCCCCAAATGCCTGTTCCAGCACGAGCCAGCACGAGCCTGGCCTGAACGGTGAGCTCTGGACATGCCACCATCCCCAAAGGCATCTGGCACTGCCTGGCACGGGGATGGGACCCCTCGGGCCCCACGGGGTCTGGCGGGGGTGGCCGGGATGCGGGCTGGGGCCAGCTGCCCCGGTCCGGGGTGCCAGGACACGGCGCTCCCCGATTCCCACGCGGCCGGGAAATCTCCGGGAGGATCCGCGGCGCCTCCGGGCCCGGCGGGGCTCAGGCTCCGGCTGGCGGAGGGCGGCGGTGGCTCCGGGCGCTGTGTCTGCGCTGCCTGTCGGGGCAGAGCCGTCCCTTCCCTGCCGCAAAGCCCCGGCGCTGCGCCCGCGTCACCGGCACGCACCCACCGTGGGAATCCCCGCGGACACGGGCGCAGCGCGATGGGGCACCGGGGACGCTCGGGGTGGCCGTGGGGAGCTTTGGGGACCACGGGGGGTGCTGGTTTAAGGGGTGCCAATGACCAGCAAAGCTCTGTGCAGGATTTGTGCTCTCCCGTGCCCTGTGGGATCCCACAAATCAAAGCAGCACTCGGGTAAGAAGCAGAAAGTCCTGTTTTGGGACACTTTTGGTACAGGAAGTTGGGGTCCCCCGCATTCCCCAACAGCCCAAGGACATCCCAGGGTGGGACAATGTCCAGCAGCACGGCTGTGTCACCGTGCCATTGGTTCAGTGTCCTGAGGGGTCCCTGCTGCAGCAGCAGCTCTCCAGCCCCTTCTCAGCATGGGCACTCAGGGGGAGCCGTGTCCCAGCCACATCTGTCTGTCCCAGTGTCACCGTCACACAGGCTGAGCTCCCTGTCACACGGATCCTTCGGGCACAGTCTCATCCATCCCCTGTCCTGCAGGAGAGGCCCGGGGGTCCCCACCAGTGCACCAAGGCCCTGCACATGTCAGCTGAAGGGTGGTGGGGCCCCAGGCAGGGATGTCACCTCCTGCCATGTCCAGAGCCCCAGGTGGTGGCCCTGCCTGAGTCCTTTGTCCCATTGTGCCAAGGGGACGTCGCTTGGCTGCTGCCGCTGTGCCAGGCCGGCTCCTGCGGTGCCTCTGTCCTGCCCTGGCATGGGGAGAGCCAGTGCCAGCACTGGCCTCCCCGGGGCCACTGTCCTTGTCCCTGGGCTGCACAGCCATGGCCTCATTTTCCTGCGGGGATCCCGTTCTCGCCAGCACCTGCCAGGCCAAGGGCCACCTCCATCCGGCTCCTGGGATGCTGCGTGTCCGTGGGCTGTCCCACTGGGGCTGTGTCCAACTGCACCACTGTGGAAAGAAGACTCCTGTCACCCACCTGGCCAGCGCTGGGACATGGGGCAGGGCTCAGCCTGAGGGGACTGGGGAGCGGGGCCAGCCACCATCCCCACCCCATCCCACGTGCAGGATGGCAAAGGGCCCCATATCCGTCAGGCCACCTCAACAGAGAGAGGATGTTAGAAAGTCCCTCTCCAAGGATGCAGGGAGGTGAAACCCATGGGGGAGTCACAGCCAGTGTGGGGGGACATGGGGCCACCACCCCTATCCACAAGACCCCCTTTGTGATTGCCCAAACCCCTCGGGGACGGGAACCCGCGGCCAGGAGCCTCATCCCGCGGTGGGCCCCGCACCCCGGCTGCGGTACCTGCTCGGCAGCTGTGCCGGGCGCGCACCTCCTGCATCGCCTGCTGGTTCTTGAAGCGCACCAGCCCCATGGTGATCTCGGCGTTCCAGCCCGGGTCCTCCTGGGCGCAGCGGAAGTCGATCTCGAGGCTGTCGTCCATCACCACCGTGAAGTAAATGTGCCGCTCCTTCCACTCCACGCACTCCACGGCCTTCATGCGGGCGAAGCTCAGCTCCTTGCGCCGCGARCCCTTGGGCTCGAAGAGCTGCAGCCCCTTCTCCGTCAGCAGGCACCGCTTCTTCTTCCAGAGCTGCAGCAGCCCCCCGCTCCGCTTCTCCAGCACCCCCTCCCTCAGCACCTTCTCGGGGGTCATCGCGGCTCCTCGGGCCCCGGGATCCTCAGCGCCTCGTGCCGGCCCAGCCGGGCATCACCCGCCGGGGGAATTCCAGCCCCTCCACGCCAGAGCCGAGCTCCCCGGGGCCGGGACCCCCGCGCTGGCCGTGCTGCCCCCGGGGACTCGCCGCGCTCCGCCGCGGTTCTCAGACGGGGTGAGCCATGGGGTGCCCCATTCCGGCCGCCCGCCCTGTGCCGGGGCTCTGCTCCCTGCCCGAGCCGCGTGTGKGATCCGCGCTCCCGGGAGCTGTCGCTACTTGCCCGGCCGCTCTCCCACTCGCATTCCTGCCTCGCCTGGCCCCTCCTGCGCTCAGGCTCCCTTCACGCCCAGGCGCAGCCCGGCCGGGCCCGGCGCGGCCCCGCTTCACCCGGGAGGAGCTTTGGGGTGCCCGAGGGCAGGGGCTGCCCCAGGGCCTTCGTGTGAACAGGCAGGGAGCGGGATGGGGCTGCACGGCAGCGGTGCCGGGGCAGGGCTTGGAACCTTCTGCACAACGGCCTGGGGTGCAGGGACAGATGCTGGGGGTGCAACAGCAGCTGTTGGGGGTGCAGCCCCACCGGGATGGGGCCATAGGGTGCAGTGCTATTGGGCTGTGGGGCACAGGGCCAGTGGGGCGGGGGGGTCTGTGTGAAATGCCAGCCAGGACGGGGTACAGAGTGCAATGCCACGGGGTTTGGGGTTCTGTGGCATGCAGTGCCAGCCAAGAAGGCACAGTGGGGTGCAGTGCCAGGACAARGGGTTACAGGGTGCAGTGCCAGCTGGGACTGGGAGCTGTGGGTGCAGCACTAGCCAGGCAGGGGCTGTGGGGACCTCTGAGTGCAGGCCAGGAGGGGAGACAAAAGCAGAGAACAGACAGCAGCAACAACAAGGTTGCTGGGGACCACCCTTGACACTGACCCAGCCATGCACCCAAGGTTGCTGGGCCACCCCTCAGCACACAGAGCTCCCATGCCCCAAATCCCYTGGGACGGGGATTTGAACCCCCCAGGCTGTCCCACGGCGAGGAGCAGCATCCCCCAGCCTCGTGTGACCTGTGCAGGGGGGCTGGGCCGTCGGAGCGGGGCCGGGGCAGCGCAGCCCAGCCCGGTCCCGCCCGATCCTCCCTTCCCGGCAGACAAACACCGTCTCCTTTCCAACCCATCTCGTTCCCGGCCACCGCAGGTCCGTCTGTTCCCATGCCAGCGCCTGGCACCGAGGGGTTCCCCAGGCCGGGCCGGGCTGCTGGGTCACATCTAGGCACCTGTGTCGGCCGTGGGCTGGCAGGGGGGTGACAGTCACAGGCGGCTGGGCAGCTGGACGTGCCCCTGCAGATGCTGAGGGTGTGGGTCCTTCACCCAGGTGAGGTCTGGAATAGGAAAGAATCCCCCGGGGCCGTGCCGGTGTCACTGCCGGGGGCTGGAGCAGCTCCTGGCTCCCTGGCACTGCCCCAGCKCCCACCTCCCGGCCCATCCTGCTGATGCCCCCCAGACCCCAACGCCGCAGAGCCCCCGGCTGGAGTCCCCCTTGCCCCAGCCCCTCCATCACTCCCGGTCCCTCCCCGGGGCTTTGCCGGCAGCCGCCGTGGCCAGGGGGCAAGTCTGCAGCGCTGATGAGATGCACCTCATTATCCCTCATTAAGAGGGCAGGGCGGCTGTCGGAGCCAGGAACTGGTTCGTGCTCCCTGGGGCCAAGCTCGCCACGCTGGCAGAGATCCCGGGTGTCCCAGGAGACCCGGGCTCTTGACGTCAGGCGGCTCCGGAGGTCACCCTGAGCACCCCAGCACTTCAGGAGGAGCAGAGCAGATGTGTGGGTTCCCCCACAAAGGCTGTTTTCCCACGCACAGGTAAAGCTCAGCTCCAGGGATGCTGAGCCCTGGAAGCTCGGGAGGGAGTCGTTTCGGGACTGTCGCTCCCAGCGCTGCTCTGGGATGTCCGTGGGCAGTTCTGGCTCACCATCCAGCTCCAGCTCCATCCTCACAGCTCGGGGCGAGAGCCAAGGGCTGCCAAACCCCCTCCYCAAGATCCCAGCTCCTCTGCTCACTGCAGTCACCACCTCTCCGGGCTCCAGACACCAGGAGAAGGTGATGGTCCCACAGTCGTGGGTGTGAAGGAGCTCTGACATCATTTCCCACTCCCTTCTCCCACAATCCCCACGCTCATCCCGTCCACACAGAGCCCTCAGGGCAGGTCACGGGGCTGCCGGGCTCAGCCGTGCCCCGAGGTGATATCCCCACAGATCGCGGTGGCAGGGTGACATCCCCTGCCACAAGGCCCCCAGCACTGCTGGCCACAGGGCTCGGTCAGTCCGACCCCTTAAGCGGTGCCACCACCTGCAGGATCCCGGCCCCAGGGTGYTTGGCCACGAGCCAACCCTCTGGCTCGTCCCTTCGGGGGCAGGTTTGGGTCCCACAGCCCCTCCTCTCCCAGGCTGCAGCCCCCGAGGGGTGGGAGCTGCCGGGCACAGCACGGCTCTGCTGCCTCGAGAGGGAGCTGGGCAGCACCTGGGCGCAGGTGAGCAGCCACGGCCGGCTGCCCGGCCGAGCCCCGCCGCGCCCGGTGACCAGCAGAGGGTAGCAGACGGTCGGAGCTGTCCCACTGCAGGAGATGCCCAGAAAGCACCTCTAGTCCCACCCAGCTTCTCCTGGGCCGTGCCCCATCACCTCCTCCAGCCCCACTCACGCCTTTCGGGATGTGCAGCCCCCGTGATCCCGTCCTGGTGTCCCCACGTTGGTCTCTGTCACTCCCAAATCCACTCTGAGTGAACAGTGCAGGGTCAGCAGGTGTGAGGCACCCAGGGCAAACCCTCGGGGCACGGTCCCCGTCCCAGGACATGCTTTATCCCGGACCTTTGGGGCTGGAAGCTCAGCAGAGACCCACCAGCCTGGAGAAAAGACGGTTTGGGGAGAATGAACTTCAGTTTTCCACTGTCTGGAGAAAGGCTGTGGAGAAGGGAGACACGGCACTGCCTGGCAAAAGGACACAAGACAACGGGCACGGGAACACATATGGAAAACCAGGGAATCACAGAATCATTAATGTGGGAAAAGCCCTCTAAGGCAAATGAGTCCAACCATTCCCTCAGCACTGCCACATTCACGACTAACCCATGTCCCCAGGTGCCACATCCACACGATTTTGAACACTTCCAGCGATGGTGACTCCACTCTGCCCTGGCCAGCCGTGCCAGGGCCTGACCACCCTTCCAAGGGTTGTGTGTCCCAGCACAATGCTAGGACAAGATCCACTGGGACCTCCATCCTTGGAGGGTTTCCAAACCTGAGTGGACACCARACGCTGTGATCAACCTGACCTTTGGAGCCCTGCCTTGAGCAGGAGGTTGGACTCAAGAGGTCTGATGGTCCCTTCTACCCTACATCTTTCTGTGACCCTCTGAAACCCAAATCCAGCATTTTCTCCTRGCTTTGACCAGGCCTCCAGGGGAATTGGCCTCTCTGGGGTCCATCAYATGTGATATGTCAGTACCTCATAGAACCACAGACTGGTTTGAGCTGAAAGGTTAGAAACCATCCCATTCCACCCMCTGCTATGGGCAGGGATGCCTTCCACTAGCCCAGGTTGCTCCAAGCCCCATTCAACCTGGCCTTGGACACTTCCAGGGATGGGGCAGTCACAGCTTCTCTGGGCACCCTGTGCCAGGGCCTCACCACCCTCMCARGGAAGAATTCCTTCCCAATATCCCATCTAACCCTGCCCTCTGGCAGTGGGAAGCCATTCCCCCTTGTGCTGTCCCTCTAGGCCCTTGTCCCAAGTCCCTCTCCAGCTCTCTTGGAGCCCCTTTAGGCACTGGAAGGGGCTCTAAGKTCTCCCTGGAGCCTTCTCTTCTCCAGGTGAACAGTCCCAGCTCTCCCAGCCTGTCTCCAGAGCAGAGGGGCTCCTGCTCCTCCCCTCTTTCCGAACCTCTCCAACTGTGTGAGGAAGGGACTAAATAACAACTCGTTGTAGCTTTATTGACCAGCCAGCGTTGCCTGGGCACGATTCCATCTGTGGCACAYCCAGCTGAGATGCCACAGCAGCAGCACAGCATCCTCTGCACGCTCACAGAGAAGGCAGCAGCTTCCTGATCCCCCCCCAGCCCCCACCTCTGCAGCAGCTTCCTGAGCCCCCCACACCTCCACGGGGGAGCAGGGCCTCTGCCAAGCCAGGGAGGCAGGTTTGGGTTTCCACAGCAGGGTGGTACCTGCGCCCTCTGCTGCAGCCCCTGACCCCACCTGAGCGTGGGCTGTCGCCCCCACGTGCCAAGTGCCATCAGACCYCTCACCACACCAGCCAGAGCAGTGGGACCTACAAGCATCTGGAGTGGAGGGGGATTTGGGGGATGTTAAAGAGTTTCCTCCTCAGCTTSAAAAACACCAGAGTGTGATGAACAGGAGAAAGCGCTTAAGTTGATAAAGGAGTCCCAGTCCTGCCCCAAAAAGGGATTTCTGCCTCTGCTGTGCTTCTCTGAACAGTCCTCACCTCATTTGCTCAACTACAATGTTTACAACTTAAAAAACCCCAGAATTGAATTCCCCGTGGAGTTCCTAACTCYGAGCTGTAACGAGGCTGAAGTGCGAGTCTGTCCCACCGGTCCGACAGGAGAATCACAGAAAGGGAGTGAAGAGTTTAGATGAAAACGAATTAAACCTGGGCAGCTGCCAAACTGGAGGCTTAATGATCCACAAGCTGCTAAAAAAACAGGGAGTAGGTGAAAAGCTGTTAATTACTTGGCACTGCCAGGCACGCCTGTTTGGAGAGGTGCCACAAAAAGCACTGAGAGRGGTTTCGATAGGGTGAGCACACGTGTGGTGCTACCAACACACCCCAGAAGGGCTGTCCTGGGCCCTCCAGCATCCACCACTGCTTYTGCAATAGTTATCCCCACCCCTGGAAGTGTTCAAGGACGAGGCTTGGAGCAACCTGGCCTATRCRAGGTGTCCCTGCCCATGGCAGGGGGTGGAACAAGATGAGCTTTAAGGTCTCCTCCAACCCAAACCATTCCACGTCGATCCTTGCTGGGAGCAGAGGGAGAGCCCATCCCAGCCGAGCCGCAGAGCTCAGCTGGCCCCAGCTGGGCCGTGTCAAACTGCAGCGACACATTCCTGCCATTGTGCTTTAATTGCAAGCCACGACCGCAAACACCTCCCGGCACCTCCCGACCCCCAGCTCCGGGCACCCAGCGCCCCTCCTCGGCCCCAGACAGGGAATGAGCTCTGTGGCAAGGCCAGGCCTGGGTGAGCTTTGACGTCTCTGATGTTTTATTGCTTGCTCGGTGTCACGGCGGAGCTCGCGGCCGGCGGGACGGGCAGCGCGGAGCAGGACTCGGGCCCTCGGGCCTCGCTGCGGTGGGAGGGAGTGGCCCCCCCGCCGCCACCTGCCCCACAGGASCCCCCGGGGACGGTGCCGGGACCCCCCGGCTCCGGGGGGCGCTGGGGCAGGGCAGGAGGGGCTGTGCCGCGAAGCAGCGGTGGCGGGGGTGACGGGGGACGCTCGCTGCGGGCGTGGGGGGTCGGGCAGCACGGGGCGAGCGCGGGGCCCGGCCCTGGGGCCTCACTGCGAGTGGACTAGTGCCCCGGCGCCCTGCCCGAAGCCAAAGCCCTTGGGACCGAAGTTCTTGGCGTAACAACCTGCGGAGGACGGAAGGGAGACACAGGTGAGGCTGGCACACGAGCGGGTCCCCTGTCCCAGGGCACACCCTGCCAGGCAGCACAGGGTTTGCCAGATCTGCTGGGCAAACAGGGAGGCCCCAACACAGCARGGAATTCCCTGGCTCCGAGGCCAGCCCAGCCAGTCCCATATGTAGCTACTGGGGCCAACCCTCCCCATCCTCCATGCCACCCTGGGTCCCTGCACAGGGGTTTTCACCCCCTCCCACCGCCCCTCAGAGCCCAGGACAAGCCAGCAGGGAAGGTGGGACTCACCTTTGCAGTAAATCTCCCCATCTTTGTCTGCCAGGGTGGTGGACTCCAGGCTTTTGCCACACTTGGCACAGCGGAAGCAGGACTTATGCCAGGACTGTGGGACAGGAGCAGAGCCCAGTCAGACACCCAGGGACAGGGCAGCAAGGCTCTGGCTACCAACGAGGCTCCCTGTTCTGTTCCTGCCCCAGAGTGGCTGGCAAAGAGCTCTGAATGGGATAAAAGCTTTTCCCTGGAAAGCACTGACCTCCCAGCCCCACAGGGAAGATGCAGGGAGGAAACACCAGGTGTGGTCACTGCTCCTGTGCTGATCTGGTTTTGGAGACCTTTTGCTCTCACTCAGAAGTCATTTGTGCAATAATTTCTACAATAAAGAGCAGTCCCTTCCCCCCCACTTTGGGGACTGTCCTCTCCCAATCAACGTGATAAATTCCATTGTCCAGATGAGACCCACAGCTGCTGGATGTGAGGCTGGGGGTGGCAGCAGSGCTGGGATAATTGCCCCCACACAACCACAGCTCCCAGGAAGGCAATAAACAAAGGAAGAATGCAAAAACCAGCCAGTGTTTAAAAATAACCCCCCCCCATGGTTCCAGCAGTCCCCTGGAGATAAATGAGCTCACAGCCTTTGGGCAGAGCTGGAGTAGCCAGAGCTGCTCACAGAGGAATTTAAATAAACACTTTGGAAAACATGAAACCTTTTTTGGAAGAAAATGTGAAATTTGGGGGCTGGAGGAGGAGGTAGCGGATGGAGTCATCCAGCAAACATTAGCACATGAAATACATGCTCTGGAATCCTCTCCGGGTCTGCTTTAATGTAATTGCTTCACCAACTTTGGTTCCCTGTAAACATCGAGGCCAGAAGCCGACCAGGAAGCCCAGATCATGGTTTTAAGGATAAATTCAGCATCTGACCCTGGGCTGACCCTCAACGTGTCCATCACAGGTCCCTGCAGGGCCAGCTGGGGGGTGATGCTCAGGGGCCCTTTCTGTTGACTCCTCTCCTCCCTCTGGGAATGCAGGACAAGCAGATAGGCCCCAGGAGGACAGAGCACAGCAGGGTCAGGGAGTGAGCCCATGTCACCAGTGAGAAGGTGAGGCTGTCCCAGCATGGCCACCCCCTCYCCATGGCACAAAGCCAAGTGGCCTGGCCTGGTGTCCCTGGCAAGCTCTGTATGTGCCTGACTTTGGGGGGAGGGACCTCACCTGGGGTCCCAGGGCTGGCAGGGCAGGTGTCCCCACGCCTGGCAGAGGCGCTGGGCTGGGACCAGGCCACAGCTCGGGGTGCAAGGACCCTGGTGAAGGGATAAACCTGACACGGGAACTGCCAGGCCCTGCCAGGGACCTTCACCCCCAACCCTAAGGTGACCCAGCCCAGCACCAGAACAGCCCCAGGGACATGCCCCAAGCCCATGCCCACACCCCCAACACCCTGCCCAGCCTGAGGGCAGTGCTGACCACTGGAATTCATTCCCTGCCCCAAATCTGGTCTGCAGCACCCCAGCCTGTGGCACAGGGATGGGATGCACTTCTCAGTTAACAGTGACAGCAGCTGTGGCCATATCACTGCTCACCCTCCCAGCACATCCACAGCAGGACATCCACTGTGGCCTCTGCTGAGCARGGCTCTGAATATTTAATACAAAATGTATTTCCCTCCCACCTACAAGTCTGTGAGAGCACTGCAGCCTGGACAACCTGGTTTCCAGGCATGCCAAGATCTCCTTTYGGTGCCAGGCTTCCAGGTGAGCAYGGCCATTGAACCCCAAGCCCAGCCCTGGCTGGAGGCTCTGGCAGCTCAGCCTGAGGGTCAGGTCCAGACCCTCTCCAMAGGTGTCCCTGCCATGCAGCAACCTGTCCACTCCATCGCCCTCTTACCTTCCCAGCTCCGATGACCTTCTCGGCCGCGTACACGGCCTGGCCGCAGCGAGGGCACCCGTCAGCTCCTCCCACCTTCTGGGCCATCCTGGCTGCGTTGGGGTTGGGGGGTCGGTGGGGCTGGCCCCTGTGGGTGGCAGCAGCTCATGAGAGGGATGCACAGGCAAGATGGAGAAGGGAAGAACTACGGGATCCCATATCCCAGCCCGGTTTTGAAGGGCCTGGAGCTTTAGCCACAACGTGTTGAGCCCCATGGAAAGTTCAGCCTGAGGGCTGTGTGCTAGGAGGGCGCGGGCAGCACGCTCAGGCAACGGGGACGTGTCCCACCAAGCTCCATCCCAGCTGGCAAACGGGGTTCAGCGGGATTCCCTGGAGGGGCAGAAAGGCCAGCAGCCCCCGGATACTGCTGGGAGCTCAGCACGGGCTGCACAGCCAAACACCACAGGAGAGGTGTGGGGGAGAAGACGCCCACAACACTCCAGTGTCGAAAACAAGACTCAGACTCACTCTTCATATTTGATTCCCAGGGACTCGCCCTTGTCGGTGCTCAGGGTCCCTGCTCCCTGCCCGTATCCATAGCCCTTRGGGCCATACTTCTTCCCGTAGCAGGACTTGCAGTAGATCTCCTCTCCATGCACGGCCACAGTGGTGCTGTCCAAGTTCTTCTTACAGACCACTAGAACAGAGGGGAGGGTGTGGCGTCAGGCTGCTTCTCCAGAGCTCACTAATTAGCTGGGGAAAACAAGTCCTCACAGGGATAGCTCAGCTTTCAAGGCACAGGAAAGCCTCGCCAGCATCCAGCTGCAGGGAGCACATGCAAACGAGGGGAGACAAGGATCACAACAAGAACAGTGTCTGGCTTTAAAAGGAAGCAACCACCAAAGCCAAGAGTGATACCAAGGGAAGGAAAGCTCTGTTAACCCTCTGTTAACCCTCCTGGAGCTGCACTTAAACCACGCGGGTGAATTTTCCCTACGAATCACTGCAGGATTCCCAAGCTCAGGGAGGGATGTCCTGGCCGCACACCTTGTCCCCTGCAAATCCAGGAAGCACTCGGGGCAAAGAAACATAAGTACATGTGGTTTTCCTGGTGTTTAGCTGGACCAAGAGCAGCCCTGTGGCCATCACCACACCGGAGGCACTGCAAGGGTTTTGCACATTGCACAGTCACCTCTCCAGACCCTGAAGGGCTCATGTGACACCTCACCCCTGGTCCTGCCCTGGTTTAGGGGGGCTGTRGGGCAGTCTCAGGTGAGGAACTCTGCCTCAGCTGGGTGTTTGAGCCCTGGGGGTCAATGTGGGATGTGGGATGGGAGAGGAGGAGATGGCAGCCAGGCTTGGGGGCGCTGCTGAGCCCATCCAGAGCTTGAGCTTGGTGCTGTGCTCAGGCCTTCTCCTGATTTTTAGGTTTCCATAGAATCCCAGACTGGTTTGTGTTGGAAGGGACCTTCAATTCAGATTATCCAATTCCAACCCTCTGTCATGGCCACCTTCCCCTAGACCAGGTTGCTCCAAGTACTCTCCARCCTGGTCTTGAACACTCCCAGGGATGGGGCAGCCACAGCTTCTCTGGGAAGCAATGCCTCACCACCCTTTSAGTAAAGAATTACTTCCTTATATCTAATCTAAATTGCTCCTCTTTCAGCTTAAAACCATCCCTCCCTGCCCTGTCACTATCTGCCTGGGTAAAAAGTCACTCTCCCTTTCTTTTATAAACCCCCTTAAGGTCCTGGAAGTACCAACTCCTATTCCAGGTCTGATTACAGCTGCCACGTCCCTTCCCAGCCCTTCCTGGGATGCTCTGTCCAGCCAGCAGGAGCAGCAGGCCACCAGCACTCAAACTGGAGGTGATCTCCAGCGTTCCCCTGCCTTGAGCAGGATCCCAGCTCCYGGGGCAGAGTCCACAGCGCTGGCAGCCAGCCCCGAACAGATCCGGCTGCAGCTGCCACACAGCGTCCCCCATCCTGCTTTCCACACCTTAAATGTCGAGGCTTCCAGCAGCCTCTTGGCCAGCAGAAGTTTCTTGGCCTTTCCCAGTATCACAGGAATGCAAACAGAGCAGAGCTCTCTCCTCGGAGCAGCACAGGCTGCGCGGGAGCAGAGGCAGCCCTTCCATGGCTAAATACGGCCGGGAGAGCCCCGCGTGCTGCTGCCAGGAGACAGAGGAGACAGGGAAGCGTCTCCTGCCATCTAAAGAGCATCTGGCACAGTCCCCTCCTGGCTACACCGTCCCACCACAGCAGCAGCTGGGGATGGAGAACACGGCCCAGCCGGGACACACCAGAGCTGGGTAACTGGTTCCAAAGCTGCCGAGCTCCTGGGCTGCTCTCGGGGTCTCTGCATTACCCTGGAGCGACACTGCTCCGGCAGACCCTCGGGGGGGAATTTGGGCACTTTTACTGACCTTTCAAAGGGCTTTGCTGGGAGCTTTGTCCCAGGGGTGGCAGTGAAGGATCTCGGTGGCATCTGGATGGATTCGGAGCTCCAGCTTAAGCTTTGACAGTCCCTCATCTGTACTCACAGAGCTTTGAGAGTCAGCAGAATTCTCTTCCCAGCCCCTGGGTTTGTGCATTGCAGGAATTCCAGCGTGCTGCACTCATGGAGTTAAGGACCCTTTGTTTTTTTAAGAGCAGCTGAGCTGCTCCACAAAACAATTAGACAAGAGCTGCCTCTGCTTTCCAAAGCCAAGGGGCTCATTCCAGCACGGTTCTGCTGCACTACCCAGGCAGCTGGATCAGGGCCAGGAGTCAATCACCAAGCTGCTCCCTGAGCTCCAATGCACTGTGGTAGGCTTGGCTCCTTTTTGATGGTGTTTTTGGCAGATCAGGTCAAAGGATTTGTTATTCTCCCCTAAAGATAATGGTTTTGACTTCCTTGATGAGGCCCAAATGCAGCACTGGGGAACGGGCTGGGAACGCAAGGAGCTCAGGAGCACCACCCCAGCCTGTTGCACAGACTGGGAATGGTGGGCAGCACAGTGGGCTGGCACATGAGCCACAGCCTGAGCTGGGGAGCCTCAGCCAGGATGGGCAGAGCTGCTGGGTAYGTGTGGAGTGGGATTACAAACGTCTGCAAAGCACAGAGAGAGGAGCCCTGAGCCCAGGACCACCCCCTGGGCACTTGCTTCCATGTGCACACACAGGATTGAACTTCTTCCCTGCTCTGGCCGTGTATTCYCACCTGGAAGCAATGCCTTTGGCCTCATTTCTTGGCTCTTGGAGGCCTGCCCCGCTCTCTGGCTGCCAGCATCCCACGGCAGCAGCTTTCCCTGGCAAACCAGCTGTGTGCACAGGGGGTGAGGGCAACATTCCCCACCCTCCTTATCTGAGGCCGCAGAAGAAACAGGATTTCCTTCTGCAGAGCAAGTGCCACAAGGACCCAGCCTGCCACCCCCTCTCTGCCCAGGAAAAGCCTCTCCACCACTCCCCTGCTCAGCCCTGCCAGCCAAAGCAAGTTTCCAGCCTGGACACTCCCATGTACGGGAGCTCCTGGCCCCGCTGGCCGCCCTCCACACTGCAGGGAGCAGAGACAGCAGCAGCTGCCTCCCTCTCCTCTCCCTCTTTCCTCTCTCTCTCTCTCTCTCTCGCTCTCACATCTGGATCCAGCTGCGTGTGTTGCATCCCAGGCAGGCTGGACAAGAAGTATTCAGTAGCCAGGCCAAGTGGACACAGGAGCACGGCAGAGATAATGCCATGAGGACACTGGTGTTTCCCTGCTGGAAGAGGTCAGTTCCAGAGTGTGCCTGTTTCCAGACCCCAGCTCTGTGCTGCCCCTATGGAAAAGATCCCATCTGTGCTCCCTGCTGTGATGGGATGGTGAGACTGGGACCAGGGCACTGGGACCAGCCGAGAAAATATTAAACCTCAGTGGAGACCTGCAGCAAGGACAACTCTGAAGATGCATTTCTGCTGCTCTGTGGCAGATGCAACATGTTCAGGAGCCATCACTGGACACAGGCAACGTGTGTGCTCCTGTCCATAGAATTCCAGAGAGGTTTGGGTGGGAAGGGACATTAAAGCTCATCTCATTCCATCCCCCTGCCGTGGGCAGGGACACCTTCCACTATCCCAGGTTGCTCCAAGCCCCATCTCATGTGGGCACAGGAGAATCACTGGCTCTGATACGTGATGGTCTCCAGGGACAGGGGACAGAAACCTGGTACTCCACAGGCTGAGGACAGTGCTCATCTGATTCAAAGGTCCTGCAGCCCCTCTGGATGCCCCAGGTTCAAGGAGCTGCTCTCAGCACTGTAACACCTCTGGCCCTGGTATCGCCAAAGGCAGGGAAGGGTATCTGGGAAGTTGCAGCAGCATCCCAGCAGTATTTGTAGGACCCTGCAGGCAGGAAGAGGAAGGGAGCTCAGCACTGAGTCACCCCCAGCTAGATTCTGTTCTGCTGCCCTTCCCTGGAGGTCACGCTTGGGTCCAAACATACAACAGAGACATCCTCAGCAATAGYGGATTTGCAGGCAGGGTGGGGGTGATGTTTCAGCTCTTCTCAGGAGGCTTTCCATCAGCACAAGGGCCAGGACAGGACCACATCTCCTTCCCATCAGCTCCTCAGACACACGGGGAGATCCCATGTCAGATCCCAAGGCTCAATCACCAATTCAGTGTGGCAAAGCCACTCAGAAGGCTAAAGCCAGCACCACCTCTGAGCACTGCATGGGATGTGCCACCTCCTGCCACCACTGTTGGGAGAATCCCTGCCTCAGGTTCCGACTGTTAACATCTGGACACACACTGGAGTCCCTTTCCCTGGGGTAGGGACAGACTAAGGCTTTGTGTGTGTGCTGGCTGAGGTCAGCCCCGACAGCTTGGACAGCCTCTGTGTCCTGGGATGATCCGTGTTCCTGCCAGGCCAGGGGGTTTGTAGAGAGATCCTAAGGAGCCGTTGCCCAGCCCACAAACAGGATGTGCTGGGCTCAGCCGGGGGAGAGCCAGGAAGTGGAGGAGGGAGGTCAGGGAAGGGCTGGTACTCACTGCACAAGAAGCAGGACTTGTGGAAGCTGTTGCCTTCACATTGCACCTCCTCAGCGAAGTACACGGCCTTCTGGCACACCCCACACTTCTTCCCTCCTCCCCAGTTTGGCATCCTGCAGAGGAAGCACAGTCAGGAACAGGGGCAGGGCTCTGCCGGGCAGGAGCAGGGATGGGGCAGCCGGAGCAGGGATGGGGCAGCCGGAGCAGGGATGGGGCAGCTGGCCTGCACCCCCAGTGTCTGTAGGGTGCACAGACTGCAGGGCTGGCCATGAGCAGAACTAGCAGAACTCAAGATGCCCACAGGACCCATCGCTACAGCACCCAGCAGTGCCAGCTGCCTCCCGGGGACCACAAGTCCTGGCTGCCAGGAGCAGCAGAAATCCCCTGTCCTGGCAGCCGTGGGACCTCACAGCTCCTTTCAGTGCCAGGAAAAGGGAGGAAGTGGGACAATGSTGGGAGACGGCGCTTACGGAGTTACCCAGGCACTCCTCAGGTCACAGCTCCGCTGCCACCCCTGGGCCACGGCCACCTTGGTGCTGCAGTGCCAGCTGTCCCCCCGCTGGACACAGCCTCAGCTTCTCCTCCCTGACCAACTCTTCCATCACGGCCACTGCAGGGCAGGGGACAGTCAGGGCTGCCCCGAGGGCAGGAGCTGAGCCCTGACACCACCAAACCCCGGGCTCTGGCACCGTGTCCCCACAGCACCATCAGCTCATGCCTCGCCTGTCCAGCCCCTCCCAGGCCYCCCCTGTACTCAGGCATCTCAGTCTCCTCCAGGATTACAGGCACAGCCACAGAGCCTGGAAAATCYGAAATCAAGAACACAGGGCAGGGCACAGACCTAAGCACCAGCCTAAGCTGCCATCAGCAGATTATAAATGCTTCTATTTCTCTCTCCTCTTTCCTGAACTGTGTCTGATGAGACACAATCAAGAGGTCCCTTGATTTGCAGATAACSCCAAAATACTGTGAGCTGGTCACACGAACAGCAGAGTTCCAACCCAGAGGGACCTTGATACTTGTGAAGACCAGGTCAACACAAACCTSGAGACATTCACACAACAAAGTCCTACAAGAAGATTCTGAGGGAGTCAGGCTTGTTGAGTGTGGCCAAGAGGAAGCTAAGGAGGTTCAAACAGCAACCTGGGGTTGCTACAAAGACAATAAAACACTTTTTGGTRGGGCCCAATAATACAAGAAAGGTCAACTGGCAATAGTTGCAGCTTGAGAGGTCTCCAGGGGCCTCTTTCCACCAACACTTCTGTAATTGTCCATCCTGCTCCCACGTGGGGTCAGGCAGCAGAAGTCACCCTCCCACAGCTGTGTGCTTCCTGACTCCTGAACAGCCAAAGCAGCAGGACAAGGGCCCCAAAACCAAACCCCAATTTCAGAGTACACAACGTGCCAGCCCACCACATGTGCAGCATCTCAGCAACTCCCTCAGCTCGGCTGCGGGGAGATGGGGAGGGTTCCTTGGTCTGCCAGGGCACACCGGGAGCCTTGGAGCCCCCTCCTTGCAGCAGATCCAAACCCCAGGGTCACCTCGGGCAGCTGAAGCCCCATCCCTGGCTCTCCAATCCCAGTGGCTCTCCCAGCYGGGGAGGTGGGTGCTGAACACACCAGGACTGGGGGCTGTCCCAACATCAAGCACAGAGATGGGGCAGCACAAAGTGCTCACAGGCACGGCGAGATCCCTGCACCTCCCAGCTCACGGGGAAGTCGAGATCCTCCCTGCGTGAGAGTATTTTGTTAGGARAAGGGAAACTGATCTCAGCCTGGTCAGCAGGGCAGGCAGGGGTCAGGGYGGACTTGCTGACCCCACACTAGCCCGGCCACAGCTCCCAGATGCCCAGAGGGTCTCTGTGCAGGACAGACAGACAGAGCCGTGGAGGGTGCTGGGAGCAGAGGCTGGAGAGGCTGTGCTGGCTCCAGGGATGCCGGGAGCCGTGTTTGGGGTGTGATCACAGGAGCTGGGAAGTCTCTTTTCCAAAGGCCCTGCAGGCTGGGCTTCCCACTCTGCCAAATCCCTCCCTTCATGCCYGGTCCTTCCAGTCACAGCCTTTGGATTGCCATAAAAGGACACAGACTGTTTCTCTCCAGAGCCTGTTTTTTCCCCTGTATCAGGAGGACGGCTTGACCTGGTTCAGGAGTTTCCTTGGAGGGCAGAAACATCCTGCAGCACTCCCTGCCAGCCCCTGACRTGGTGTGGGAGTCCACCAGCCCCTTCTGCCCCAGTGTCAGATCCCACCTCAGGAATGACACAACACTGGCTACAATTTTTCCATGTCCCCCATCCCTTCCCAACCAGGACAGCTGGCAGATCCCATCTCTGGTATTCCCCAGCCCTGGCTTTGAGGGCAGCCTCTTGCCAGCACTCCCTACTCCRCGGCAGGGCATCCAAAAGTGCACTCCGTGGTTTGCAACCAGCTGCTCCCTTTCACCTCCATGGCACATTTTGTTCCCCCTACGGCCACAGTGAAGGAAGACACTTTGTTTGTCCTGAACATCACGGCTTCCCTGCCCAAACCAAGACATCAGCAGTGGGGACACCTTCCCCTGAGCTGCCTGGGAGTCMTGGGAGGAGAAAAGCTCAGGAGCCCAAGCCTTTTGCCGCTGATTTTCCTCCATCCACCAAGGGAAGGCTGCAGGTGCCTCCACTYGCTTTAAATGATATCACGGTGACTTCAGCAGGTGACTCTCACCACGAAGCACAAATGCAGCCCCAGCAAAGCCACATCCCMGCAAAACCTCCTGGCACACACCAGGATGGATTTTCTGAGGGAAGAGACCATGGAAATTAGTTTGTCCTGGGGATCCATGTGAGGGCTCCCAGCTGGACACACAGAAAGCCTGAGGTAAGATTTAAGTTGCTGAGAATTCCTTGCTAGTGCACAATACACAGACCACGTGCTGAGAGTCCTGCAGGCCACACAGAGACCAATGAGCAGTTTGTGCTATAGGTCAGTATCAACAGGAAAAAAAGGAATAGGAGCACCCTGCTCTGGGAGCCTGGGACCTGCACCAGCCATCTCAGAAACAAAGCCCTTACAACACCCATCCAGACAGACCCATCATCCCAACTGCCTAAGTAATGGCCACTTTAAGATATGTCAGAGTGTTTGCAATCCTTTCAGCATTTTTTTCAGAATACTTTGCATATTTTGCCCAATTGCAACACTTTGGTGACCACAGTCACACTTCAAGTCACTCTGGGCCCCGTGCAGAATGAGGAACAGGAGGTGACAGTCCTGCAGCCAATGACCTCACCGAGCATAGGCAAAGGGGACAYCCAGGGCTGCCAAAAAAACAAGATTATTTTCCTTTCTCCTGCTGCTCCATAGTCCGTGGAGCACAACTCCCAGTAAACACTTCCAGAGCCCTACAAACACCATCCTCAGTGCCAAGGGGGGGCTTGGCCCCAGASCCACTCCATCATCCACTCTGGATAAGGGGAGAGGCCCCCAAAACCAGGATCCCATCCTTTAGCAGCAGCTAAAGTACTGTGGGGAGCACAGACACAGGGGAGGCTTGTGCAGAACTACCCAAGGCTGACACTCGTTGGAGATTAACTCCAGTGCCAGTGTCTGATGTTGCAGCCCAGCTCACCAGGACAGGGCCAGGGTGGACGCTGCTTGGAGCAACCTAGGATAGTGGAAGGTGTCCCTGCCCATGGCAGAGGGTGGGACTGGGAAATCTTTGAGGTCCCTTCCAACCCAAACCAGTCTGTGGTTCTGTGAAATGTGGGCTCAAACTCACGTATGTTTCAGGAATGCTGTGTTGCACCAGTTTGGGAAGCAGTGTAAGCTACACTGGACAAGCAGGCACAAACCAGTATGGAACCAGTATGCACTGGTGCTTTGGGATGTCATCTTTGCTGTAAGGGGAAGSAGTGAGCAGATGCAGCCAGGCCAGGCAGCAGAAACACAGTCACCCTCTTTTTTGAGTGGGTTGAAAGGTCAGTGTGTCCATGTCACCCCCACCAAAGGTGACAACCTTCACCCTGCCTTCCAGTTTGGAACTGCTGGAGCTGAAGCAGCGCCCGTGGCCGTGTGGATGCAGGTCCATGGCCACAGGAGCACTCAGGGCAGGGCAGGTCCTACCCTGTCACACTCTAAGGAACATCCCTGCAGCCAGTGGGACATCAGCTCAACCATCCAACCTTCTACAATAGCTGGAAAACCTTCCCGTGTATGTGCCCTAATAAAATCCTACAGTAATTAATTGCAGAGCAATCACTTCATGCTTGGAGACCACTGAGGAACAGGAGACTCGTGCTGGCCCATATAAAAAGTTCTCTTTTTTCCCCAATGAGAGCGTTAAAGTAAGTGAATAACAGAAGAACACAATCAGTTCTGCACAAAATTCRCATCTAAGGATGTTCACAGCAGTCCATACAGGATTAATTCATGGCCTGGCAAAGGGAAGAGTCAAAGGGGAGGAAGCCACAGCAGGAGCCCCAAGCCCTGRGGTCTGAGTAGTGCCTTCCAGTTTAGAGAGCAGCTGGCATGGCCATGAAATGGGCAGAAATGTGAAGCAGGAGGGACCCAGACAGATGAGGCGGGTGGGCAGAGCAAGGAGGAACCAGCTCCAGGGATAATACCCCAGGCAACACCCCAAGGGAGAGCCCCRGGACACAGCAGCAGGGGTTCAGCACTGGGACCTGCAGTCAGGCCCGTGGGGGACTCTGCCCCAGGCAAACAGGATCTGTCACGGAGCAGCTTCCCCATCACCTGGGCACAGGTGGGAATAGCCCTGGAAGGGGCAAGCTGGAACTGTCCCCCCTGTCCCCTGCTGTGTCATCAGCTGAGACAAGCAGTGACRTGAGGAGGCTCTGGACCACCAACAGTGTAAACAAGGATAAGTGAAGGTCACATGTGACACGGATGTCAAACTGGTGAGCAASAGAACAGGGTCCTGGGGCTGGGGAGCAAAACACTGGGCATCCCCGGGGGAAATCACAGAAGTGACTCAGCACATGCAGCTGAATCACATCAGACGCCTCTGAGGGCTTTGCTGGGCGAGCAGGGGAGGAAGTCAGGAGGCTCTGAGGKCCAGACTGATGCTCACATGTGGCTCATCTACTCTATGCCTCCCAAAGTAATCAGGCTTGACTCAATCAGCAATCAAGAATGACTTCTGCTGCCAAGGCAGCCTCAGGTTGGCTGTGCAGGGAAGGGGCCCGTGCAAGGCCAGCACAGCACTGAGCCACTGGCCAGACACGGCTCACAGCCATGAGCCTCCACCTGCAGACACRCTGCTCCCAAGCTTGGCTTACAAAGGCTACTTGGAAGTGGCTTCCTCCATGAAAATCCCAACTTGATCCAGAACAAAAGCAGAAGCRTTTTCAGGTGTGCTAAGAAAAGCTCCTGACACTCCTACAGGGATCAAGACCCATCACCTGACGGAGCTCACTTGAGCTTCCACAAAGCCCTTCAATGCCCCAGTTGGTCACATCCTTGCCCCTTGGTGCTGCCTCCCAGGAGCAAGGGGCCAACCTCAGCTGCTCCGAGGCAGCGTTCAGGCACTGACATCCCAGCTGGAGAGGCCTGATCCAGGGGACAGCAGAGGCTGGCACAGAGCCCATGACCCGCGGGAGCAGCACAGCTCTGAGCTGTCTGAGCAGCAGCGAAGCTGAGCCCCTTGGGAAGGGCTGAATCCTCCCCAGGGCCCAGTGCTCACCCACACCACTGCACCTTCCCAGCCTCACCCCCAGCAGAATAATAGAATATCCTGAGTTGGAGGGGATCCACAAGGATCAAGTCCAACCCCTGGCCCTGCACAGACACCCCAACAATCCCACCCTGTGCATCCCTGGGAGTGTTGTCCAAATGATCCTGGAGCTCTGGCAGCCTTGGGGCTGGGACCATTCCCTAGGGAGCCTGTTCAGTGCCCACCACCCTCTGAGGGAAGAACCTTTCCCTGATATCCAGCCTAACCCTGCCCTGACACAGCTCCAGCCGTTCCCTGGGTCCTGTCCCTGCTCACAGAGAGCAGAGATTGGAGCTGTCCCTCTGCTGCCCCTCAGGAGGAAGCTGCAGACTGTGGGGAGCTCTGACCTCAGTCTCCTCTGCTCCAGCGTGAACGGACCAAAGGACCACAGCTGCTCCTTGGAGGGCTTCTCCTCTCACCCTTCCCCGAGGTCTAKAACCAGGAGGAGCAGCGCCCAAAGCCTGCTCACCCCTTACACGATTTTAGCACTGGCCCCTTCTCAGGCAGTGAGATACAGAATRTCTGATACAGGGACTTGGCAGCATCCAGGGCTTTTGCCCAGGGCTCCTTAACCCCCTTCCACGTGCTGGGGGCTCTGAGGTTTGGAAAGCAGCACCTGGAGCTGTGCTCAAGCTGTGCCCAGCCTGGTCCTCAGCCGTGTAAATCTCCTCTGGGGAGTGACCTGAGTCCACAGCTGAGCTGTCTCAGGCTCCCTGGAAACGAGCTTTCYTCATGCTGCCAAGGGAAGGGACAGCAGAGCCCCAGGTTTGGGAAGGGCACAGGACACAAGGACTCCGCTCACAGCCCAGCCCGAGACCAAACCCCGAGATTTTCCAAAGGGGACARGAAGGCTGAGCGCAGGATTCCAGTGACTGGAAGTCCGGCATGCGGGTGGGAAGTGACCACCCGTGGATCAAGGCACATCCGCGGCTGGGTCAGAAAAGTTCCCCCGATGGCTTCCGCATCCTGCCACGTGCGCGGCTGCTCCGGCAGTAGGAGCAGCCTCAGTGGGTCTCACCGCCCCCGTGCCCACCCCACGGGCACACGGCGGGGCTGTGCCCCTCTCCAGCCCCGCACCTCCCCCCGCTGGGGCCCGACGGGCTGGGGGGCGGCGGGGACGGGGCAGCCCGGGGGGATGAAGGGATGGAGGGAGGGATGGAGGGAAGGATGCAGGAGGCAGCCCCGGGCTGAGGGAGCGGCAGCCCCGGGGACGGGCGGGGAGGCGGCTCCGCTGCGCTCGGTGGGACCCGGCGGCTGCCCCCGCCCCGCACTCACCTGCGGCCGGGCCGGGGACGGGTCTGGTGCCGGGGTCGGTGTCGGTGTCGGTGTCGGTGTCGGTGTCGGTGTCGGTGTCGGTGTCGGTGCCGGTGCCGGGGTCGGTCTCAGCGCCGGTGTCGTTGCCGGGAGCCGCGCTGGGGCCCGCGGCCGCTCGGGGCTTTTGTTGCTGGCGGGGCAGGGCGGGTCGCGGGGCGGCGGCCGGGACTGATGTCACGGGGCTGGCGGAGGAGGGCACGGCCCGGCGGGCCGCGACACTGCCCGGGACCTCCCAACACCACCCAGGACCTCCYGACACCGCCCGGGACCTCCTGACACCGCCCGGGACCTCCCGACACGGCCCGGGACCCCCCATCCCACCCCCAGGGGATGCACCCTCCGCGGCACTAAAAGCGGCAGGCTGGTTCCCAAGCGGCGGTAGCACCTCCCAGAGGTTTCGGTCGCTATTTTGTGATGCTGAACACTTTCCTCCGAATTAAAAGAGGAGATGGAAGATTGGAGAATGGACTGAGAGGAGCCCTGGGAGAAGGAATTTGCAGGTGTTGGTGGATGAGAAGCTCAACGTGCCCCAGCCATGTGCACTGGGCAGCCCAGAAACCCCCCCTGGGCTGATGTTCCAGTGTGGGCAGCAGGGGAGGGGGGGATTCTGCCCCTCTGCCCCGCTCAGGTGAGACCCCACCTGCAGAGCTGCCTCCAGCCCTGGGGGCCCAACAGAAGATGGACGTGGAGCTGCTGGAGCAAGTCCAGAGGAGGCCACAGAGATGCTCCGAGGGCTGGAGCCCCTCTGCTCTGGAGCCAGGCTGGGAGAGCTGGGGGTGTTCACCTGGAGAAGAGGAGGCATCAGGGAGACCTTACTGCAGCCTTTCCATAGATGAAAAGGAGCTTATAAGACACAAGGAAGAAACGTTGTACAGTATGGGTGGGGAGGCTCTGGCACAGGGTGCCCAGAGATGATGTGGCTGCCCCATCCTGGAAGTGTCCAAGGCCAGGTTGGACAGGGCTTGGAGAAACCTGGGATAGTGGAAAGTGTCCCTGCCCGTGGCAGGGGGTGGGACAAGATGGGCGTTAAGGTCCCTCCCATGCCAAACCAGGCTGGTGTTATGACTCTCATGACAAATCGCAGAGAACAGGGCAGTGAGGAGAGACTCTCTGGCAATGGCTCCCATGGGAACCCACCACAACAATGCTGCTGTGGGTGCAGGCACACAGGGGGAGAAACATGCACAGCACCAAACTGCACGGGAAAGGCTGCAGAGGCATTGGGAAAACACTCCCAACACAGCTGGAGAACAGGTGGGGGTCTGGCTCCCTGTGAGGGGAGTGCTCTGACAAGTGAAGAGGCCAAAGCATTGCAGGAACAGAGACACTGCTGCACCTCCCTGATGTCCCACAGACCCTCTGTACCCTCACACGTGTCCCTCTGAGCTCCAGTGTTCCCAGAGCAGTCTACAGAAAGTGTGGCTGCAGGGCTGCAGAGCTGCTACTTCCCTTTTTTCTGTGTGTTTCTGTGTCAGGGCAATACAGGAGGCAGGCTCAGAACCTTGTGACAAACAATTCCAACACTCCAGGGGATGCTGTTTACAGCCTCAAAAGCTGAGTGTGGTCCATTTGTAGGCCCTGCAGCCTGACYCAGCACTGAATGGTGTGTCTGACCCTGGGCGCTGCTCCATGCTCAGACCCCCCAGCAGGACCCACATCCCAGTCTGAGTTTGGGTGTTCCCTCACGTGCTCATCCCTACCTGATATGCAGCTTGCTGGGGTACAAAATCCCACTCTCCATCTCCTTGGGGAACTTTCCCCTGGATCTGTCCCCCTCTGGCACACCCCCTCTGCCCGCGGAGGAGGACAGGGAGGGGAGTGGGACACCCTCCCCGCTCCCAGCAAACCTCACACATGGACAGGAACCAGGTGGCAGCAGACAGAGAAAGGATCTTCCCTTTCTTAGGCATTTTTGGTGCCCTGGAAGATTCAAAGAAGATTCCGTCCATCAAGGTTCTGTTCCCTGGCCCTGGAGGCCAGCAAAGGCAGCCACTTCCAGGAGCAGCTCCACGGGAGGCTCTTGGAGGGCAAGTCAGGGGAACGGAGCAGTTTTGCTGGTGGCTAAACAGCTTCCCACCCTGAGCTGCTGCCCTGGGAGCCCCTGGGGCATCTGTGCTCCATGAGGATCTTCCAGCCCTTGCAGTAGGTGAGGATGAATGAAGCTGGATGCTCCAGTGCTCCTGACAGCCACGGAGAGGGTTGTCAAGCAAGGCCAGGATGCAGCTGCAAAGGCTCCCATTGAATTTCTCTTGCCTGGGCTGGCCTTTTTCTACTCGACAAATGTAAGCAGGCACTGAAGAACAGGCAGCTGGCACCAAGAGCCTGATGGCTGCTCTCTGGGGCTCAGGGACCCTTCCCACTCCCACTCCTCTCACCGGGGGCAGGCACTCTGCTGGCAGGAGCTGGGGAGCCCAGGCTGCTCCAGCTGCTGGGATTGTGGAACTGAAACTGGCAGGAAGGGAGGAGGACTGGGAGGGCAGCAGGGAGGTGCTTCCTTTGGACCTGGGAATGTTTGGCACCAGATTCAACAGTAATTTTGCCCTGAACTCTGGGCTAAGAAATTCCTGGCACAACTTGAGGCCATTTCCTCTTGTCTTGTTGCCTCCTACTTGGGAGAAGAGCCAGATCCCCACCAGGCTGCACCCTCCTGTCAGGTAGTTGTAGAAAATGAGAAGGGCCCCCCAAGCCTCCTTTTCTCCAGACTGAGCCCCCTCAGCTGCCTCAGCCACTCCTGGTGCTCCAGACCCTTCCCCAGCTCCGTTCCCTTCCCTGGACACACTCCAGCCTCTCAATGTCTCTCTTGTCATAAGGGCCCTAAACTGCCCCCAGGACTGGAGGTGCCTCAGCAGTGCCAGCACAGAGGGACAGGCACTGGTCCTGCTGGCCACACCATGGCTGGTACAAGCCAGGATGCCATTGGCCTCCTTGCCCACCTGGGCACATTGACCACTCATGGTAAGCAGCTGTCAACCCAACCATCACCCCCTGCAGCTGCTCCTGGTGGCCAGGATCTTGCACAGGGTTCCCCGAGGCCTTGTAGAGCGTTAGAGACAAATCCCAGAGCTGATGTCATTGCAGCATTCGGGGATGAACACCCCTTCCCTGGAGGCTGGGAAACCTCTGCCAGATGGCTCAGAGGCTGTGTCTGACCCAGGGTGCAGGAGATAGTGCTGCAGATGCCAACCTGCAGCAGACTTGGGCAGACCTGCCCCCTCCAGCCCCGGTCCCACGGGAGCACGGCAGGGGCCGCCAGGTTTCAGAGGCTCTCATACCCCTATTTCTTTTCTCTAGAGGAGGCAGAGCAGGTGGATTAGAAGCTGGCTGTCAGCTTCGGAAAGGGTCCCTGTATCCCCCAATTCTACTGCTGCAAACTCCATCTTTGGTCTTTGCTCTGAAGGGGCTGAAGGAGACCAGGCTTGTGAAGAACCCCACTGCAGAGGGAGGGGGGCCCAGGCCTGTCCCCTTCCAGCCCTGATACAGGACGCCTTGTGTGACAGAAGGACACTCTCTACCCGTTCTGGGAGTGCAGAGAGTCCAAAGCCCATCCCAGCTCACTTCCCAGTGTCTCCCTAGCAGCACACTGGTGTCTCTTGGGCTGTGTAACCTGGGGCTGTCCCTCTCCCTTTCACCTGCTGCAGCCTTCCTGTCTCCGCAGCAGCACCCAGCAGAGCCCAGGGATGTGGGAGAGCAGGAGTTTTCCCTTTAGGAACTTACAGCCAGGGGGGGTCAGTCTCTTCTCCCAGGTAACAAGGGACAGGACAAGAGGAAACGGCCTCAAGCTGCCCCAGGGGAGGTTCAGGTTGGAGAGACAAATTAAACACTGAGGGTTGAGTAAATCTACCCTTTTCACGTGAAAGTTGTGGACGAGGCACTTGGAGACATGGGTTAGTGGTGAACGTGGCAGTGTTGGAGGAATGGTTGGACTCGATAATCTTAGAGTGCTTTTCCAGCCACAAGGGCTCTGTGATTCCACGATTCCGTGAGTCCCGGCCGGGCAGTGCCGCGGGCCCCAGCACCAGCTCGTGTTGTACCACGGCGGGAGGAGGCAGTGGGAAGGGCTGGCACCCCCTGCTCTGCATGGCTGCAGCTTCCCCAGCCAGCTCCAATTCCAGCCGGGAGTTTCACCCACTCCAGGGTCATTTCCAGGAGGACTGAAGCGCCTGCTCGGCTGCGCACAGAGAGATCTGCATGCACGGAGCGGCTGAAACGGGACGGGCTCTGCCACGGGGGCACTCGGGAATGCTCACACCAGAGGGTCCAGCCAAAGAGTGTCCTGGGTCAGTGGACTGGGGCTGGAGCTGCCCAAAGAAGTGACCAAAAACAATCAAGGCATCCAAAATACTGTTTAGACCTCAAACAAACCCAGTGGTGTTCCCTGAGGGGAAGGACTTGGGGGTGTTGGTGCACGGGCAGCAACAGCCTGCGGGCAGAGGGCTTCTTAGGGCTAAATTCACCCCAAACCCTGTGAATCCCTGGCTGCCAGGATTTAGCCCTGGGTTTTCCAGAGAAAGTGACTGTGCTGAAATTTGGGACAAAATCTGCCAAGTACAGATTCTCCTGCAGCCCGTGCTGCAGCCCATGCAGAGGCAGCTGTGCCCCTGCAGCCCATGGAGGGCACGGGGGGGCAGAGATCCACCTGCAGCCCCTGCAGGAGCCCACGCTGGAGCAGGGGGGATGCCCAAGAGAGGCTGTGAGCCCGTGGGAAGCCCCTGCTGGAGCAGGCTCCTGGCAGGGACCTGCGGACCTGCGCAGAGAGGACCTCTGCACAGTGGAGCAGGTTTGCTGGAAGGACTTGGGAGCCCGTGGGGACCCAGGCTGGAGCAGGAGGTGCCTGAAGGACTGACCCTGTGGAAGAGTGACCCATGTGGCAGCAGTTTGTGGAGAGCTGTTTCCGTCGGATGGACTCCAGTTGGAGAAGTTCATGGAGAACTGTCTCCCGTGGCAGGGACCCCATGCTGGAGCAGGACAAGGAGTCTGACTCCTCTCCCTGAGCAGCAGCAGGAGCAACGTGGGATGAACTGACCAGAACCCCCATTCCTGTCTCCCTGCGCCACTGGGGGGGAGGAGGGAGACTTTGGGAAGGAGGGAGGGCTTGAGGAAAGGTGGTTGTGATGATACTGAAATCGGCCAGATAGAAACCTTCTAACACCGTTTTGAGTATTAGAAAGCAGCCATTTTTTGCAGTGCTGGGCACTCAGGGGATCCTTCCTCCATTCGAGTGCACTGAGCATCAAGTGAACAGAGTTTTTCTCATCCATGCTGGTTACATATTCATGAGCTATTCTCAGTTTCCTGACTTTATTTGACAGTCACACCCCTTATCAGAAGTCCTTCTGTGGTTCTTTGGGGTCTGTCTTCAGTGTCCAGTGCCTTTTTGCGGTGGTTGTTCCTCAACCACCGCAAAAGTAGTAAGCCCAATATTGCTGTTTCTACTTTGTCGGCCTTGCAGAGCTGAGCTGGCACCCTGCTTGCGTTCTGCATGACTTCCATTTGCCTAAGTTACATCCTTTATTTATTTCTCCAAATCTGTGCTGTTGTGTTCTACTGTCCTTGATAAGAGTAAATGGTGTTCTGTTCTACCGTCCTTATCAGTGAGATTTCTTTGACTTCTCATGGTCCTGCCCTGATTTTGGGAGTAATCAATTCAATCAATATCTCCAAGTCCAGTCAGTTTTGCCTGTGACATTGATGGGTCAGGGATCTCCCCATCCTTATCTCTTTTCTCTGCCCTGTCCTGGTGCAGAGGGCAGGGACAGAGCAGCTCTGGTGAGTGCCTGGCATCCAGCCAGGGTCAACCCACTGCACACCTCCAGGCCTGGGGAGTCCACAACCTCTCTGGGCTACCTGGGCCAGTGTTGTTCTCAGGTTCGAATAAACACACGGACACAGCTGTCAGGGTTCTCCAACAGGCAGAGGCCAAAATGGAGGACGAGGTGAGGAGGAAGAGAAGAGCTGGCCTCTGCCCTCATTTTATTTATATGTTTTCCAAATTCACTGTGGATTGGAGGATGGAGATACTACTTCCTGCTGTCCACTGGTTAGTAATAATGTTTATCACATAGGTTAAGAATTCATAACAATCTTTGCCGTTAGGTCAACAATTCATGTTTACACAAAAGTGCGTGAGAAACTATTTCGCTGAACCAAAAACACTGCACATCTGAAGAACTGCAAAATACAAGGCCACAGGCCAGTGCCCCACCACACTTCAAGGCAAGAATTTCTTCCAAGGACCTCAGTGAAACCTGCCCTCCCTCAGCTTCGCGCCATTCCCATCATCCTGTCCCTGAAGGTCCTGGAGAAAAGTCCCTCTGCATCCTTGTGGTGGCCCCTTCCTGGTGGGTACTGGGAGGCTGCTGGGATGGGTCCCCTTGGTTCTATCAATTCTCTCCTCGAGTCCCACCAGTTGGTTGTGGGGACATGGGAGAGTGTAGAACCTTTGGAAGCCTGAGGCCAGGTTGCCGAGGAGCAGAGTGTCAAGGGTTAACCTGGAGGCAAATTCCAGATCCCCACGCTTAGTTCTTTAGAGGAGAGGAGATAGCAAAAACAGGCTGAAAACTCGAAAAATGATTGAATGATTTATTTCACTAACACTACTAAGAATAGAAAGAATAATAATTAAAAAAAAAATATTAAGGCATAATGTGCGAATATTCTCCCCGCAAACATTCCAATCCTTCTTGCTGATCGTGTAAAGGACATAAACATGAGATTCTGATTTTATAATTAAGAGTTCTTATTATCACTTTATGGGATAAAGAGAGTTCTTTCTGTAGTGTAGTGGGATCCATCTCACGGAAGACAGTTTCCTAAGAAGTATTTTCACCGTGGTTCCAAACTTTCCAGAAACACTACAGCTAGCCCTGGTTTTCTGCAGTGGTGTATCTTCTCTCCCACAAACACTCCACAGTTTGTGGGTCACAAGAAAAGTCTGATGGGGTTAAACATTTCAAGAGTAAGTCATTCCAGCCTAAAGGCACCAAAGGCAACAGGCTCCTTCTTTACTCATAATGTCCAAATGCTGCAAGTTTTATTTGCACACAACATCAAAATGTTCTTATTTTAGGCTGCAAGTTTCAAACTCCCCCACATCTAAATTGTGATTTTAAAAGATATTTAGTTTGGTATTACTCCAGATCACACAGCACAGTTCACAGAAAAAGATGGATTTCGATGCTGGTCAAGATGGCTTCTCTGGCACTTCCTGCCACTCTTTGTCTTCTCTTCCATTCGGCTGCTGGCCTCCATATTTAGTCTTTCACATGACTGCTTGCCTTCTCTCTAGCTTAGAGAAGAGGTTAATAYTTGCAGAAAATGCCTACAAAAGTATTTATAGCAGTTTACATGCTCCCATAAGATAATGCAGCAGTTTTAGGCTGGCTTCCCAGGCCCAAGGCTCCTTTCTCCCCCGTATGCTCTGCACTGACAGCCATCCAAAATTTGAGTAAGTCTCTTGGCTGCTACTTAAATCTCTACTTTATCTACAAAAGCAAGGTCACTCTTCGATCTCACCAATACACCTTCGAAAGGGAATGCTTTTCTTTTCCAGCAAAATCTCGGCTCTCTCTCTCTCTGCGTAGCTTGGCTCAGCTTAGCTGCTTCTCTGTTTGGCCTTGGTCCAGATGGTGATAGACCAGCTCCTTTCAGGTCCAGAACGGCACAGGACCGGTGCAGGTGAGGCCAACTGCCCCCGCCGGCCCCCCGGTCCGTGGACCCCCAGCCCAGGGGTCGGGGGGAAGCCTCTCCCTCTCATGGGTCAGCAGGAAGCCAGGGAGCAAGAGAGGAAGTGAGAGCAAGTGCTGCGTCACTTCCTAGATGTTTTTTATAACATTCCTTTCACAGAGACGTCACAGGAACACTAAGTGGCCCATAGAACTGTCCTTTACCTGTTTTTAACCAAACAAATATGTCTCACACCGGGTCAAACTATGACACAGAGCAAGCAGGAAGCCTTCTGCTGCAGGTGACATCATAAAGGCCAGAGCCAGTGGAAGCTGAGGCAGCTCTGGGAGCAGTGCCAACAGGAGGCAGGCGCAGCGTGGTCTTCCCTCTTGCTTCCCTCTTGTTTCCCTTTCCCTCTTGCTTCCCTCTCTCTCTCTTTTGGCAGGTGTGAGCTTCATTGGAAGTTACCCCGCATCTTGTGCAGTCACCAGAGGAACACCAGGAGGAGATGGCTGCAACTGGCCCTGGGATCAACCTTCCTCCCTGTGAGGCCGAGAGACTGGTAGAGGTCGCTGAGCTGGTCACCGCTGCTCTCTCCTCAGTCAGCCGCAGTGAAAAGCTGGCGCTGGCCTTGAAGAAGCAAGGCTATATTCCCAAACTCCTAGAACTTCTCCAAGTCTGCGAGGAGTTACAGCTCACCCAGGCCTTGCAGCATTTGTCTGCAATTATGCGAGGAATTCTGTGCCTGGGCAAAGCAGCTCTGCTGGAGGTGATGTTCTCGCAGGAGTGCATCATGGATGTGGTCGGATGCCTCGAGTATGGTCTTCCTTTGGCTCAGCCCAAGTGGCACCAGCAGCTCTTGAGCCGAACAACCAAACTGAAGGAGCCTCTTCCCATCTGCGATCTTGAGCTCAGGCAAAAATTCCACCAGATGTACTGGGCACGGCATGTTCAGGCCATCATCTTGCCCAAGCCATCTGGTTTGGGAGAGGGTTCCCTGCCCAGCCTCACCTCCTTCATCATCTGCAAGAAAGAGGAGATCTTCAGGGCATTGGAGGTAAGAGGCTCCTGGGCTGCTCTCAATGGCTTGGGAGCTGGAGTTTCCAAGGGGTCCCCATTCATCAGACGTGCTTGCATGTGCACCGGGTGGGAATGATCCTCCTCCTTTCTCCTACCTTGGCTTCTGTAGTCTAGAAAGGGAAGAGTTCAGGGGAGGAGCTCAAGATTTCCTGAATGGAAACTGCAAAGAGTTTTGAGTTCTTCTCTTTGATGCCCAAGCAACAGACCCTTTTGGAGCTGCTCTGGGGAGGGATCTGGGGAACAAGCAGCTTTTGGGATTCCGTGTCAGGGCTGTCACAGTTGCCGTGTCTGTGGAACTAATTCTCAACCTGAGATGCCAAAGAGCAGGCTCAGGGAGAACGCTGCCAACACTACTTCCCATGGGAAATGCAGGGACAGAGAGGGCAGAAAGGGCCCAAAGCCTTGAGAGATGATGATGATGATGATGATGATGATGATGATGATGATGATGTTGTTCAGCCTGGTTTTTTTGTCCCTCTGGAGGCTTAAGCAATGGGGGAACTGAAATGCTTGGCCAGAAGGGAGCTTTTGTCTTAGAGATCCTGAAGGATCTCTTGGGAGGAAAGGCTGTGACTGTGCCAAGCCAGTGCTGGGGCAGAACTGCAAAGCAGAGCATCTGCAAGGGGGGAGGTGGTTTGAGTGCAAGGAAGGGGAACAGGGCCGTGGCTGCAGCCAGTTGGGAACCTGTTCCTCTGCTCCCCCTTGCCCGGGGGGCCTGCAAAGATGCTTTGCAGGGCTGCAGCTCCACCAAAGGGAAAGGGATCCCCGTGGGATGTTATCAGGGCAGTGGGAGAGGGGCAGGCGCCACACGGGACAAGCTGTGTCTTGGCTGGCTCTTGGGAGTTGCACTTTTTGGGAGCCTCCCTTGAGCTCAGCTTCGCCTGTGGCTCTGGTCTCCTGCCCCTGCTTCTGCTGCACACAGGCAATGCTGAAACACTGTCCTGGGAAGGATCCTGCGGGATGTCTGCTCTGGCATTGCCCATATTTGGGGTACAATTCATGGAGGGGTGAGGAGTTGGGCTTGCAGCAGGGGGGTCCTGCCATCAAGATGGAAGTTCTGCCTTTCCAGAGGGCTGGTGTCAGTTGTGTTCCTTTTGTGTTCCGCAGAAAGACCAGATTTTCTGGTGTGAAGTTTGGGCCCAATTAACAGCTGGAGCTACAGCTGCCCACCAGCGCTGGGAATTGGTGAGTCAGTGCTCGCGGGGCTCCCTCCAAGGCTTGAAAGGAGAGGGATGAAGTAGAAAAAGGGAAACTGTTCTGCTACTTCCTTGAGGCCTTCTGCAGTCCTTGAGCTCTTTCTGGAACCCTGGAGTCCTCGCCAGTGGAGCTTGGTCTTCATTGAAGTCCTCACTAAAAGAAATATTTCTGGCAATGTCAGCTCTGATTTCTTGGTTGTAAATCAGGATTTCCTTGTGCAGAAAGGACTAGCACCAAGCTGACATCCCCGACTTCAAGCTCTTCTTTCTTTCCAGTACGTTTTAACATCCCAGAGGACTGCATTTCTGCATCACTGTATTTCTCTCTGAGGTCAAGGCCAACTTATTAATTTCTTCTTTCTCTGTGTGTTTCTTTTCTTTGGCTTTGCTTTTTCGATCTTGGCAAAGGTTGGAGGAGACACCACGAGAAGAAGACCATTTTCTAGGAAGGTCCACACCAACCAGGACTCAAAACTACCATAAATTGTAACCCTTTCCTTCTTTCAGGGAGTTTTCTGACTCCAATACACCCAAAATTCTTTTTCCTATGCAACAGGTGAGCTTTTTGAAGGAATTCTGTGCCTATTCCTTCATGTTCTGTCAGAAGAGAAAGGCATTTTTACAAAGCTTGGCCAAGTTGGGACTTCTCCCCGCTCCTGAAATTCTACTGGTACATGGACACTTCCAGCTGCTTTTCCTCAAAGCAGGAAAGGCCAGAGCCATTGGAGCACGTTGGACCCGCTGAGCACTTGTGTGTCCCTTTGCTCACACACCTTTGCCCTGCCGAGAGTGGAAGTGGATTGGACCGGGCACGATCCCAAAGCTCCCACAGCTCTCAGAACCACCTGACTGGGTTGCTCTGATTCTTTGGACTCTGCTCCAGGGGCAAGTCTGTGCTCAGGGCAGTCCTTGGGACAAGGCAGGGTCAAGATGGGAAGAGGCTCTTTGCCACGGGGCAGCTGCATTGGTGTTGTTTTCTTGGGGCTGTTGCGGTTGGGGTTGGACCAAAGCCAAAGAAATGTTTTTAGCACCTCTGGAACTGTTGGCTGGTTCCTCCCAAAAAGATCCTGTCCTCCTGCCATTAGCAGATTCCTATGTCCTGAGCAGCAATGGGACAAGGGAAAGTTGTCCCTCCTTTGGTTGGAGCAGCTGTCTCCAAATCCTTTAACTCCCTTTTCTTTCCAGCTTCACCTGATAAGAAAGAGCAAACTTGATTTACCCTACCAAACTAATCTCTTTTTAATTAGGGAATGGATGATCTGCAAGTGACATCTGCTGCCACAGATATATATTTTCTTATCTTATGGACYTTTGTCCATTCCTGGTCCATGAATTTGTCATGCAAGAGGCCAAGCAGAGGAAGCACGTGAGTAAAAGTGGTTTGCAGCTGCTTGAATAGACCAGTCTCAGGGCAAGCAGGAAACAAACCAGCCAAACACAGTCTCCATGTTTCCATTTCATTCTCATCTTTATTAAAAAAACCCAAAGTGATAGAAACTAGGCAACTCATTCCACTCTAATAAGTTGGGCTTTTCTTTGTCTGGGTTTTCTGCAGGATACTGACCTCATCCGTGTGGTCATGAAGCAGATGTTCTGCCATGCTGCAGTTAGAGGAGCTGAGCAGTTCCTGGAGGTGTTGCAGACTCTGCTCGATCCAGGCAATCTGCTGGCCACAGCTGATGTAAGGAAACGCAAAGGCCTGAAGACACGGGACTGTCTCAGCCAAGGGAAAGCCTGATCTCCTCCAGTGCTCTTCTTGGGGGCAGAGGATCCAAACCGCTTGGGCTTGGGCTTCTTGCTTGGCTGCTGTGTGTGCTCTGCGCCTGAATGTCAAGAAGCTGCAAAGCAGCTGAAGTGTCCAGTGCCTTTGGCTAAGCCCGGCGCTGTGTCTGGGGCACTGTGCCCGGAGTTGTTCCCCCAGGCAGCGCTTCAGGGACACAGCACGACCTGGCAACAGCTCTGGGGCCTGGGGGAGACATCCGGCAGCAAGAGAGTCCAGGAGAGGCCTGGCACACCCAATCCACGTGGTCAGACACTGGAATGGACAGGAACACGTGGGAAAGGTTGGCAGGTTGTCATGATGCAATGACTGCATTGGAGAGGACTTGAAGGACACTTGGTCAAGCCTTTGGAGTCACGGATGGATTTCCAGGGTAGATTAGTATCCCTGGTGGAGATTCTCTTGGGGGTGGCAAGGTTGGCTGGATGTGTCTCAAATTTGTCCCCAAAAACAGAAAGGAAAGGCTCTTTGTGCAGTGAACACCATGCTCCAGGCCCAGCCAGAAAGATACAGGCAGAGCTGACGGAGCCAAGGGAATTCTTTGTAGGCTCTTTCTGCCGGTATGACACTTTCTTCTTGCAAAGGTCTGTGCCAATGCCCGGATTCGATGAAGCCATTTTCTGCTTTAGGTATCAAAAATACTTGGATTTTTCAACTATTTCTACACCTGCTGTCTTCCTGCTCTGACTGCGCCACTTCTGGCCGATGCAGCAAAAGGTACCTGGGAAATACGGAAGGAGGACTTTTCCTTGTTTTCGCCCCTTGTAGTGCTTGTAGTGCCTGGAAGGGACTGCCAGGGCTGCTCCCAGCAATCAGCCTGTCAGGCCAGCTGGGAATGTGCCTGTGGAAAAGGGCTGCTCCCCAGGGACAGGCGTTCTGCAGGCAGCACTTTTCAGCCCCTTCTTGCCTCTCTGAGAGTGCTGACATCACTTCAGACCTCCCTGATGGGTGTTGTTCATTGTGGAGCAGTTGGACTTGTATAATTTTGAAGAATATTTGCTGTAAGGGCCAAAAAAGTCACAGTTGTCTTGGTTGGTGTGTGTGGGGGCTGCAGAGCCTAGTGACAAGGGAGTTCCAAGACTCCCTTGGAGGGCAGAACCATAGGACACGCCCCTGAGGGATAATGTAGTAATGTATTCCAACTTTGTACCCCCTGTTGGTCGGTGGCCTTCCCAACCCTTCCTTCCTTATATGTCCCTATTCTGGAAAGTTCTCCCCTGCTTAGTTCCCCATTGGATCTCTGTCCCTGAACACTCCTCCAATGTCTCCCGATTGGTTCCTTCTCACTAAGCCCGCCTTTGTACCGCCCCTATGCCCTCAGACTATTGGATCTGATGCTCTGTCCCCGCCCCTGTTGAACCCGTATAAAACCCTGTGTTCTGCCCTGTTCTTGGTCTTTGTCCCTGGTTCCCTTCACGCGGTCGGAATAAACTCTGCCCATGGAATTCCAAACAAAGACCCTTCCTGCCTCTTCTTGTCGTCTATCCAATTTACTGCATCAACACCTGACGTGTGTGAGTGGACGTGTGTACGCGAGGCCCTCCGGAGCGGATTCCTAACCGGGGGCGCTTTTGGAAGGTCGCAGCATCTACCACCTGCCGCCACGACAAGTGGCGCCCGAACAGGGACCTCTTTGGAGTGTCCCTGAAAGCGTCTCCGGCATCTTTGACTGCCGGAAGTCCGCATTCGGAGTAGCTGCTTCCCCAGAGAGAGCCTTGAGTTCTATCAGGGTGATCTGAGGGGCGATCGGCAAACCTCTGGGATTACTGAGGATCGGTCGAGGATCAACAGACCACCCCGAGACTTTCATTTGGCCCAGCTGGTGAGTTGAAAGGGAAAATTTGGGTCTCTTACTAATTTTTCTGTTGTCCTTTTYTCGGGTGTTGGGAGAAGAGGGAGATGGGGGCTAAATTAACCCATCCCCAGCAGGAAGTTTACTCCCAAGTTAAAGAAGCCCTTGTTCGGGGAAATTTTCATTTTTCTAGGGGGAGTTTGAAACATTTTTTTCATTGGTTATTTAAGAATTTTCGAAATATCTTGCGGGATTTGGTTTCAATTGACGAGTTTTGGGATGATGTCGGGAGAAAGTTATATGATGTTCAGGCTAAAAGGGATTTTTCTGTGGGGAGGTTTTATCCTTTGTTTCATGTTATTGTCAGATGTGTTAAGGGTATTGGGGAGCGTTCGGGTGTTTCTGATCCCCAGTTTAAAAACCCTTCCCTGCTCTCCTTTTCCTGTACTCCTCAGCCCTCTTTCCTACTGCAAGAGAGATTGGGAGATGGATCCTGCCCCAGGGCACAGGGTTGCCACCGTCTCCCTGACATCTCCCGATCTCCTCTGACCCCTTCTCAGGACGGCACTGGCCATGCCGTCCCGAGCTCTACGCTAACCCACATACCCATACACACTCGCCTAGTTCAGTCACCCCCGGTTATGTCCAAAGATGGTGCTGGCAATGTGGTTAGCTCCGCCATCTTACCCCCTTCTTCTCCAAGTTTTCCCGCCCTTAACCTTTCCTCACAAAATGGCGCCAACCACATGGCAACGGCGGCCATTTCATTAAACCTCCCTGCCTCCGCTCCAGTAACACAAGATGGCGCGGCAGCCATTTTACCGCCTTGTGACCTTCCCCAGTCGTACCCTACCCATGCCATCGCGTCGGACCCCTCCTCCCATGCGTTGTTGAATGTGTTAGCGTTGGGCCCCTCCCTCTCCATCGGGAATTCCCTCCCTGGTGTTGATCCTGCCTCCTCTCTAAATGTGTCCGCCCACTCTACCGGGGACTCTGCGCCTGGGAACCAACTTACTTCTGGTTCCCATGCTGGGGGATCCGGAAGTAGGCGTGCCCATGACCGGAAGGATGCCATCTTGGCGTCCCCTGCCACACGCCACCTGGCAGTCCAGTCTCGCCAAAAAGCCCAACTGTTCACCAAGCATTCCTCCTCTTCCTCCTCCTTGGAGGACAGTGACTCCCAGGACTCCGATCAGGAGTCCGGGGATCATTGGTCGGCGGTTAAGAAAAGGGCAGCGAGGGATGGCAATTGGGATCTCATGGATAGAATTACTCCCTATGTAGCTCCAGTTATTTATAAGAAGGGAAGGAACCCCAAATGGGAGGCATTTCCCTATTCACAACTCAAGGAGCTATGCAAAGCGGGAAAGGACTATGGCAGAGGATCTCCCTATTTAAAAAATCTTCTCAAGGTTACCTTCTCTGAATATACCTTAGTGCCCCATGATATTAAAAATATCGTAAGCTGCCTTCTCTCAGATGCAGAGTACATGCTGTGGGAAAGGGCATGGAAAAAGCAGCTCCGGGGACTTTTGTTATCACATAAACAAGATGAGGCTAAAGCCCATCTTACAATGGAACACCTAATCGGAGAGGGAAATTTTGAGCGGCCAGAGAATCAAGCCCAGGATCTTCCTGAGTGTCCTGGTTTGAAGGACAGGTGTCTGTCAAGGAAGGTGGGAAACCTCCCTTGAGCATAGGAATGACACCCTCTCTCTTCCAAATTACTGTACTTTTGAAATTACGGGGCTCTCAGGCAAAGATGTGGTAAAAAGAATAACAGTTCTTGACTAGGGTTATATAAATTATATATATATATAAAACAAGACGGTTAAACGGCACCCATAAGAGAACAGACAAACTCCTTATCAGTTCCTTGTGTGTTGTTGGGAAAAATCCTCCGTTGGGGCAGAGAGGCTGCGGTAACTCCCCCGCGGCTGCAGGGGGCGCTGTGGCGTGAGCGCGACGACCCTCACGCGGCAATGGCGGCTCTGGCGAACGGGAAAGGGGGGAAGGTCGCCCCTGGCGCGACCCCACAGGGCAGCCGCCCGGCTCYACCAACCTYGGCAGCGGGCAACGAGCAGCGCAGGGAGGTAGGGTTGACTGGGGAGCGATGGATCTCGGTATCACCCACCCACAGACCAGCAGAAGGCAGGAAACAGCAGAGACGAGCAGCCCTGGCTGGAGGTTGGTTACAGCATAACTCTGAACCCTGTGCTGCTGCGGGACCCTCGGAGATGTCACAGCGTATCTGTGCTCTGGAGCCAGCCGGCGGAGGTGTCGCAGTGTAGCAGTGCTCCCGGAGCAAACCCGGCACTCGCTGCAGACACGACCGCCCTCACCGAACGCAGAGTGGGGAGTGAGGCAAGCCCCGGTCTCCACCGACCTCTCGCCTAAGTCTCTGGTAGCTCTCCCGAGATGTTCCAGCTTCTGAGGAAACATCCCCCTTCAGTATTTCTAAGTCTTTGTTTTCTTTAATTGAGGGAATTGTCCTGGCTTCTGGGCTGGGCAAGTGGTCCCTTTTGTCCTTAAGTACCGTCCATTCTGCGTCATTACCGTGGAATGCAGCTGAACAGATAACTCCCTTTTGTTCTTAAGTATCGCCCATCAATTCCTGGCCAGCCCCTCTCCAACTACACAGCCTCCCTGGTACCCCAGGGGAAAGGAAACAAATTTTAATTACTTTTTTTTTATTAACCCATAACACCGAGGCTGTTCTTAGAGACGTTAAGAGAGTGGCTGAAGCTGCACTACTTCAAACCCCTGACGATGCCACCCCTATTCAAAATTTTTCCGATATCAAACAAGGGATAGATGAGACTTTCATTAAATTCGTGGATCGGTTGAAGGGCTCAATAGACAAACAGGTTGATAATCTGGAGGCTCATAAGGAGCTGTTCTGTAAATTGGCCATGGAGAATTCCAACAATGAGTGTAAGAAGATATTGAGAGCCCTTCCCCTTGAGCCGGAACCGACAATTGATCAAATGGTTGAGGTTTGCGCGAAATTGACGTCAATGGAACATACTGTAGCCATGGCAGTTTCTAAAGGGGTGACAGAGGCATTGGTTACATCAGCTAAGGATAGCCAGTATTGTTACCATTGTGGGGAGCTGGGACATTTCATCTGGGATTGTCCTAAATATCGGGATTTCCAAAGGCAGAGGAACTACTCGTTATCTAACTGGCGGCCACAATGGCCACAACCTCACCAGCGTTATCTTAGTCATCCTAGTTGTCCGGGAAACGGCCAGCCGAGCGTGGGACGGCCCCGTGGTACAACAAATGTGCAGCCGTTCCGTCCTACTTTACTGGCCATCCCAGAGACACAGGTTCCACCAGAGACATTCAAGAGAGTTACGCAGATGAGGAATCGCGAGTCACCGAGGAATCCCAATATGCGGACAGGCAAGCAGAACGGCAGCTGGTAAGTGCTTCATCAATACAATTCAATGATGAGACAGTTCATAGAATTCCAACGGGACAGTTTGGGCCCATAGACGGCCCTAAGGACATTTTAATAACTGGTAATGACTTCAGTGGGCCAAGAGAACTGTTCATTTTACCGGAAGTGCAGACTGTTGGCCCAAAAGATGAAATTTAGGTTTCTGCTATATGTATCCAACCACCTTGGTTCTTATAGAAGGGACTGACTATCGCACAATTTGTCCCGTTACCATCTCACAGGGATTATGTTCCTGAGAATCCGATAGCATGCTGGGTAGAAGTCGTAGGACCAGATAGACCGATGGTAGAGTGCGGTCTACTTCATAAGGGTGTTAAGACCTACATCCCAGGGATGGCAGATACGGGGGCAGATGTCACCATTATTGCTTGCTCCCAATGGCCAAGGGACTGGGAGTTAACCCTGGTCAACAGAGTTATATCGGGGATCAGGGGCGCTACAACCTCTATGCGGAGCAAGTATAACATCGTGGTGGAGGGACCTGAGGGCCATACCGCAACCATTAAGCCTTTCGTAAGATCGGGGATTACCTTATGGGGCAGGGACCTATTGTCGCAATGGGGGACTCGACTCAATATCCCAGTAACACCGCGGGATTTCTAGTCGGGGCCACTGTTGAGCGCGCCACCCCCCCGCTTACATGGAAGACCAACGATCTGGTGTGGGTAGACCAGTGGCCCCTTACAACTGAGAAACTTAGCGCACTGGAGTCTCTCGTAGAGGAGCAGCTAGCCAGAGGTCATATAGAGCCAACCAGTAGCCCCTGGAACTCCCCTATCTTTGTCATTGAAAAACCGGGCAAAGATAGGTGGAGGCTGCTCCACGACCTCAGGAAAATCAATGAGGTAATCGAAGACATTCATCCCCTGCAACCTGGCTTGCCCTCGCCCTTCATGTTGCCCCGTGATTGGAGGTTGGTGGTTGCGGACATTAAGGACTGTTTCTTTAATATCCCACTTCACCCCCAAGATGCCCCCCGATTTGCTTTTTCCATCCTATCCCTAAATAGACAAAGCCCCTTTAAGACGGTACCACTGGTGAGTACTCCCTCAAGGAATGAAGAATTCACCATCTATTTGCCAGTGGTACGTGGCCCGCATTCTTTCTCCTGTACGCAGACGCTTCCCAGATGCTATAATTCTCCATTACATGGATGACATCTTGATTTGCACACGGGAACAATCTTACTTAAATGTGGTTTTAAAAGACACCATAAAAGCCGTGGAAGAGGTGGGTTTCGAAATACTAGAGGACAAGATACAACAGACCAGCCCCTGGACTTATCTGGGACTTCGGATAAACGAAAGAACCATCGTACCCCAGCACTTGGCTATCAAAGATAACCCCAAGACCCTTCGGGACCTGCAGCAGATCTGCGGATCCATTAACTGGGTGCACCCACTGCTGGGAATTACAAATGAGGACCTTGCGCCACTTTTCAACCTTCTCAGAGGCAGCGAGGACCTTACTTCACCAGCGAGGACCTTACTTCACCGTGCACCCTCACCCCGGAGGCCCGGAAATCCATCGATAAGGTCCAGGAAGCTTTGTCCTCGCGACAAGCCCATCGAGTTGACCCTCATCTACCGTTTCGCTTCATCATACTGGGTAAGTCGCCCAGGTTTCACAGCTTAATTTTTCAGTGGGACTTTGCCATGAAAGACCCCCTCTTAATTTTGGAATGGGTCTTCCTGCACAATCAACCAACAAAGACATTAACCATGACACAGGAATCGATGGCCCGATTAATTACCAAGGCCAGGGCACGCCTACGCATTCTTGCGGGGTGTGACTTCACATGCATTTATTTACTGTTAGTCAAAGATCAACTGGAGGACTTATTACAGACTAACGAACACCTCCAGTTCGCCCTGGATAGCTACACTGGCCAGGTTTCAACTCACAACCCACAACATAAATTGTTCAATTCGGCTTTTAATCTGATCCCAAAATCTATCCAAAGTCGTACACCTCTGAAAGCTCTGACCATCTAGACAGATGGCTCGGGGAGGTCCCACAAGTCGGCCATGACTTGGAGGGACCCTGCAACTCGGGAGTGGGAGTCTGATGTGCAATCTGTTGAAGGCTCCCCACAAATTGCCGAATTGGCAGCTGTGGTCAGGGTTTTTCAGAGGTTCCAAGAGCCTATTAATTTGGTCTCTGATTCTGCGTATGTAGCCGGTGTAGTTGCTAGGGCTGAGCATTCTTTACTCAAGGAGGTGAAAAATCCAGTACTCCATGGGTTGCTTTCGAGGTTAGTACACCTCCTCTCCCACCGAAAGCACCCTTTCTTCGTTATGCATGTGCGATCGCACACCGACCTTCCAGGACCCATCACGGAAGGCAACAGGAGAGCAGATGCCCTGGCCATGCCTGTGCGGACGGCCAACGTCCCGGATATTTTCACACAGGCTAAAATGAGCCATGATTTCTTCTACCAGAATGTGCCTGGCTTGATGAGGCAGTTTCAGCTGCCACGTGATCAAGCGAGGGCAATAGTTGCTACCTGACCTAGTTGCCAGCGGCATCAGTTACCATCCTTGGGTTCCGGGGTAAATCCCCGAGGTTTAAATAGCTGCCAGCTATGGCAAAYGGACTTAACTCATTATCCGTCTTTCGATCGATTGAAATACATTCATGTATCTATTGATACATTCTCAGGCGCAATGTTTGCTTCGGCTCATGCCGGTGAGAAAGTGAAAGACACCATAAAACGTTTCCTTCTTGCATTCACCACCCTGGGAGTCCCACAGGAAGTCAAAACAGACAATGGCCTGGCATACATTAGTCACAAGTTACAAGACTTTTTTAATCAATGGGGAATAAAACACAACACAGGCATTCCACATTCCCCCACAGGGCAGTCCATCATAGAAAGAGCTCATGCCACCATAAAATGGGTCCTTGACCAACAGAAAGGGGGGAGTGAAGTAGATCCTCCCATTGAAAGGCTCTGTAAGGCCCTCTTCACAATAAATTTCCTAAATGCCTCGCCTACGGAGCCGACCCCCCCTGTGTTTTGCTACTTTTCTAACTCAGGGCGAAACTTGAGGAAAGGCCACCAGTGCTGATCAAGGACCCAGAAAGCCAACAGATAACGGGCCCTTTCCCCCTAATAATGTGGGGGAGAGGATATGCCTGCGTGTCCATACCATCGGGCCCAAAATGGCTCCCAGGAAAAAACATAAAACCGTATATTAGCACAGTGAACATTGCTCCTGAGGATGTTAACCATACCGATTCTGAGATCCGCACAGATTCTTCGCGAAAACAAACTCGTGCAGCCTGGAAAAGACGTCGCCGTAGACAATCTGTCTGAAGGTTGATGCATCACCACGGGACAGATGTCATAATCTGAAAAGTTGTTACTGAAATAAACCCTCATGGGCCATTACCTTTTCTGGTTACAGTAACCTCCCTTATCCTTATCCCTACAAGTTACCCTTACCCAGCCGCGCTCCCAAATACACTTACCTGTTACAACTTCCCCAGTTAAAACTTTTGGATTGATAAAGTTTAAGGGAAATTTGATAACGAAAAGGGAAAGGAAGTTGTTCTTTTCGGAGGTTCCCTCCGAAGGTTATAAACTTTTTAATGAGTTCTGTTTGTAAACCCTAACAGAAAATACCAACTGAAGCCCAGACTTACATCCGCAACTATGCTGTTCAGAATGCACCTCGCCGTTATGTGCTGGATGCTGCTAACGTCGTGGACGGTGGATGCGTGGATGGTGGCACAGCCCAAGGAAATGTGTGGATTACCCTGGCTAAGGCCATCAACCAGGATAACATATGTTTGTCCATGGGCAGTGCAGAGAATCCCTTAACTACATGTCTGGTAGGAATCCCCCTCAGACCCAATGAACACCCATTCACGGGAAAGAGGCCCAACCCGGTGGACACCTGGGATGAGTGGACGAGGATTTACCCACACACACCAGAGGAACCCCAGGAATTGGACCTGCTGGGGTCCTCCAGACCCACAGATTGTGTTCGCTTTCACTACAAAATAACCGAAAGGGATGTGGTAGGATTGGGACATCATCAGTCTGTTTATGTAAGGGATGTAACCCCCACTAAAAAGGTTTATAACTCAGTCAACTGGTGCAATTATACTAGTCGCAAACCATCTGCCTCCACTCGCCATCCAAGAGTGCTCCCCCGGGGTGTCTTTCTGCTTTGTGGGGATAGGGTCTGGGCTGGGATTCCCTCACGTCTCAGAGGGGGGCCCTGTACCCTTGGCCAGCTTGCTATCCTCACCCCAAACATATCACTAGTGCAAGATTGAAGGTCAAAGAGTGAATTGGCTCGTAAAAAGAGAGAGCTCACCCAATTCGATGAAAATTGTGACAGTCAACTTGATAATTGGTCAAAACCTAAGAGGGTTGCAGTTTCCATTTTTCTCCCTTGGGTGGCCGCTGCAAAGGCCCTCGGTGAGCTTTCTCACCTGGGGTGTTGGCTTAGCAAGCAGGCCAACTTGACATCCGCAGCGCTGGGTGATCTTTTAGCGGATGAAGAGACGACCAGGCATGCCACCCTCCAAAATCGGGCAGTAATAGATTTTCTGCTACTTGCCCATGGACATGGATGTCAGGAGTTCGATGGGCTGTGCTGCCTTAACCTCACCACATGCAGCGAGAGTATCCACGCCAGCATCCAAAAGATAAGAAGCAACATCCAGGAACTCAAGATGGAGAAACGACCCGAATGGTTTGAAGATCTGTTGGGGCACTGGGGACTCACTGGGTGGCTAGCCTCCCTGTTGAGAACCATGTTATGGGTTCTTTTGATCATCTTTGTTGTTTTATGTGTTTTTGGTTGCCTGAAATGCCTGTTGTTGAAGTCCTTGGGGAAAGCGTTCGTAATTGATAAAGAAGGGGGAGTTGTGGGGGCTGCAGAGCCTAGTGACAAGGGAGTTCCAAGACTCCCTTGGAGGGCAGAACCATAGGACACGCCCCTGAGGGATAATGTAGTAATGTATTCCAACTTTGTACCCCCTGTTGGTCGGTGGCCTTCCCAACCCTTCCTTCCTTATATGTCCCTATTCTGGAAAGTTCTCCCCTGCTCAGTTCCCCATTGGATCCCTGTCCCTGAACACTCCTCCAATGTCTCCCGATTGGTTCCTTCTCACTAAGCCCGCCTTTGTACCGCCCCTATGCCCTCAGACTATTGGATCTGATGCTCTGTCCCCGCCCCTGTTGAACCCGTATAAAACCCTGTGTTCTGCCCTGTTCTTGGTCTTTGTCCCTGGTTCCCTTCACGTGGTTGGAATAAACTCTGCCCGTGGAATTCCAAACAAAGACCCTTTCTGTCTCTTCTTGTCGTCTATCCAATTTACTGCATCAACACCTGACGTGTGTGAGTGGACGTGTGTACGCGAGGCCCTCCGGAGCAGATTCCTAACCGGGAATGCTTTCGGAAGGTTGCGGCATCTACCACCCACCGCTGTGACAGGTTTGGTCTCCCCTAAAGTTCCACCTCCTAAGGCAATCCAGGAAAGCCAAAGTCCACTGAAAACATGTCAGGAACTGCAATAGCAACTGAGCTGGGTGGGCGTCATGGGACATTTTTTCCATTTCCTTTTTGGTTTTTTGCTCATTGAAGGCATTACTTTTTCTTGTAGATGATTATCCAACAGCACAACTCCTGGCCTTAATTTTGGAACTGCTCACTTTTTGTGTGACATGGCACAAGGAGCACATGAGGGCTTACATCCTCAACTGGGATTTGCTGAGAAGGGTCCTGGGCTTGATGAATTCCCAACACTCATTTCTGGCCTTGAGTGAGTAGGAAGCCCTTGGGATTTCCTTCTTCCAAGCTTCGTGTGTCCCGGGTGGACAGTGTTCCAGTGGACACTTGAGCTTGGGATTCACGGGAAGGGATGGGAATGTATTTCTGCAATGCAGCCCTGGCCTATGRCTCTGAAATCCTTGCATTTCTCTCGTCACACAGGTGCTCTTCACTTTCTGAGGAAGATCATTGGCCTGAAAGATGAGCTTTATAACCATTACATCACCCGGGGATACCTCTTGGCACCCCTTGTGCAGGCTCTGCTGCAGAATGGAGCTGCGTCCAGCCTGCTCCACTGGGCTGTGCCGGAGCTGTTTGAATTCCTCAGACTGGTGAGTTCAGCAGCAGCTTCAGCTCGGACACGGCCGTGGCCTCTCAGCTCAACAGGCCCAACGCAACCTCCTGCTTCACTGCAAGCGTCACCAGCAGCCTCGGGGCACTGCTGACTCTGGTGTCCCTTGCCATGGGAAGCTTCAGCATTCTTTCCACATTGCAGCTCTTTCCTTCAGCATCCATCTGGATTGCTTCCCAACTGCTGTGGACAAAAGTGTTTTGGCTCTGGCCAAGGAATCAGTTCCTTTGCAAAGGAAACTCGGAAGCTTTCTGAACTTCTGCCTGCGACCATTGAGACTGAAACCCTGTTTTCTTCCTCTGCAGGAAGATTGTAAGTCCCTGATTGCCCATGTCGTTGAGAACTTCTATCCTGCACTTGAATCCATCGCCTATGTGCAGACATTCCAGAGACTGAAGAGGAAATACCAGAGAGAAAAGCAGAAACTGCACAGGTAGGCCCCAGTGTCTGTGCTGGGAGTGCAGCAGGGACTGTCCTTGGGCAGGGCTGCTCCTTGCCTTGCTCTTTGCCAGAGGGCAGCAGGAGCAGGCAGCTGGCACTGGCCTTGGCTTTCCTTCTGGAGGAAAACTTCTGAGAGGAGAGAAAAGTCCCATCTGCCTTTCCTTGCGGCCCCCTGCAGCAGAGCAGCTACTGCTCAGGGCATTCATTGCTCCTCTTAGAAAGCCCTCAGCTTCTCCAGAGCAGAATCTGGCTCTGTCCCTGGGATGGGAGATTCAGCCTGCCTGGGCCTCAGCTGGGGGCTGCTGAGTCTTACGGGGAGAGCACAACTGACCAGGAAGCTGGATTGCCTTCCCAAATGAGGCACGCTCCCTCGAAAGCTCTGCAAGCCAGTGCTGATCCTGGCTGAGGTGCAAGCAGCAGCAAAGCTGGAATCCCTTCTCCTGTCTCTCTTCGGGGTCCCAGCCCTCTCGGCCAGAGGTGCAAGAGCCTCAAAGCAGGATGCAGGAAGGAGCATCCATGTAAACTAAGGCAGGGCAGCTCAGACAGCAGCAACGAGCTCCAAGGGCTCCTCTTCAAAGAAGGCGACCCCAGCCCCTGAGGTGGGAGAACTGGGACGWGCTGCTGCCCTGGCCAGGGCCAGCGGAGCCGCCGCACGAGGCTTGGCCGGGGCAATGTGGCACAGGCAGCGCCAGCCTGGGGGCTTGCAGGGGGCTTAGTTAGGGCTCAATTCAGCTAAGCTCTGCCTAGGGACACCCAGACTGCTGTGGGGGAAGCTGGAAGAAAGGATGGGCTGGCCCTGCAGTCTGCTGCTGACCTGGGGGGCACAGTCTGATCTCGCATCTTCTGCATCCCTGAACTGGGGCCACTCCTGGCCTCTTGCCGTGCCCGCTGGCTGCTCTGGGTGAGGCATGGACAGAGGAGATGGGCATTTGGGTGTACAAAAATTGCACCTTTCTGGGTATTCTTTCAAGGTGAGTATTTATTTTTTCCTTTTTCTAATTATCAGAGACATCAGCCAGTTGATTCTGCCGATCATGAAGAGGAGGAAATAGTTCCAAGGAAGAGACTGCATCTGGCTTAGGGAAAGAAACCCACATTTTGGAAGAAGAACTGTCATTTTGGGGTTTCCAGCTTAGGAATAGTTGAATGTTAAATATCTGTAGTTAGTGTTAGACTTAGCTCTTGTTTGTTAAAAGAAGATGTTTCTGTAGATAGACAAGTAAGTAGAGTTTGTTTGAGAATAAAGAAGTTTTCTTTCCCTTCAAGTTCCCACTGCAATTGTTTTAGCTCATTTGAAAATAGCTGTTAAGATGAATAGATTAATGCTGAGCTGTAAACGTCAGGAATTGACATTGGACTCTGTCATTGTAGAAGATGTATTATTGATGACTGTTATTTGGATAAAATGTTCTATGAAACTGGAGCGGGTATGTTTGTCTCTTTTCCTAGGACTTACTGGGGCAGTCTGCCATGGAATGCCATGGGCAAAGGGGGACCTCTCCCGGCCTCGTTTCCAGGCTCTCCAAGCCAAAGCAGGAGAGGATTCCAAAAGATTTCTACTACTCTGCACGTGAATTGCTGGGGACTGCCCCAGCTTGGCATCTCAAGCAATTCCTTTTGCTTCAAGTTGTGTTTACAGGAAACTTGAAAGAGGCTACAGCTGTGTGAACTGCCCCAAAAGTCTGTCAGACGATGGAATCTGCAGTTCATATGGACAGGACAGCTTGACTCCAAGCTGCCATAGGTCTGTCTCAAAAAACAGAAGCAATGGACAGATTGCAGGAGTTTGGGGATGGCTGTTGGTGTGGGTCACAGCCAGTTCTCCGGAGATGTGGCTGTGCAGGACTGCTCTGCATCCGGCAGCTCAGTCAGATGTCCAGGAATCCTGGGCAGAGGCGGAAAACTCTCCAAATACACCGGGGTCAAGTTCCTCCAGGACAAGAAAAGGCCTGCTTTGAAATGGCTGATAGGCTCAGCCAGGCAGTTTTCACTGGAGCACGGGGTGCCTGTGTCGGCTGTGGGGCAAACGGGGTGGGCTCTGTCCCGTTCCCACAGCTCAGGCAGCTGAACCACCAACATGGCCGTGCCCACAGCTCCGCTCCAGAGCTATGGCTCACACCAGCCTGGCATCCAGCCCCAAGGAATTCCATTCTGGAAGCAAGAGGGGCAAAGCTCAGCAGCTGCGGGCCTGCTCCAGCACAGACCCAGCATACCTATCCTCAGGAAGAACCAATCCTGCTGGGAGGAGACAGGCTGGGGGATGAAGGCCTAGAGAGCAGCCCTGAGGGGAAGGACTTGGGGGTGCTGGTGGGTGAGAGGTGGACATGCCTCATCCACATGTGCTGGCACCCAGAAACCCCCCGGTGTGCTGGGCTGATCCCTCATAGTGAGCAGCAGGGGAGGGGGGGATTCTGCCTCTCTGCGCTTCTCAGGTGAGACCCCACCTGCAGAGCTGCCTCTAGCCCTGGGGCCCAGAACATGAAGGACATGGAGCTGTTGCATCAAGTCCAGAAGAGGCCACAGAGACGATTTACAGGGTTGAGGAAAGGCTGAGAGAATTGGTATTGTTCATCCTGTAATAGGAAGGCCTCGAGTTTACCTAATTGCGGCCTTCCAGACCTGAACAGAGCCGACAAGGAAGATGGAGAGAGACTATTTCCAAGGTCCTGGGATGACAGAACATGGGGGAACAGTTTTAAACTGAAAGAGGAGAGGTGTAGTTTGGACATTGGCAATAAATGCCTCCCTGTGAGGGTGGGGAGGCGCTGGCACAGGTTGCTCAGAGAAACTGTGGCTGCCCCATGCCTTGAAGTGTTCAAGGCCAGGTTAGAGGGGGCTTGGAGCCACCTGATCTAGTGGAAGTTGTCCCTGCCCATGGTAGGGGATGGAATGAGATATGCTTTAAGGCTCCTTCCAACCCAAACCATTGTGGCATTCTATGATTCTATGATATAAAGCATCGGAAGGTGATCGCCCAGCCCACACCCCATCTCCTGCTCCTCAGGAGCACGTGCTGAGGGATCCCAGCCTGCAGCAACCCACAGCCAAGAGCTTTTTTCAGACAAGGAGAATGATTTGGTATTGATTTTCTGTCCTTAATTTGTCCTGTTGCATTTACACCCACCTCAAAAGCACTGTCCTCACTGCCCACTGTGAGGAGCTCCACACTGAACTCTATCACATAAAGCCCTTGTTGCTCTTCTCTGAACCATTTCTGTTCTAGTCATTCCAAACTTCAGTTTTGCAATTTTATACTGTAGTGTCAATCATGATCTGGCCTTTCTATGAATATTGAACAGCCCTTAATGAGGCCCCTAACTCTGTTCATTAGAATGGGTCCTAATATTTTGCACACTGGGGATGTCAGATACACATCTTCACAGTTCCTGGGGGTTTCCCTGGAACTTTGCTGAAAACTGCTGGAGTTCTTTTACGGCTAATGAGCATATACCATCTACTCTGGGGGATTTGTCACTGATCATTCAGCAGCGTGGCCGTCCTGAGATTCCTCCAATGAATAATTTGAGGCAAATCCTCCATTTGGCAGCTGGGTACCACGAAATAACCCGACGGAGAGGGGCAGCGCCTTCACTGAGGACACTGAACAGCGGCCGTGATGCTCAGCACCATCTCAGCAGAGCCAGCGCTCAAACGGGATGGGACGAAACGGGACGGGACGGGACGGGACAGACGCGCAGCCACGAGAGGGGGCTCGGGGAAGGCGCAACCAACCCAAACATCTCCTCCCAAACCTTCAGCGCTGCAGCAGGTCCAGCTGGAAAGGAGCAGCCGCGCGGTCTGTGCCGGAGGGAGCCCCGCCGCTCCCCACTCACGTCCCGGGGGACGCCCGGGCTCGGGGAAACCAGGAATTGAAATACTAAATTTCTGCAATCACGCATGTTTGTCCACCGGTATTTTACCCAGGSATTCTTTAAAGAAGTTTTTAAATGCCCAGTGAATCAAAGAATCAAAAATCCTTGTAATATTTCTTCTCTGATGCCTGTAACCTCGCACAAATCTAGTATTAGTGTGCTGTAAGGCTTGCACAAAGTTCTGAGAAAACTTCTTGCCTTCTGAGGTTTTCTAGAATGATGAATTTGGTTTCATGAAGCTTTCAGAACTCCGTAATTTTTTTTATGTTCCTCGTGCCAGGGTTAGAGAGTTTTCCCTAACCTTCTTCACCTACTAATGACTATTGCCTAGTTCTTACTTGCAAATCTACGGGTTCTGGCAGCTCCCCAATAAAATCAACCATTGTCTGACTGGCAGCTGCTGGACCGCGTCGCTCTGAGAGCTCCGCACCCCTCTGTCCGTCCCGATAGCAACGGGACAGTTGTCCCGGGTGTCCAGAGAAGGGAACGGTACTAGGAAGGGGCTGGAGCACCAGGAGTGGCTGAGGCAGCTGGGGGGGCTCAGCCTGGAGAAAAGGAGGCTCAGGGGGGACCTTCTGGCTCTCCACAACTCCCTGACAGGCGCGGGCAGCCAGCAGGGGTCGGGCTCTGCTCCTAGGGAACAAGGGACAGGACAAGAGGGAATGGCCTCAAGCTGTGCCAGGGGAGGCTCAGGTTGGACATCAGGAGGAATTTCTCCATAGAAAGGGTTGTCAGGCATTGGAAGGGGCTGCCCAAGGAGGTGATGGAGTCCCCATGCCTGAAGGTGTCCAAGGAAGGACTGGACGTGCCACGCAGTGCTCTGGGCTGGGTGACAAGGTGGGGATAGGGCACAGGCTGGACTCGATGATCCCGCAGATCTTCCTCACCCACAGCGATTCCGAGATTCTGCGACTCGCGGGCCGGCGCGACCCAGTAAAGCCGCAAAAATGGCGCCCAGCCCCGCCCGCGCGCGGGGGCCGCCGGGAGTTGTAGTCCCGGTCGCGCCCAGGTGCAGCGGCGCGCGGGGGCCGCCGGGAGCCGCGGCCGCTCCGGGGCAGGTGCGGCGCCGCCCCCGCCCGAACTACATGTCCCGGGGTGCCGCGGGGCGCGTGCGGCGCGGGCGCGGCGGCGGGGGCGTAGTGAAGATGGCGGCGGGGGCGCTGCGCCCCGCTCCGGGCTGAGCGCGGCGCGGCCCCGCGCGTCCCTCAGAGCGGCGGCGGCGATGTCCGAGCCGGAGCACCTGGGCGGGAAGCGGGCCGAGTCGGCGCGGCTGCGGCGGGCCGAGCAGCTGCGGCGCTGGAAGGGCTCCCTGACCGAGCAGGAGCCGGTGGCGGCGGGGGGCGGCCGCGGCCGGCACCGCGGCGCGGGGGGATCCCGCGTCCGCTTCGAGGAGGGCGCCGTGTTCCTGGCCGCCTGCTCCAGCGGCGACACCGAGGAGGTGAAGCGGCTGCTGGGCCGCGGCGCCCGCATCAACACTACCAACGTGGACGGGCTGACAGCCCTGCACCAGGTACCAGGGCCGGGGGGCGGCCCGGCTGTGGGTGCACTGCCCTCGGTCAGCCCCGGGCCAGGGGGCACAGCGGTACCTGCAGCCCCGGCCGGGGGTGTTGGTAAACAAAGGGTTCAGGACGCTTTGATCCGAGCCCCGTCCGGCGTGTTCAGCCTGTGTCAGAGCACGGACCGAGAGGCTTCCAGTCGGGCAGCGGGATGTACCAACTTCTCACAGAGTTATTAAGTAGCTTAATTAGCAAAATAAAGCAGGGGACTGGCAGGGCTGTGGGCCGGCCAGGTGGCCAATTTATTAATTTTTGGAAAACTTATGCCTTTGTGATTTGGGTATGCTGAAGTGGCAGTAGTGCTGGAAAAATTTCCCGGGGGGAATGTGGATTTTGCAAGGTCAGGAGTGTCAGGTCAGCTCCTGTATTTTGAGTTTTATCAGAGTTGCCTTGAAACTCCACAAACTGCTCCTTGGCAGAGAGCAGAGTACCCACATGGCTGATAAGCGACGTAGATTCTATTAATATTCATCCAAATGTGAAGATGGTACAAAGTGGTCGCAGGAATTGGCTGCAGAGCGGTAAAGCCTTGATTGTTGAGAAACATGTGGTGTGTTCCATCCGTAGCTTTTGCTGCCCTTGTGTAAATGGGCAGGAATGCGAGGGAACGTGCAAAATTGCCATCCCGGAATATTGGGAAACCTGTTGCTGTCTAAGACTGATTGAGAATTTAGCAGGGCGCGTGAAATCGGTGTCCCAGATTGGTGCATCTGGTCAGTGAAATGAATCTGATTTGGATCTAGGCCAGCCTCGGGAAGAAAATTTTCTTAGCTCAAGATCTTGTAGATTAAGCATGTGGTGTAGCGACAGGAGTGGGGAAAAAAAGCACAGTTCAGGAATAACATCTGGAAGTAACGTGTTTGTAAAGGATAACATGTTAATAGGACAAATAGCGGGACAGCTCTTGAGTTAATCGGGATTTCTTTGCTGGCCTGGTGTTCCTGAAGCATTTGGGATATGTACAAGGCGGTTCAGGAGCTCTATGGCTCTTGGCTGTCAGGGAACAACGGGCAGAGAGATTTATTCATTTTGCTTTGGACTTCCAAAAATAAGTTATGAAGCAAAGAGCACGCAAGCTTACAGACTGATGGGTTGAATAAGACTTCAGCTGGCAAAGCAGTGAACTCTGTAGTGGCTGGGCCTTTTTCTTGGTTATTTGTGGCATTTGGTATAGCAACAGCAAATAAATTGCACTGTTAGTAACCTCCAGTACAGCATTTGTACGTTTATTACCAGATAAATAAGTAGTCCTATAGACACTAGTAAGAGACAGTTACATAAAAGCTGGTTATTGAAAGCATTTTGACAGCCCAGAAGGCTGAATTTAAGGTGAATACAAATATGGTAGAGTTGAGATGACTTCATGAGGGCTTTCCAGCCAGGATCGATTGTGATCCCCTCAGAAGGGTCCGGGTCTCTTGCTTATGTGGGTAATGTGATGCTTGCCAGAGGTGTCTGGTGAAGTGCGTTGGACTCGTCCGACGACGGGCGATGAGCTCAGCAAGGTCACACTGCTGGAGTCCATGGCTAGCCATGTATTGTCAGGCAGGCTGCAAATTGAATCCTGTATACGTAAAGGATACAGAATTGTATCATATGTGTCTCAGGAGCACAGTATCGGATGACACTGACCAGTAACACCTAGGGCTCGATACTTAGAAGAGTGTTTGGAGTGAGCAGTGCAGCAGATGCTGGCAGTACCAGCTGCTTACGTGAAGTGTTTCTTCACAAACTTGACAGGAAGGGAGGGTGACCTTACTGTGACTGGAATAAAAACTTTGTTCCAATGTCCCATGGATGTAATAACTTTTTTGCTGAAGAGTGATGAGATGTTCTTGCACACCCAAGTGGAACAAACGCTGTTTTGTTCAAGGTTTTGTTGTGCACGTGTATGCTGAGCCTGTAAATCTATATCAGATGAAAATGTTTATTAGCGTGGTCAGGGCAGTTGTTATGAGTTCCTTTCACTGGGCTTGTCCAAAATAGGTTTGTTTTCATATTGCTTGGAGAATAATGCTGCCTATGGAAAAGTGTCAGCCGAGGCCGGTTAGGTTGGGGGTCCCCAGAGCGCTGGTTGACAACTGGAATGATATAGTACATGCGAGGATATTTACATAACTTCTCTTAGTATTAGAAACACAACGTTACATTACAGAGCAGATGGTAGTGACCGTCTGCTCTTGTTTAATATCTGTGCAACCAAATGGTCACACAGTGAGGAAGGAAATCCACACACTGAAAAGAGCTGGCTTTGTTGAAGGAAAAATCAGGTAAAATTTTTTCTTTGGTTAAAGAACTTAATATTAAGTGAGACTTGCTCTGGATGAGCAATCAGGTCTTTTTAGGTAATGGAAGGGTTAACCAAGTCAATTGACTTAATTTGTCAGAGTCGGCAGCTGCTCCCACAAAACCTAAGACCAATCTTACAAATCGGGTTAGTTTATTTGAAGCACAGGGTGGCCCCAAATGTTGTGTGTGTTCACAAAGGTAAAATTACACTTTCTCTGGTATCTGGGCCACTGTGACTAAGACCCATTGTGTACTTGCTGTGTGAGAAGCTGGCTTGGCTATTTATAGCCCCAAAGCTGTATTTTGAAAATAACCTTTTAAATTACAAGTGATGTTTCTGAGTCTCCAGCCTGTGTCATTGCCCTCTTTGGAGGCATCATGTGCGGCACAGATGTGCACCAAAGCCAGTGTCTGGTACCTCAAGGGTGGCTTCAGCTGTGCTTTATCTACCTGAGTGCTTGCAGAATGCTGCTGGATGAACATCAGTCTCGTATTTTCAGTGATTAACTGAGACTGTATTCACTGAATTATTTTTGACAATGGTTTTGTGTCTAATGCAGAATAGAAAGGGAGATATTAGTTAAATGTGAGTGAACGTTTAGAAATCATCAAGAAAATTGCTACCAGTTGGTGAAATGAACTACTAGTGGCACTTGAACTTCTCTGGTGTTTGCAGGTGGTGGGAAATGGGCATGAGCTGCTCCTCTGTCTCCTGAGCAACAGATAAAACCAAAGAGTAAACTTGTATGAAAATTAAGTCTTAAGGGAAAAACATTCTGCTGCTTCTAGTTGGGCAAGCATCTCCAAATGTAATAATAGCAGTGCTTGTTTGTCTTCAAGGACTGGTTCACAAAGGATGACAGCAAAGGTTGTTTATCCTCTGTCTGCCCTTTGATGATTTACTCTCTGTTTCCCTTTGGCCTGTTCCAAGGAGAAGTGAGTTGCTCATGAAATAACTCCTGTGTCATTTGCAGTACTCTGCAAGTACCTCGGTGCTTGCTGTTGTCTTGCTTTCAGGTGCTGGACATCTGTGCTAATTCAGAAGCTGCTTCCTGAAAAGTCAGGTTCTTTGTGCGGTCACTCTGGGTGAGGTGGGGGCTGTAGCCTCCCTGGCAGATCCCAGTTTAAGTTATTCCTCCTTCTGAGCCAGAGCTGTAAAACTGCAGGCATGTCTGCTTGCTCCTCAGAGCTTTATGAAGTGGCATCCATGTTAAAAGGGTTGGGCAATTTTCATTCTTGCTCAGCAAATTTGCCCTTTCCTCATACAGTTGGTGTGCAATCCTAGCAAAGCAGGCAGCAGCAAAAGTTTTGGACAGTCCAGAAACCAGACAGAGGTAAGAGAGAGCACTCTGCCTGATCACAGCAGTCTGAAGACTGTTGGAAGAGTCATTGAGATGCTAACACTGGAACAAAATCTGGAGACTGAGGAGAAGGAAGAGAGGATTCCTCTGTGAAATGATGCTTTTTCTACTTACGACATCACAATTGGAGAGCATAGAGCAAAGGGTTGGAACTGCAGTAGTGGCTGAAGCAGCCTGGGTTTGTTTTACAGAATAACTGATACAGATCCAACCCCCCGAGTGTTCCTATGGCCACAGCTTCTAGGAGAATGGTGGAGTCACAGAATCACTGAGGTTGGAAAAACCCTCTAAGAGCATTGAGTCCAACCGTTTCCCCAGCACTGCCATGTTCCCCACTAAACCATGTCCCCATCTATATGCTTTTTGAACACTTTCAGGGATGRTGACTCCACCATCTCCCTGGACAACCTGACCACCCKTTTGGGAAGAAATTTTCTGTAATATTCGACCTAAACCTCCCCTGGCACTGCTTGAGGCCATTTCCTCTTGTCCTGTCCCTTGTTCCTGGGAGCAGAGCCTGACCCCCCCTGGCTGCCTCCTCCTGTCAGGGAGTTGTGGAGAGCCAGAAGGTCCCCTCTGAGCCTCCTTTTCTCCAGGCTGAGCCTCTCCAGGCTGAGCCCCCCCAGCTGCCTCAGCCACTCCTGGTGCTCCAGCYCCTTCCCCAGCTCTGTTCCCTTCCCTGGACATGAAATTTCTTAATCACCAAAAGGCAACAGCCATTTTGTGCCTTGAAAGGTGAGGAGATAAGTGGCATGAAAACTATTGACTGAATGTTCAGGTGCCCCATCTTTGGGGTATCACAGCTGTGCTTTAAGGTAGTTCAGCTTCTGGTCTTTAAATTGGTGATGATAGCRTCATAAATCAGGCTGCATTTTTTAAGATTGGGTGGTGGCATTGCCTAAAAATACATTCATTCCTGGAATAAAAGGTTATCTAGGGAGAGTCATACCTTTCCCACCTCCCTGTGCAGAGTTCCCTTCCGAAGGTCTGCTTCTGCCAGGAAAAAGTTGCAAGCTTCTTGTGCTGCATGTAATGCTGCTTGTCAAACTGAAATATGACACCGTCGAAAATAGGGTTTATCACTAGGGTGAGTGAAACGGGGTTTTTGGGTTTCAGTTATAAACGGGAATACAGTACCATTCCACAGTACTCTGAATAAAGCAAGAGAGGTTGGAAGATGCCTACAATACACCAGGAATTTATTAGACAAAACAGTTAAAATCTGAAATGCTGTTTTATCTACCTCATGCTTTTATTTTCTTCSTTTTGGCTTACTCAGTCCCTTTTTTGGCTTGATGTTTTGTCCCTGTGGGTTCAATTTTCTGTCCCTTGCATCCTTGCATTTCTATTTCCAAGCAATCTCCTGAGTGGGCAGAATTAACTCCAGACTACACAAACTAACCTTGAGCTGCAGTTAGAGCCTGGGAGAGCTGCTGCTCCTGGCAGCAGAGAAGGAAACCTTCTCCTGGTTTGGTTTGGGGCACTTTCAACTGATTGGTTTGGYTTCTGGAAACCAAAGGCAACCACATCATTCGCTCAATACTGGGTGCTGGGAGGAAACTCTGTTTTAGGAAGTAGATGGGTATTTGGGAGGGGAAATGTGCATCTTCATTGCTTCCTTCCTCAGCCTCTGTTTATCCTACGCAGTGATTCCATGCGTCAGGCTCCGCTGCTCCCCGTAAACACTGAGCAAGGGAGCTGGTGGGATTTTCAGCAACAGCTTCCTTCTTGGCAGCAGCTGGAAGTGCTGACCCTGGTCCCTTAGTGCTGCCTGTGGAAAGGTTCTCATCTCCACTAGAGCTGCTGGGCAGTCTGGAGCTCTGGCCCTACGTGGAAAGCTCCTTTGGGAAGCAAAGGTACTTTAGGGAAAGATTGTTCCTAATGTATGCCGAAAACTTTCTGACTTGTGCAAATTAAATTCTTGAGTCTGCTTCAGAGGTGGAGACAAGTCTTCCACGCTGCATACTTGTCTGAATCAACATGGTTTGGTAAGATTGAAAGCCAGCTCAGCAAAAATGCAGGAATGAGCAATGAATGCAGTGCCTGGACAGTCCTGCAGCTCCTGCTGGCATGGCTGGAAACATTCAGTGTTTGTGCTCAAGCTTCAATATATTTATGTGCAGAACTCTCAGCTGTAACCTAGATGAAAGTCCCATCATCCTGGTATTATTTTTTGCAATGTATAATGCCTCTTGCTTATCTTAACAGGGAGTGTTGAAGCTGGGATCTGTTTCTATTTCAAACAGGTTTAGAGTTTTAGAATTCAGACTATGTACTGTGGGGCTTGTGAGACATCTCAAGTGTGTGTTTTGTAATATACTGAGATAATGACTGACTAATATTAAGATACAAGACTTCTGAGTTGGTATACTGGCTCCCAGTTGAGGATTATTATATACCATAAGTCAAAAAGGCCTGTCACACTGTGCATATTAGAGCAATCAGTTTTAAGAAGGTTGGGAGAGGGGAATATTACATAAGTGGTTGTATAAATTGATATTTTGTTCCTTCTAGCTTTTGAATACAAATGAGGGCAGGTGGATCGTTAACTATTCTGAAACGTGGTTTTTAAAAAATTGTGTTTGTGCAGGGAGCTGGGGTAAAAAATGAAGGAGAAACCCAGAGCCTTTCAGGGGAATGGCAGCCCTTGCTCTCCAGTGACAGGATCCCCAGCTGAGTGAACCGTTTGACCTAGTGATAATGGTATGGCCCCAGCACGGTGAAGGTGCCCAGTATAAATCCTGGGATCTGAGTCTGCAGTTTATTTTCAGCTGTCCTTCTGAAGGGAGGTGCCACAGCTGTCCCTGCAATCTCCTTTCTTGGGCTGCAGCAAACTGATCTGTGTGGGGAGGAAAGGTGCAGCTCGCAGGAGGAGCTAGGCCATGGGCCTTTGCAGGAGAACTTCACTTGCTAAAAGCTTTGAGACCAGGTTGGACAGGGCTTTGAGCAACCTGGTCTAGTAGAAGGTGTTCCTGTCCATGGCAAGGGGTGGAATGAGATGAGCTTTAAGGTCCCTTCAAACCCAAACCAGCTTGTGATTCGATAAAGGAGTGATTTGGTAGGGATTTAGGTGCCTATTTTCATGGGGCTCACTTCAGCATGAATGGATTTAAGAACAAGCTCATGGTGAGTATAGGCTGTCCAGGCCTGTGCAGAGGTATTTCAAGCTGCTGTGAACTCAGTGAAGATGGAAGAAATGGGATCCAGAGCATGGCTGTGAGATGAAGCTCCAACCTGCACAGCTTCTGGGAGCCAAATTTTGTTTCCTCCCTCCACTCCGGAGATGTCCCACCTCTTCCTGGGGTGAAACGGGACCATTCTTAAATATTTAAAAGGTTTTTCAGGGGAAATTTGCTTTTCTAGATTCCCAGGCTAGTGAGAATGATATCACACATTGCCAACAGCCCGATCCCCAGGAGCCAGGCCTCTCTTTTCACATCAAGCTGTTGACAATCAAGGACATCAAAATTCCTGATTCACACACCTACATAATTTCTCATGGCAGTTTTCATTCATAATAATTACAACATACAGTACTTACAAGTGATTAGTATTTTAGAAAAGACATCCATGTGTTCTCTTGTTAATTATTTTCCTGTTAAACAAATTTTGAAAAAATCGGTCTCCTTYCAGCTTTAAACTTTAAGCTTATATCAGCTTTGCTGATCTGAAAACAACTGAAATAACTGAAAATTCACTCTTTAGGAGTAAATGATGTGATTTTTTTTTTTTTCTTTAAATCTGGGTTGTTTGTGTTTTTTGTAGCTTGTGTCCTGTAGCTGGACAACTTGTAGGAGTCTCACTGAAAATGTTTCCATAATACAATAAGCTGACCTTGCAGGGGGACACAAGCAGCTTCAGCGTTGCTTTTCCAGCGTTCATCATTGCTCATAAATCTTCGTGAGATGTACAGAATGCAGAGTGACCACCTGCCATTAGCTTTTTATGTGTCACTGCCTTTTCAGGGTAAAACTAAACCTGGCCCCTCTCCGATCCCCTGAGCTGGAGCATTGATTTGCCACAGTGATTGCTCACCATCCATTTCTGGAATCTCTCTGAAGCCACCTCCTATTTATAATTTGTCATTCCCTGCTGCAACAGTTAATGCAATTTCGCTTCAAAGCCTGATGATTTCTTACATCTGAAATGGTGCAATAGCAGCAAGTCCTAGACCAGGCTTGTCTAAACACAAGTGCTTGCTTAGAGAGGGGACTCCAGCAGTGATTTAGGGAACTGAGGTGACTGTGTGTGGGCTCTGCCCAAACCTGGCTTATGTCTGTTTAGTTTGGGCTTGTAAATACAATACCATCACCCAGAGGGATGTAAACCAGCATGAAGCTGGTAGGGCCCTCACAGGGAGCTGCTCCCAGTTCAGCACACGGGCTTTGTGCTTGAATTAAAGCATCCAGAAGTGCTGCTGGTTTCATTCTGAAGTCAAAGTATGAAGCATCTTCATCTTCCAGGTTTTCAATTCATATGGATTGTTGGCCTTACCCAAAACAAGTATTAATTGTGAATTATCTTGAGTGATAATTATAAAGAAGAGGGACTTCGTAAAAAAAGTGGCTTTTTACATGGGCGGATAGCGATAGGACAGGGGGAATGGATTTAAGTTAAAAGTGAAGAGGTTTAGATTGGAAATTGGGAAGAAATTCTTCTCCGTGAGGGYGGTGAGGCCCTGGCACAGGTTGCCCAGAGAAGCTGTGGCTGCCCCATCCCTGGAAGTGTCCCAGGCTGCGTTGGACGGGTCTCGGAGCAACCTGGGATAGTGGAAGGTGTCCCTGCCCATGGCAGGGAGTGGAATGAGTTGARCTTTAAGTTCACGTCCAGCCCAAACCAGTCTGGGAGTCTATGATCTGTGACACTTTGATGCTTTATATGAGACATGTTAATAAGGATTTCTCCCTTGGAAGATTGCTGGGACAAGGGAACTCTGACCCAACAGGCTGTGAGTGATGTGGCTTGCTTTAATTGTTTTGATACAGCCAAATATATATATATGTATGTGTATATATATGTATATATTTATATCATTGTTCTGAGTTACCTCATAAACAGAGACCCTACCTGTGCCAACAGAAATCATTGGAATATTTACCTTAAATACTGTGGTACTAGARGATGAAATGTTCTAAATTTTTATCTAACAAGCCATTTTTTCTACTCCATTTGCTCTGTGGCTCCTGTTACTGTGATGACATACTCCATGTAGACAGTTTTGGTGGTCTTGTGGGTAACAACCAAATTTGAGCTAATTGGTTGCATTAGCAAAGCCAACACCTGTCCAGGAAGAGGAGCACATCCTGAGACTGGGCAGGAGTCTGACTGCACCAGTGACAGCCACACAAGCACTACACACTTGCCAAGTGTCTGATTTCATTTTTTTTCAAGTGCTGTGAACATGCCAGTAGCAGTTTCTGTGCTAGTGAACTCTAGGCCCTTACTTGAGTCTTTTAGTGAACATCACAAGTGATGTTGGTATGACTGACACGTTGCATTAATTTAACCATTGCTCTTACCAAAAAGTATCACAGTGGCCAAGATGCTTTCAAAACAACTTGATGGCAGTGAAATGCGACGTTCTAGCTTATTACCACATCATCTTCGATTTTTTTATGCAAGATGTGGCTTTTAAGAGTCTGCAGCAAATATTTCCAGCAGAATTATGAATTCTGGGCTGAAATAGCTCTCTAGAACAGGTAGAAAGAGCTGCTGACTTGTTTCTGAAGGAGACAGCATCTGGGTTAAGCCTTCAAAGCTGGTTCTATCAGATGATGCTGACTTTCAGTTCTTCCCTGGCTCCTTCCCTGTGTTCTCAGGAAGCCACCTGATCTACTCCATGCTTCAGCCAGCTCAACTCAACTGCACGCAGATGTTCTCATCAGGTCCTTCTAGGGGAATCTGTGTACCCTGCACAGGCTTTGAAATGTATAACTTGTGTTCAAAGAGACTGTTTCAAAGACTTTTGAGAGGCAGAAATTCACTGTTGAGTCGCAAAGTCTCTTCCAGACAATTGTATGGATAATCCATAGAAGCAGTGTATTGTTACTGTCTGTCCCCTCGGCCTCGCTGAGAGCTTGGCAGGTCATTTACTGCAGAGCTGCTTTACAGCCAGTTGCCCCAGTCAGTGCTGGTGCAAGGGCTCGTTCTGTCCCGGGGCAGGACACTGTTTGCCTCTGTTGTCCTTGACAAACCCTCCATCAGGTCCCTTCTCTGGCCTGTGTAGGTCCCTCTGAGAAGGATCTCCTGCCCCAGCCGCGCCAGCAGTTTGATGTCATCTGCAGACTTGGTGAGAGTGCTCTCTGTCCCATAATTGCTGTTGATCAAGTTTGTTAATGAAGACATGAATTTGTATTGGCCCCARTATCAGCCCTGAGGGATGCTGCTGGTAATCAGCTGCTGGCTGGACTTTGTACGGCTGATCACCTTTTGAGCCTGATACTCTTGCCAATATCAGTTGTCTGCTTCTGCAGTCCAGCTCCTGCCTGTTGAAAACAGTCAGAGACGGTGTCAAAGGTGTACCACGCTTGCTCTCCTGTCCTCCCCGCAGACAGCTTGGAGGGCAATCAAGTTAGGCAAGATTTGCCACTGGTAAATCCATGCTGGCTGTTCCCAGTCACTGCCAGCTCCTGCTGGAAATGGCTGTCAGGAAGATTTACTACACAGCCTTTCCAGGGACTACGGTGGGATCGACAGGGCCATAGTTCCTGGATCCTTCTAGCATGATGGAGTGGTGTTTGCAGGTCATTAAGCCTTCCTTTGCCACCATGATCTTTGAAAGATGACAGTGATTTGCAGTGACATCAGCCAGCTCCCTCCTAAGCCATCCCACCTGGTCCCAAAAGCGATCCATGGTCATTCCTTCCCCCTAATTCTCTGGGTTGAGGCTCTGGTGCYGCACAGCGGAGCTAACAGGACAAGTCTGTGCTGTCTAGGAACTGCACGTAGTCGGTTCCCTTGAGCATGTGTCCACCTTGTTGGACCAGGGTCATCAGCTGTAGCGCTGCTGGAGTTGTGGGCCTGCAGGAGGCTTCAGCCATACTTACCTCRGACTCCTTGCAGCAACTGCCAGACATTCCTACAATCACAGAACTGCGAAGTGGTTTGGGTTGGAGGGGACCTTAAAGGTCATCTTGTTCCRGCCATGGAAGGGACATTTTCCACTAGATCAGGCTGTTCAAAGCCCTGTCCAGCCTGGCCTTGAACACTTCCAGAGTTGRGACACTCTTGTGCACAGCAAACTAACCATTCATAGGGCATTTTCCTGATTCCCTTATCTCCCTGATTTTTTTTTTCCCCCTTCTAAAAAAATTTAAGTTTCATGGTGAAGTGCCTGCTGGGAGGGAAATAGATGTTCTTTCRACTTGACATGTCTCTTAATTCTTCAGCATTCGGTCCTGCAGGAACACAGCCAGTGAGCAGTTGCTGTTGTCTCATACCTGTGGTGCCTTCCCTGCTTTTTGATGCAAGCTTGCACAGTGACTTCACCAACRATTCCAAATGGCTTGTCTGTCAGTGGCAGTTCAGTTTTAAGGCATGTCATGACCTCTTTTCTTCAGGAGAAACACACAATCAGAAGTGCTGCCAGGTAATATCTCCCAAGAGAGATGATGACTGTGGATTTCTGTTTTCTGCTACCACTTTGGTAAATGTTTCTTTCTCATCCTGCAGCACAGACGTCAGTGGCTCTTAAGGTTGGGTGTATTCTCTTATCGAACTTGGCTGCCTTAATTTTATTAATGGGTTTAGCAATTCCTTCCAGTTGCTGAGGAATGCTTCTTGCTGCTCCTGTGTGCTGACACTGTAGGAAATGCTATAAAGCTGAACAGTCMTTTTTGGCTTGTGAGCCCACTTTAGTGGAGCCCTTTTTACTTTCAGTCCAGCTACCAATTTAATCACTGCTGCACTTCAGATATTAACTTGCTCAGTGTYGTCTAAATATGGAAAGGGGGTGCAGGAGGCACCAGGTAGGGCCTGGGCTCTGGGGGGGATGAATAGCCTGTGAGTGATGGCTGTTCGGTCCCTTTRGATCAACTGGAAGATTGAACAGCCAAAACTCAGCAGGCTCAGCTGAGTCCTTGCAAAAAGCACAACTTAGGGTCCCACTTTGCTTAACCTCAGCACTCCACAAGCTCGTGACAAGTCGGACAGGGCTGTCCTGTGCCCAGCTAGAGGATGTGCTGCCCTGGGAAGTTGGCTTTAAGGAGTAGCTTTGAGTGCCAGYGCTTGGTACAGGCAAAACCCTGCTCCTGCCAGTGGATGAGGAACTGGGCTGGTAGGTAGGAGTGAGCAGCTCCTGTGGTTTGGAGAGCAGCCTTTCTGCAGCGAGGCAGTGAGGGGAGAGCAGGGCTTGGCAGCTGCAGTCCCTCCCTTGGACCAAGCGGAGTAGCCTCTGGCTAGGCAAGGAGGGAACCAGGGAGGGAAACAGCCCTGTTTGACAGCTCGTGGCTCTGTGTTCCTTTCGACAGTCCTGGCTGGGACTGTTTGTTTGCTGTTCCTGGGCAGTTCCACCATGGCTGGCTGCTCTGCATCTCGAGGGTGCAGTGGCTGCTCTGGGGCTGCTTGGATTCTTTCYGGACCAAAGTGCTACTCCGGGGGTTTGGACTGCCCTGCAGCTGTTGAGCTTGTCACCAGGCCCCATGTGACTTGCCTATCCACTGCCATTTGTTTCCCAGACTGTCTGTCACTTAATTAATTTGTTCAGGGGAAGGCTAAAAGGCAGTGGAGTCCCCACCAGGTCCTCAGGGCTTCACTTGTCATCCAGGTGCCCTGGGGGCCAAGAAGGCCAATGGTGTCCTGGGGTGCATTGGGAAGAGCATTTCCAGCAGGTCAGGGAGGGGATCCTGCCCCTCTGCTCAGCCCTGTGAGGCACATCTGGAATGCTGTGTCCAGGTCTGGGCTTCTCAGGACAGGAGGGACATGGAGCTCCTGGAGCGGCTCCAGCGSAGGCTGTGGAGATGAGGAAGGCCTGGAGCATCGCCCTGCTGAGRARAGGCTGGGGGAGCTGGGGCTGTTCAGCCTTGAGAAGAGATGGCTGAGAGGGGTCCTCATCCCTGTCTGTCCCTGTCTGCAGGGAGGGCTCAGAGCAGGGACCAGGCTCTGCTCCATGGGACCCAGCCRTGGCACRAGRGGAACGGGCAGGAACTGATGTCCAGGAAGTTCCAGCTGAACATGAGGCAGAACTTCTTCCCTGTGCAGTGGCCAAGCGCTGGACAGGCTGCCAGGGAGGGTGTGGAGTCTTCCTCACTGGGGATATTCCAAATCCATCTGGACATAATCCTCTGCCCTGTGCTCTGGGAGGACCCTGCCTGAGCAGAGAGGTGTGACCAAGTGACCCACTGTGGTCTTTCCAACCTGACCCATCCTGGGATTCTGTGATTCCCGGTGCGAGCTGAGCTGCACCTGGGATACTGCTGTAGACAGGTACTCAGGTACTGGTGTATTTGTCCTCTCTGCAAAGGCTCTGTGCATGAGCCTTCCAAATTTCAGGTTAGGTCACCCGCACCTCTTCTGGGGTTTGCACCCCTTCCCTGTTCCCACACACATGGACCTGGAAGCTGGGGTGTACATGGAGAGGATGAGCATATTTGCTGCAGACAAAGAGTACTTCTGCAAACATCTACATACTGGATCTGTGAAATAGAGGACTTTCAATAAAGGAAATTGAAAAGTGATGATTTAGGGGAATTTAAATCCTAATTTTTTCAAAATGGAAAGAATGATATATTGTTCCTTGTGACATACYATCTTTAATATGTCGTGGCCTGTGTGCATTCTCCTCTCTGTCATAAATCACTGTAATAGGTATATGCTCTATTCAGGAAGCACAGTGTCTGTTTTTGGTTGGGGTTTTTTTGGAGTGTATTGGGAGAATCTGAGTCTTGGATACAACTCTACAAAATAGTTTCAAATGACAAATCTGTCCCAGTTTTGGCATTGTGTGCTGAACAGTTTTGTAGTGCTTCTCAGTGATACCAGGGCTGTGTGCCTTCAGTCTTTCCTTTACAAAGATCTCTTAAAATAAAAAAYGAAAATTCAGCTTTCTGAGCTTTCCCAAGCTGCAGTATTGACAGAAGAGATTCCAGAACTGTTCAGACAAATGAAAAGTGTTGGGTCTTCAGCACCAGCTGGAACTGGCACATGAAATCAGTGTGCTATTATCCGTTGTGTATAATATATCACTTAAACCAGAGGATGTCAGTGGGAAGTGACAGTTTCCAAAAGGGACTCCTGGAAGAACCTGGGAAGTGATGAACCCAAAATAGGCAACTAGCACATGGAGAGAAGTCTGGTGGAGATGGTATGTTTGAATTTTCAAAACGCTTTTGACAACATCCCTCTGTGGAAGCTCTAAAAAACAAAACCGTTGAGAGATAAAGATATCTTACTGTTTAGTTACTGTCTGAAAGAGAGAAAACAAAGGCTGGGAATAAAGGATCAGCTTGCAGGAGGAAGRAGAATTATCCTGTGCATCTGCCCTGGAGTCTGTGCTGCTCTGCACACCCTTATGTGAGACAGGAAAAGGAATATAGAGCGAGGTCACAGTTTGAAAGGTTCCTGCACAGTCAGGATAATGAAGTGAGAGCTGGCACTGAAGGATGTCACAATAYTGGCCAATTTGCTGATAAAATGGCTGGCAAAATTTGGTCTGTAAATGGGGAGTAACATTTGTGGGGAAACAGTGACTTCTAATCCAGCTGTTACAGGCTGGAAAAGGTTTTCTGGAGATTTGATGTAATAGCAGTGGGTAAAAAGGCAAATCAAACATTTGGAGCTATTAAGAAAGGAATAAATAAAGCAGATGTCATAAAGCCAGTATAAGTTTGTATTGTGCCCATGTGTAGATAAGTATGTGCAGTTCTCTTTCTGCCATCTCAAAAAAAATACATAGTTATGGAAAATAGATGGGAAATAACAGCAAGGAGATCAAAGTCATGGAGTGGTTTCTATACCAGGAAAGAGCAAAACTGTCTGTGATTCCTTCTGACTGATAGAAAGCCACAAGCACGCACGTGATAAAGGTGTCCAAAATTATATGTAAAATGTCCAAAATTATATGTATATAAGGGATGTTTGGTTTTTCCCACAAGGAAGAATTAAAGGACATCACAGTTTTAAAACAAGTACTTTTTTTCATCCAGTGTGAAATTCAGCTGTGGAACTAATGGCTTTAGGACACAGCTCATGCCAAAAGCTTCGATGTGTTCAGAATCTGYATGGTGGATATAAATTCTAACTCTGTGAGTTAAGCTCCAGATTGCCAGGCTCTAGGATGGATGGAAGATACAAAGAGCAATTAAAAAAACATTATTTATTGCAGRTGGGAGTCAAGAAGAGAAAATAAGATGGGGAAGAATTAGTAAGGCCAAATACCTTTTCAAATGTTAAAGCAATAGTTTTAAAATTAAAATCCAGTGCTTTTTAGAAGGCTCAGTAATAYCCTCCTGCAGAAATGGTGGCAATTTTGCTTTGTGTTTATTGGGCAATTTTAGTGAAGTTTTGGGTGACTTGCTTCMGTGCCATGAAGATTATATTTCATAGGGTCCTCTAAACCAGAAAGAATATGTATATGTGTGGGATATCACCTTGCTAATCCAGGAGGTTTTGAGCATTTTTCTACTTCTGGCTCTCAGTAGCCTGAACTGATATATCTGACTGAACACAGTGTYGAGGGTTTCATGCAAGGGATGGATTTCATCTTTTCTTTGTGATTTGCACTGGCTTTTCTTTTCATTCTTGGATGACTGACAAACGGAATTTGACCTTCACAGCCCTAAATGGTTTGTCTTTTAAATGGGTATCACTTGAGTCATTCTGAACAAGCATTCCCTCGTGCTGAAAAAGATAAGTGGTAAATGTGTCTGTCTCTCGATGAGAGACTTCGGGGCTGTGCCAGCCTGTACAGCAGCAGAGCCAGGGTTTGAACTTCAGAGCATATTGCACGAGTTATTTTTGATCCCTTGTATTAATAGCTGCTATAGAAGGAGTCCTGTGCTTATGACCAAATCCTGTCTTATAGTTATTCTGAGTATTGGCTTCTCTAGAGTCTACAACTCAGTCYTCAAAATGCATTATTTTCCATTTAGTTTAGGTGCTGTTAATCTGTAAGAAAATTGTTCGATGTTGCAGAAAGTGAACAAGGAACAAAGAATTGATTGTAAGCCCTTGGGAGGGGATCCATGTGCTGGCAGCATACCCAGCTTCCTGCAAATTGTGCTTGGGATTTCAATTCAAGTCCTGGCCTAAACAAGAACTTCTGTATTAGAGGAAATAAGACATTTGAATGTAGTCTGATGCCAGGGTTATCTTTTAAATTATAGTATTGGGGTGAGGAAGCAAACCTTCAGAGTCTTGGAGGTTTGGGAATACCTGTTATTGRCAAGGGTACCAGCTTCTTTTTGTAATTTATGTATTTTAATCATAGAATCATGGAATCATTAAGTTTGGAAAAGATGTCCAAGGTCATCAAGTCCAACCTTTGACCAACCACCTTGTCAACCAGACCAGACACTGAGTGCCAYGTTCAGTCATTCCTTGGACACCTSCAGGGATGGGGACTCCATGACCTCCCTGAGCAGCCTCTTCCAATGCTCAACAACCCTTGAGGCCGTTTCCTCTTGTCTTGTCCTTTGTTGCCTGGGAGAAGACGCCGATCCCCATCCTGCTGTGTTGCCCTGGCCTGGTCTCGATCTCTAACTACTCACTCTTTCTCCAGTCAGTCTAAGCTGGTTTTCTGATGTTTTGGCTTCTTGGAGCAGTGCTTGGATAGTTTTTCTGTGGTAGGATGCTGAAAGCTGTATCTCTTCTGCTGCCATGTGTTTGGCCTTTTGCCGCTTGTCCCCAGACCGGGCTGGGCTGTGTCAGTGGTGAGGGCAGGAGGTGTGGAACATGTGGCTGGAAGAGGTCACGGAAGCCCTTCTGGTCCAGTCCTCTGCACTAAGACATGACCAGGTTTATCAGAGCTTTTTCCAACAGACAGTTAATTAATCCCTTTCTAAACATCATCGCTAAGAGCTTGTCTGCACCTCCTGTGGAAGCTGAGCAGTTCCAGTGCCTGGCAGGCTGAGCAGTGGGAACCATGGGTTATGTGCTTCCTGCTTCAGCAGCACCCCACTGGGTCATTCAGCCAGCCCTCAATTAGCCGGTGGGGACGGTGAGCAGGGGATGGTAGTGCCAAATTAGACGTAATGGTGTCAGTCATTGATGCTATAACAACATATTAGTAAATGCTGCGTTGGAAGATGGAGACCCCACGGAAGCAGCGTGGGAGCTGTGGAGCCGGCATGTGCTGCGGCACAGCGGTGATTTCCCACTTCTGTGTCCTTTTTGCCCTTGCTTTGCCTTTAGATTCTCCCACCTAAGTGTAGGAATATTCCTATTTTGCTTCGTTGTAAGAATGTTTATGAGGGACACTTTGAGGCTGGACTCTGCTCCCTGGAGCTCTCCACCTTCTCCGCTTTGGTTCCATCTCACACCAGTAAAACGTGATCCCTGTTTCTCATTTTTGCTGAACAGGAAGGACAGAGCTGGGCCTTGTTAGTCTGTGCTGATGGGACCTTTGGAGGAGTGTTGCTGCAGGCTGTGGATTCCTTACCCAGCCCTCGTCCCTGCTGTGCAGCTGCAGTGGGTCGGGGTGACAGTGGTGGGGAGCGAATGTGGAACGAACATCGTGGTTTCCCCAAACCTTTTACAGCTTGTTCTCTCCTTATCTTTCTGAAATCTTCTTCAGTCAGTTTTTTTTCCCYCAAGCAGTTTATTTCTGTGGTACCCTACAAATAGCAGAAACCATATTTGTCAYGCTAAAATATTCATAAGGAATGCTTTTGGAAAATGGGGAAAGTTGTTTGGATTTTTTGGTTTTGGGGTGGTTTTTGTTTCTTGGTTTGTTGTTTTTTTTTTTTTCATTTTTTAGGCCAAGCTTTTTCCCGTTCATGTCTACCACATCTTTTTTAGTTGTGGAGACTAGAATTTCTTATGCTMCTGAAAGCCTGGTGCATTACATAGAGGCCTAGTGATATTTTATGGTTTGTTTTGTTCYGTTCCAAGTAATTTCTAGAATTTGCTTTGATTCCTGAGCATGGAGCTGATGTTTTCCTACAGCTATTTGTTATAATCCTAAGAGCTTCTCCCTGAACTCAGTAATAAGCTCAGAGCCTTTCATTTTGTTACATGACGTTAGGTGTATTTTGTGCCTGTGATTCACTCTACAGTGATCTGCACGGCATTTCATCTGCTGTTTTAGCAGCAGTTGCTCCATGTTGTAAGATTCTTCAAGTTTGTCCTTTTCTTTACCCTCCTGAATAGTTTCGTCAGCAAACTTCACCTCACTGATCACCTCTTCTCCGAGGTCCTTTATGTAGCACACATTTGGTAGGACAGATCTTGGGAGAGCTTTCTGCAGAGCTCTCCAGGAAGAGGATCTATCAGGTATTCTGGTCTCCCCATCATGAAAATACGTTTAATTGTGCAAAGATCTTCCCTCTTGCCTGGGCAACTCAGTGGCTTTAGGAGCCTCAGTGGGGGGCCTGGTGAGAATCCTTTAGAAAGTCTTTGTGGATAAACTCATAGAATCTCCGGAGTTGTAAGGGACCCGTAAAGGTCATCAAGTCCYTACCCTGGCTCTGCACAGACAACCCAAAAACCACACCACATATCTGAGGTGAATGTCATGTATCATCTGGATCTCTCTTRTTATCATGCTTATTTACCCTTCAGAGGTCTCCAGTGGCTTTTTGTCCTATGACTTCCCACTGTAAAAGCCTTGGTGGATCTTTTCCAAAATATCACAATTTCCTATGCATCGATTCTTCTGTATTGTACCAGCTGCTAATGTAACCCCAACAGCTTGGTGGTTCCTGGGTTTGGTGAACTTTCTCCCTATCTCTGTTCCAGGACTTTCTTCACTTCCCGGTGACCTCCTTCTTTCCATCTTCTCAGCCATACAGTGACACATTTGCTGCTTGTCCACTTGTCTGGTGCTACCCGAGAGGAGGTTTAAGCTGTTTATTAGGAAAAGATTCTTCCCCCAGAGGGTGGTTGGGCACTGAACAGGCTCCCCAGGGCACCACCCCAAGGCTGCCAGAGCTCCAGGAGCATTTGGACAACACTCTCAGGCACAGGCTGGGATTGTTGGGGTGTCCTGYGCAGGGCCAAGGGTTGGACTCTGATCCCTGTGGGTCCCTCCCAGCTCAGGAGATTCCATGATTCTGAGCCTTGACGTGGTTTCCAGGAGTACTGCCCAAGCTGTCCTGTTGTCRAGCTCCTAACCTGAGCCCTTGTGTTTCTGGAGCCTCCCCTGGCTGTGCACCTGCTGTGCCTGCAGCAGGGAACTCGCCTGCAGCCCAGGGCCATCACTGCCTGCCCAGCCTTGTGCACGAAGTCCACCTGCTCATGGCCTTGCTCTTGCTTCAAGCTGGGAGCTCAGCCTGCAACCAGGGGTGCATCCATGCTCTCAGGACTCTGCAGTCATGTTCCCAGTGAGACAGACCCAGGATTGCTCTCCCGAGGATCATCTCGCTGCTTCCTCCTGTGAGCTCCTTCCTTCACAGCTGGCACAGAAATGGGACTGCATTGGGATCCCTCAGAAGGTCTTCCTGCGTGATGCTCTTTGTGTCTCTACTCTTCAGAGAAATCCTAGAATCATAGAAGGGTTTGGGTTGGAAGGAGACCTTGAAGACCRTCTAGTTCCACCCCCCCCTGCTGTGGACATGGACACCTTCCGCTAGACCAGGTTGCACAGAGCCTCATGCAGCCTGGCCTTGGACACCCCCAGGGATGAGGCAGCCACAGCTTCTCTGGGCAACCTGTGCCAGGGCCTTCCCACCCTCACAGTAAAGAATTTTTTCTTAATATTTAATCTAAAGCTACTCTCTTTCATTTTGAACCCATTCCCCCTTGTCCTGTCACTACATGCTCTTGACCCCATCTTTCCTGTAAATTCCCTTTAGGTACTGTAAGACAACAGTTAGGTCACTCCAAAGCCTTCTCTCTTCCAGGCTGAACAATCCCAGTTCTCTCAGTCTTTCCTCATAGGAGAGGTGCTCCATCCCTCTGGTTAACTTGGTGTCCTCACCTGGACTGGGGTGATCCACTCAGACATGAGATTGTTTCATGGGTCTGGCAGCCGGGCTTTGTTGACATACCTCGCCCTCTCCTGAATTTCTCCTGTTCACCATCCAGGTTGGAGTATGGTGTTCCTGAGGATTGCCTGTGCCACCCACTTGCAGGGCAGACTCATGCTCACGTGACACAGTGCAGTAAACAGAGAATTCACCATCCTCCAGCTGGACTTCCACTGGGTTTTGATTTACTTCAGGGATGAGTAAGTGCTGTAGTTCACCTGTAAGCCCAGGCAGCTGCCTGGCTGCTGGTCCTGGTGGTTACAGAGGTGGACAGTTCGCCCTCCCTTTGCTGGGTGCGTTCTTTGCTCTCACCATTTCTGGCTGTGACCTGTTTTCAGATCTGCCATCTGTGTGAGACTTTGAAAGTCCTGTCAGGGCACTCAGTCAGAGTTCACGGGGACTGCCGGGACCTCAGCCACGCAGGGCATGTGCAGGGCACTGAGGCAATAACTGGGTTTATGTTACTCTTAGGAAAACATAAAGGTTTGTATCAGGTCTGTATTTCTTTGATCACAGAGACCACAGTTCTTGATTGGACTCTAAATGTCATTCGTGCCACTGGGGAAAGTTGACACCTTAGTTGTGTCCATCTTTCAAGCTACCAAGGTATCTGGTGTCATGCTCTGACAAGGGGCGGTGCATGACCCCATCCTTGGTGCACTCAGCTACTCTGTGAGGGTCTCACAGGCCAGTCAGGCAGCTCCTGTTCCTCTGCAGTGACCTTATTTCACAGGTCATTTTCTTTAATAGCTCACTGTTCTCCGTGCTGTATTGGCCACCACCTCTCTTCCATGGACATCACCAGAATGGAGTCCCTGCCCTCTCTTTGGACTGCTGATGGCAGCAGGAGGGGGATGTGCCCAGAAACCAGCAGTGAAGGATTTTGTTACTAGTGGCTGTGCTGAGATTTGCTTTAGTTTGTTTCCAACAGGAATAAAAATACCCAAAGACACTTTGCTATGTCTGAGCAGCCCTAATAGTGTCAATTGATTTTTTTTTTCTTCTTTTTTTCCCCTGTGAATATAGGCAAGTGCAAATGAACTCTGCCTGAAAGTGTGGTTGACATTTGAAAACTCACAGAACTTGGATCCTAAAACATGTGTCTTTTTCCAGTACTGGGAGTTCTTGAAAAGTTTTTACCTCTGTTCTGGAGCCAGGCTGGGAGACCTAGGGGTGTTCAGCGTGGAGAAGAGAAGGCTCCGGGGTTGGCTTTAGAGCTCCTTCCAGTGCCTACAGGGGCTCTAGAAGAGCTGGAGAGGGACTTTGGACAAGGGCCTGGAATGTCAAGACAAGGGGGAATGGTTTCCCAGTGCCAGAGGGCAGGGTTAGATGGGATATTGGGAAGGAATTCTTGGCTGTGAGGGTGGAGAGGCCCTGGCACAGATTGCCCAGAGAAGCTGTGGCTGCCCCATTCCTGGAAGTGTCCAAGGTCAGGTTGGACAGGGCTTGGAGCCACCTGGTATAGTGGAAGGTGTCCCTGCCCATGTCTCTCTTGGAGCCCCTTTAGGCACTGGAAGGGGCTCTGAGGTCTCCTTGGAGCCTTCTCCTCTCCAAGTGAACACTCCCAGCTCTCTCAGCCTGGCTCCAGAGCAGAGGGGCTCCAGCTCTCAGAGCTTTAAGTTCCCTTCAAACCCAAACCAGTCTGGGATTCTATGAAGGGATGTGCAGACTCTGTCATAGGACCACGAACTCCTTTGTTCTGCTTTACCTGCTACTCTAAAAATGCCATCTGTAGTCCAGGCCTTAAATTGCTGTGTCTAGATAGGTTTATTTGCTATGTTTTGGGAAATTATCTAGCTTAACTTCTGCTGTAATATCAAATTATATCAAGGTTTCGGTAGCATTTAAAAGAAAACATTTCCTTAAAGCTGCACTGTGGTAAGTGATGTTGCAAATCCCAGTGATGGCACTGGAAATGAAAATGCTGCAAAACCGTAGCTGTGGGCCTGTCAGGAATAGTGTGGAATCACGTTATTTTTAGAAAGGCTTCTTTATCCAGCCCCCTCTTTGTCAGCTCCACCATTTGTTATGCTTCAAAGAAAATTCTGTGTCCTCTGGTTGACGTGAAGCCTTTTCCTGCTGGGAATGGTGACTGYGGTGGCTGAGCCATGGTGAATGCCGGGCTCTTGTTCAGGTGTGGGCAGGAACAGTGGCAAAAGGCAGAAAAACCACTTGTTTGCTTGACTGTGAGGGCTCTGAGTGGCACAGGACTGGAAAATGCCTGAGCAAGCTGCCACATGTCTGCCTGGGGATGGTTTTTGCCTCTTGGAGCACATGGACTGATCTGTAGAGAGATTTTAGCCACCTGAATCTGTAACTGCAAAGTAGCAAATTAAAACTTTCTGGGCACTGCCAGACTGGAAAGTGGATAGAGGAAATGAGAAGGAAGGGAAATGAATAAATAGAATTACTGACTGTATGTTTTTCTTTTTATGTACCAACTTCTTTTTTCTGGCCACAAAGGTGAGATTCGGATCTTGAAACAGAACCAGACAGGGATGTGCACGGAAACCAAGGGCCTGACAGTCTGTTTGTAAATAAACTGACAATGAATCCCTCAAAGGAATCTCCTCGTGCTCTTCACCTGCAGTTGTGTTGAGGTGTTACTGCTCACAGCCTGGTTTCCAGTAACTTGGTGCTAATTGGGCATTTTTGGCATTTGCAGGAGCTCATGGAATGTCTCCTCCACAAGCTTTGTTGTCTATAAGGTAGAGCTGGTTTCTGTGAAAGCAATACTGGCCCTGGAGTGACTTGGATGCTTTCTCTGTTGAAAAATCCGTTTTTCCCCTGGGCCATAGGCAGCATAAACTGTCTGTCTTGACATAAGCAAGATGTTATGTGGCAGCTTAAGACTATCTCAGTCCTGCCCTTCCTGCTGCTCCTGTCATGTGCTTTTCATACCAGTGCAAGTGCTTGTCTGGTCCCACTGTGAGCCAGTATAGCTCCTAAATCTGCTCAGTGGGATATCAAATGAGTATCAGTGCCCTTGCTGGGGGAGAGGGTCTGCTGGCAGGGTGTAAGGCAGGGCGAGGGCAGCCCTGGCTTCAGCAGAGCCTGCTGCAAAATCCTGCCATGGCAGAGACTAAAGAAAGCCTGGAGTGACCGGCAGAGATTTCTCTGTCTGCCTTTGAGGTCTATAGTTAGGCAACACAAATCTCACCTTTAGTTTGCCAAGCTGGAGCTAAAATCATTTGCAGCTGTTTTTCCATGTCTCTGACGGGGTAGGAGAAGACCTGGATAGGCTCTTCCCATAAAGGATTGTCTGCTGGAGCAGAGGGGCCCTGCCTTGCCTTCCCACCCCACCTTGCCCTTCCAGCAGATGTGGTGCGAGTGGAACCACCTTTCCAAGTGGGCTGCAAAGTGATTTTACATTTTTTTTCCCCCATTATTTACAAGGAGAGTTTCCATTTGGCATTGGCCATATTGTACTGCTTGGCCACCACCAGCAGCCCTTCAAGGCAATGGGGCAAGTGTCTGTCCTGGGCTGCAGGAGACCTCAGTAGTTTGGCTGAAGCTGATCTAAGGCTGCATCTTGGAAGTTTAGGATACGTTTGTGTAATAGAGATGATGGGAGAAACCATATCTATATTTGCTTGTGTTGTGAAAATGCAGTCTTTAGGAACTGCATTAAATAGTGCAGTATAACCCCTGATGGAACACCTGTCAGGACAAAGGCTTGTTAGCAGAACATTTCTTTGCTAAGCAAACCTGCAGGTACCTAAATTTCCATTTTCCACACAGGAGTGAAGTGCTTGTGAGCTTTCTAATTATGAAATGTAGAGTTATTTTGGGCAGGAACGAAAATTTCAGTAATTTAAGGGCAAGATTTTATATAGACTGTCTTGATCCAAGGAGAGCTGGCTGAGTGGGAGAGAAATGACATACTTAGTGGTCAGAATGACTAAACTGGTGAGACTTGAAAAGCCAGTGCTGCTCCACACCATTACAAAACTGGCAGTCCCTGCTTTTTAGTGACAGAAAGACTTTATTTTTAGTGTTGGCAGTTGATCATGTCCTGGACTCATTTCAAGCTCTTCTCAGAGGGTACAAAGCATTAGCCTCTGACTGCTGTTGAAATAATGGGTATTAAAAATCGTGCTGGAATTAGTGGGATGATGATGATGAAAAGGAAGGGAGTAAAATGATGATCTAGATTGAATTTTGAAGTCAGTCCCACATGGCCTGGCGCTGGTTTAGGGCTGTGTTTTGGGCTGTGAACACAAATGGCAAACCAGTCCATTGACTGCAGAGGAGGAGCACTGCGGAAGTGGAAAATCAGTGTCTTGGGCCCTGTTTGGATGAGAGGTGAATTCAGTGCGGGTTGCTGGACACATGGCAGCACAAGCACCATGAGGCTGGAGGGGTTCATAGGACCTTAAAATGCCCTGAGCTGGAAGGGATCATGGAGTCCAGCTCCTGGCCCTGCACAGACACCCCAACAATCCCACCCTGTGCCCCGAGAGTGTTGTCCAAATGCTCCTTGACCTCTGGCAGCCTTGAGGCCGCGAGCGCTGCCCTGGTCCCAGCACCAAGGTTGGCATAAGGTGCTGGTCCCTGTGGTGCTTTGCATAGTGAATCCTTGTCTGTGTGGTCCGTGCTGATCTGCCCAGCTTTACCAAAATGCTCTTTGACATTAAATGAGGGGCAAAGAGCTGGCAATCCTGCGTGCCTGTACCTGACATCCTAGCAGGAGTAAAAGCAGAGCAATTTAGCTTTCTTTCCATTTCTCTCCCATTTCAGTAATGAAGAGTGTGAATGTCCAGCTGACCTCGTCTTTCCTTCCAGCAGTGGCTGCTGTTTCTTCCACAGAAGCCGAGCTGGGAGTTGGCATTCCAAGGGCTGCCTCAGTGAGGGCAGATCCTGTCCAGCCGTGGGGAAGCGGTGTGTAGTGCTTCAGTACTCACTGCCAGCACCATTGCTGCAGCTCATGCAGGAGTCTTGGCAATTCTACAGAATTCCACAGACATTTAGCCAAGCCATCTCTGGTTTAGTGCAGCGGGTATTTACACCTATCTCCCTGTAAATAAGTTGATGGCCCCAGTGCATATATGAAGGCGTGGGGAGTTTCAAAATGTGGCTTCCATTCAAAGCGCTTCTCCACCTGACATTTCATGCTGCTATTTCATCTTGGAAATGCTATGTTCATGGCATAATTATGCCTTTGCACGTATTCCTCTCTTCCCATGTGCTCTGCTGGGTTTTTTGTTGTGCTAATCATTGTAAGAGATTTGTTGTTGGTTTCTTTTGATGACTGGCGTGGATACTGCTGAGTACTTCCCGTTGTTGTGGGGTTTTTTCCAATGGAAAAATCTGACATAATCCATATCTCTCTACCTGCTTACATGAAAAGTACGACTTAACTGCTGCTAAAAAAATGAACCTCTGTAGCTAATTAATCAGACTAGAAAATGAATCTTTTTGTCTCATTTTGCTCCCTTTCCCCCTGCTCTCTTTAAAACCCTATTTCTGCTGGTTCTAATACAGTTGTTTCAGAATTAGATTTGCATACGGATTTTAAAGCATAAAGATTTTAAAACTGAGTTTGTGATACAGAAGTGCACACCATGCAGGGTGTCGAGACGTGAGGACACGCAGAAGCTAGGGCTGAGGAGGGAGAAGGGAAGGTGCAAAAGCTCTGTGGTTTTGCAGGAGCAGCAGTACGAGCTGTTTGTTGTTCCCCAAATCACTGGTGAGTGTAATCTGTGCTGCCAGAGATACAGGATCATTTGGAGGTGGAATTTTTGGGTAGTGCCGGTTCTGACAGAAGCCCCTTAAGAGCAGAGCTGTGATCATGGGACACCATGGCAAGGTCATACCTTCCAGTGCCGACAGTCCGAGTGCTGACAGTTGCCAGGCTATTTCGGGAGCGCTTTTCTCTTTGTTTTCTGTGAACTCCTCTCTCTGTGCTCCCAGATTTAACCCTGATGCTGTTCAGCTGTCATCAGCCTTGGGTTCGTTTGTGGGTTTGAGGTGTATGTTGACATCATGTATTTACTCCTGCTTTGCATTCGGTGGAAGATTGACTCCCTCCGTCTCCTGGCTAACCTTGTTCCATATGTTTTAGRCTTATGGCAGGAGAACAGTAGAGAAGTGAGTCTTGTCACTTAATCCCTTTGACTCTGTGCTGTGAGAGCACGACTGAATTGCCCTGCCAGTGCTTCCAGCCCAATGTGTAACAGCTAATGGTGCTGCTAGTGTCAGCCTCTGGTTTGCAGAAACTCTTTAACCATTTCCAAAACTGCTCAAAGTGGTCTAGTTACTCCCATAGGAAAAAGCTATTGTAAAGAGAACTCTCTCAAAGCTCAGGTTAAGGAGTGACCTGGTAGATCTGGCTCTGGGAGGGTTGTCCTGTGGCTGCCGGTCAGTCCCGGAGGGTGGGGTTCAGCTCACCCTGGTGTCGCTGGGTCCGTGCTGGTCTGCAGGCAGTGGGAAAGGACAGGCCCATCCCATCCTGCTTGGACAGCAGGGTGCCCTCTGGGCACCGCTGTTTCTTTACATTTCGAAAATGTGGATGAAACTGATCTTGTGCAAGGCAAGGTGTGAGAGCACATGGCTGGGCAGGAGGGACCCTGGCAAGCTGGGCTTAAACCTTCTGGAGCTCTTGTGGGGGTCTCAGGCTGAGTTCAAACTGCACTTCCATTCTTCTTTTAGACTACTACTTTTGATGGCCTGCATTCACTCTGACTCTTCACTTAGCACAAAGCAAACCAATTTGAATGTGATGTCCCCCTTGGTTTGTCTGAACAAAACCCACTTTTTTCACCTCGTATCTGATGCAGCATGTTTGGTAGCTCCCGGGTGGTGCAGCCTCTGTCACCCAAATGAGTCTACATCAGGTTTTCAGCATGAGGACATCATTTAGGARGCAAAAGCCAGAGGCTTAGGCACATAAGGCATGAAAGCCATGCAAGTGGGTCAAGTCTGGTTCAGAATGGCTGCAGACACAGGAYACAAATCTGTGTCTTCTAGTCCTTCCCCACAATTGTAGAGTTCCCTGAGTTTCCAAGGAATGATTATGAGTGTCTGTGTTTGTCTATATGAACATATATGCACACACAAATCCACAGCCTGGAAGGGTGAGGAGAATTCTCTGCTGACCCTGCCGTGAGGTGGATGCACCTAGATGAGGAGTCTCCTGAGGTACTTTCCGACTGTAGTGATTCCGTGGTGTGTCTATTGCTGTTCTGTACCTGACTGGCACTGGAGTGTGTTGAGAGCTGGGTGCTCTTCAAGCAATAGCAGATGGTCCCTGCTCTGAGGGTCTCAACATCTGAATTGTAAATGGTTTCACCATATGGAAGAATGGAGTGGCTTTCTGGGCACACTGATGTGGAGAAGGGTCCCGAAGATCATTGCAAGAATGATGGATGTAGGGTTGCGTGGAAGAATTTCAGAAGTGTTGTTAATGCTTTGACTCAAGAGTTACATAAATTTGGATCAGTGATGGAACAGGGGAAGCAAACTGTGTCAGGAGAGGGCTGGGTATGTAAAGAAATGGTTCAACACTTGATTTCTGGATTGGAGGASAGACTGGTAGAAGAATTACTAATGGTGGTTTCATGAGCAATCTGATGTAGTAGCAGCAGCATTTTGCACAGGGCAAGAGGTGCTAYAGTGCTGGGAGACTCCGGAGATGAGTATTTCCTGGAGTAATCCAGAACTGCGGCACGGCCTCTCCTGGCCTGTCATCTCTCATACTCCATTGAAAAAGCCAGCATGTGCCTGAGCAGCCAGTTTGTGTAGTGCGTTTATGTGTGACAAGTGGAACTGCCAAGTGTGATTTCCAAGAGGGAACCATGGGGATTGCTACCCGAGGATCTGACACGGTAGGATTAGAAGATTTTCACTCTTGTGCACAGAGAAGTCATCGAGATTGGGTTCTGTCACAAGACTGGGGTATTCATAGTAGAAACACGTAACACAGCAGCCAAGCACGCGGCCCTTTCTGCTTTTCCCTTCCTGCACCTTCCTTCTGCCTTGAGCAAATGCATGGCTTCTCTCTCTCAAATCCCAACCAACCGCAGAGGGAGCACCAGGGAATTAAATACAGCCAAAATTAGCCCACAGCAGTTATTACAGGTTTCCTGGCTGACTGATTCCAAGCTCTTGCATGCTGTTTTGTCCCATGATCATATGACACTGGGGGATGTGACATATTATTTGTAAACTAAGTATTGGCTCAATGGGGCTGCAGGGAGCAGTGCCGTGTGCTCCCAGCCAGGTTCCCTCTTGTTACAGGTGTTGCTGCTGGCAGGGCGAGCACTCGTGTGGGCACAGGGCAGGACRTGGCCCTGCTGCTGAGCAGCTCTCACTGACATCATGGCCAGAACTGTTCTGCCTGCAAACAGCTGCACTGAATGTTGTTCATGTATTTATGTTAAACCATCGAGAACTGGGCAAGTTGTGGAGAAAACAACCACCTTCATGTGGGTGCCTGTGACAGATGTGCAGTTACTGCCTGGCTTCTGTGTTCTTCTGGGTTTGTAGCCATCTTTCTCCTTGTGGAGGTGAAAAGGTATACATTTATTTTCCTCTCAGCTGATCCCAAGCAATTTCTTGGGAATTTGTCAGGTGGTTTAGTTGCTCTCCTCGCTGCTATCCTGTGTGTATTTAATATGTTGTGGGAATGTAACACCAGTCCTAGGCTGGAGTTTTGCTAAATGCAATGCACCCCTAGAAAGTGAGCACTGTCACACTGTTCATGCATTCTTGGAGATCGATTCCTGGTTCCCTGAACCCTTCAGTGTCATCCCATCTGTCTCCTCTTTCTCCCTGATCCTCCAATCTCTGTCCCAGGGGATGCCCGGGAGATATGCAAACCAAACCCTTGGCAGGCAGCTGGAGCTGGAGCATTGCTGATACTCATCAGGAGCTCAGCGGTGCTTGTGCGTTCTCGGTGCTCCAAGGAAAGAGCAAACACAACACAATTATAATAATGAGGTTTCATTTGAGATAAAGATCAGATTTTGTCTGGTTGCTGGACAAGCCTTGCCAGACGAGCCGAGTTGTTCTGTCCCGTTTCCTGGTGTCCCTGTTTCGTTACTGTAATGTAAACTTCATGCTCAGAAGAAGAATGCCTTGGCAACAGCTCCTGGCAAAACTCAAATCTGCAACGAGTGTCCCTGGCTGGAAAGGGCTCCACCTGTTAGCTGAGAGGGGGAAGCTAATATGCCGTATCTGCAAATTTTAGAAACTGAGCACTTCCTCCCTATGGAAAAACTGCTAAATGCTGGTCCCCTGCCAGGAGCTGGAGGAACACCATGAGCTGGGGATGGAGACTTGCCCAGCGATGCCTGGGATTTAAATCCTATGAGCCAACTTTCTTTGCGTGTTGAGTGGGTAATTCTGGGCACTGGATGCAGTTTGCATCAAGGACTGCTAAAACTGTAATATGTTAGTGCCATTCCAGAAGCCCTTGAAGCTTATCAACTGCCAAGAAAAATACAGGGATGGCAAGAGATTAGCCTGCTGAAGATCCACGATGAGAGGGAAAGATACTCACCCTGTACTCCCACCCTGTCACATCACCCTGAAGGTTGTGTTAGAGCTTGTACAGAGACAGAGGATAAAGGAGGAATTAAAAATTTAAAGACAAAATTGCTGTGCTCTGTAGTTAACCTTGCTTTTAGCCTCTCCTACATGTGAACCAAGCAGCTGAGGGTTAGAAGGGCCTGAAATGAAAAGAATTAGGCCTATCCCTCTATTTTTCTTCGTGCCTGATTCCAAGGGCGATTTAAGAGAGGGAGTTTCCTCACATGCAGTGACTACCTACCAAAAAGGCAATGTTACTTCTCAACCAACTCTTTCTGACTGTCTCCCCTGCTTTTGGTGGCTGGAGGGCAGGTGTCTGCTTTGTGACTCTGCCCTCCGAGGTCGTGGTCCTTACCATGTTCCCAAGGAACGTCGGATCAAATAAGAGAGGAGAACTCTGCATAGCAATAGATCCTCTCAGGTTACTAAACTTATCCACTCTCCTAAATTTAAGGTTGGAGGATTAATAGTACTTAAAGGAGGACATATCTACCCATTTACTTCCTCTTTGTCCTCCTCTCCTTCCTCCAGCAACCTCAGGTAACCCAGGTAGCTCAGCCTGAAGGTGAACTGTACCCCTGAACCCCAGTGAAGGCGCTTTTCTTACAGGCTGRCTCACAGTGCTTAGTTTTGGCAGATTTGCACAAGAAAACGTGCAGCAGAGATTTGCTGGAGGGGTATCAGCAGTCAGGGCTCTCAAAAATTTTAGGTGGGCAAATGTGTGCCCTGAGTACTTCTAAACAGTGAGAATTTTGTTCTTTAGTTTGTATTTTGGTAAAATGATGTCATGTATGGAACGATTAATACCRGTAATGTATGTGCAAGTATGAGTTCCCTCATAACATTAATCAGTTGATACCTTAAAATTACACAGAGAAATACATTGCAACCCCTAAAACCTGCCATTTCATGTGTTGTAACATTTGTAAAGGCTTTCTAAAGTTCTTAAAGTTCAGATGAGCTTGAGAAATTACCAATTTTACTCATTATCCAAGTTGTTGGCCTCGTAATTCTTGCTCTCAGTTGTGTTAAATATGCCATATCATGTTAAGATATGAGCAGTATGTTCTTCTAGGGTGTCTGACTAAAAAATTATGTAAATAATCCTTTGTCTGATGGTTTCTTACATGAGACCATGATGAGATTTTCAGAGCTGAGCAGGAGTTACTCAGTATTTGTTTGTCAAATGCCATTTTTGAAAACTTCTTTTCCACCTCCCATTTTCAAATCTTAGCCAAAGTAATTAGTGGTATGTAATGATACAACAAGGCAAAAAGAATTCTTGCATTTTGGTATTTAAGGTAGGCAACTGTCACTTAAAGAGCTGTTCATGTTGCTCTGGTCTGTCTCRGTTCTATTCCTGCGTGTCAGTAGCTCATACTAAAATCAATATTTGCCCAGCAGCATCCCATGGCTGGATCACATACCTGGAACAGCAGCTTTTCATGAGCTACACAACAGTGGAGTGAGGGTTATTTCTCTTAGATATTAAAGAATACTCTGCTGCTCCATTAAGGAGCCTCCACCTTTGCTCCTGGCTTTCTCTCAGTGGTAAATGCAGACAGCAGGTATGAAATGGTCATGGCTCCCCTGGGAGGCTGCTGTCAGCACCCACAGAGCCCTGGCACCTCATCATTGTTTGCTCTCTGCAGGAGCCAGGAGAGGCAAACCACTGCGGATTTCAGTGTAGGAACAGGTGGGGATTGATCTCCTTATCCCTGCTGGTTCTGGCTTGCATTCCAGCAGAACCAGGCAGGATGGGGACMGGCACAACAGCAAGGCCAATAACAGGTAGAAATTTAAAAGAGGTGCATCTTTTATGCATTTAAACAGGTATTTAACCTTAGCAGTTTATCCAGTGGCTTGAGCAAGAACTGTGCTTCTCCCTTGGCTGATTCCCAGGCTATGCAGATGCAGTGGGTRTATTTGATAAACAATGTAAATATCATTCTCTATCAAATACGTACAAAGCTCACGCTCTAGAGACATTCTTCAGTCTAAATTTAGATTCACACTCAAGCTGCAGGTAACACTTGAACAAACCCAGCAGAGCAGTGTGTGCACAGGCAGGAACCGTCCACCTCGCTGCTTTGGCGGAGCCCAGCTGATAAAATTCCTCTGTGAGGCTCCGGTGCTGTGGGCAGCCAGAAGGGATTGTGCCCGAAAGAAAACCACTGCGTGGGCAAACCTTTCCTGGCTATTCTCAGAACAATATGCTTTTAGATGAAATCAACTTTATTTAAAAAGTGATTGATACTRGTGATGTTCCCGGGTCAAAATGTAAATAACTCATCAGCAAGATGTTAAGTGCAATTTATTTGAGGTGTGTTGGGGGAGAGCTTGAAGTAAATCACAATAAATATGGGTGGCAGTAAAACAGAGATTAGTTCTGAGTTTTTGCAGGCTCAGACTTGAATTCTCAAAGAATTTCTCCATGAACTGAAAAGGGATTATTCATGTGTATCTGTGCCCGCYTCTGCGTGCATCACGTCCTTTACCTTCCTGCTGCATTTCAGTGCATTGGTACAGACATGAGACACTGACAGATTTGTTTGTGTAGTTTGCAGGATTATGGAAATCCTTTCTACAGTATGTCTTAAAATTAATCACATGCATATTGGGCATGCAGTAGTTCCCCCCTGGACAGTAGGAATATTTGGCTTGTGTTTCCTGCCCTCATCACCTGCTGACACTTGGAGGCTACATCCRTGCTGCTGGAGTGGGAGGAACAACTTGCAAGGAAAATTGTGATTAGATTGTGAGAAGAATTACGCACAGGGAGGATGGTGAAGCACTGGRACAGGGACCAGACCAACCGTGGACTCTCCATCCCAGCAGACTGAACTGAAGCAACCTTGAGCAACCTGGTCTGACAAGATTTAGCCCTGCTTTGAGCAGGGGGTCACACCAAATAATCTAAATAAAGGAAGCCCAAACCCTTGCTCCTAAGGCTGGTGGTAGAACTTGGTTTGCAATCCACGTTTCTAAAATGTAACCTTGTCTTGCCCCATTGTGTTTGGACCCGGGGCTCCTCCAGCTCATAGCGATCTTCTTCAGTCCCCAAGATTTTTTGTTTGGGTTGTTTTTTTTCCCCAGTTCTACTGCCTAAAATAATCTAACAGAAGCCCCTCAGAGCTGGGTTTAYAGGACAAAACTCTTTTGTGCCTGAGGATGGTGGAGTGTTGGTGGACCAAACAGGGGGGATGGAGCCAGTCCAGGTCGGGCTCAGCCATTCTGGGTTTGGAGCAGCCCCTGAAGTAAACACCTTCTAGACTTCTGTTTGTGTTTTTCTGGCCAAGGTTCAGGTAAACCAGCCTAGAGCAGGTCCAGGAAAGGTGCTGACACTTCTGAATGAGCCTGTGCTGGACTTGAGCCTGCTCCTGGGGCATCCTTTCCCAGTGCTGTGGATGTTCCCTGTGTTGTCTCACGTTTGCCAGGTACCTGCACTAGGAGTTATTAGTTATCTGGAATGTGCTTCCTTGGACATTTCAAAGCTAGGCCTGTGTGTGGCTACTTCTGAACCAAGCAAATGGAGGAGTAACCCCTGATTGCAGCCTGAGCAGATAGTTTGGGTTTTGCACTTAGAATCACAGAATGTCCTGAGTTGGAAAAGTCCCACAAGAATCATCCAGTCTAACTCTCCTTGCAGTAGAGATAACAAGAGCTGGATGTCCTAGTGCGGGACATGCCCTTCCTTTGACATGAGCAATGCAGCACAGATGAACATGTTGGAGAAACCAGGATTGTTTCCTTTTGGGGTGTGTGTGGATGTTGGTTGGAGAGGATTTCCTTATTTTCATTCCCTGCTGGGGCAGGAATGGGTTGTGCTGTTCATTTTAGACCAATCATCTGGGAGTCACCTGACTGCTGTAAGCAATAGATGTGCCCACATCACGCTATGCAAAAGGATCAAATGCTGAGATTTTGGAGGGTCTCTGGACAAGCTGTTTCCCTCTGTAGTAATGAGGAACTGGATTTCTGCCTGGGGATGGACATGCAGTAAAAGCCAGTCCTTGCACCTCCTGGTCATGCCCTGTGCTTCCCAGCAGAGGCTCACGCATTTGGACGTGTGTATTAAGTTGCCAGCTCATCCTTAAATAGCAGCTTCCAGTGAACTGAAAATGCAACACAGAACATGCTGGAGCCAGGAATTTGAGGAAGGAGGAATTCCACCCAACAGAACTGCTGAGACTTGAAAATCAAGCTAGGTTTTCTTCTGGCAACTTCAAAGCAGGGAGCTCTCTGTAAATGCGGGCTCAGGAATGACTATGGCAGCTAATCAAGGGCTGTCATTCTCTTCAGCAGCTCGTGGGGCTGTAGAGCAAACAGGGAAAGTTTACTGTGTTAGGAAAACAAAGACTGCTGGATAAAGAGGTTATTAACTTCTCTAGTACTCTGCTTTTGCAGGGGTTACCTCAGTAACTGGGCTGCATTAGTCTGGCTCCTGGAGCTCCTGCTTTCTCTGCTTATCCCTGCCCCTAGTGAGGCCTCATTGTGTTCACTGTTACGACCTTTTTTCATTGACATTTTGAGGACCAGTATAATCTAAGTAAATACACAGCTTGCCTTGCTTAGAGGGTTTTGATGCTGTACCTAAAACTAATACAGATCCATCATTTCAGCGTCCCCACTGTGGGGAGGGAGCAGTCTGGGAGGGAGGAGGGAAACAGATCACTGGTGAGAAGGCAAGCTTGAGCAAATTCAGAGAATGTCCACCTGGAAACTCTGAGGTACAATTAATTCTTGAAAGTTCTGAAATTGATTTGTTTTAGTTCACAAATTGGTGCTATCCTAAGCTTCAAGGTGTGCTTGCTCACGGTGTGGGTAGTTCAGCCCAGGAATTGCCTGCTGCCAATAAACTGCCRATGAGGATTGTACGCTTGATTTAACACCAACACCATTTTTTTTCTCTCTTTCTTTTCTCTTCGATTTTTCCCTCACTTGACATCCCATCCCTTCCTCCCTCAGGCCTGTATCGATGAGAACCTGGACATGGTGAAGTTCCTGGTAGAAAATGGAGCCAATGTGAACCAGCAGGACAACGAGGGCTGGACCCCTCTTCATGCAGTGGCATCGTGTGGCTACCTGAACATAGCAGAGTGAGTGAGTTTGGGGCTATTCCGTGTTTTTTTAACACTTCCCCGTGCCTTTCTCTTCGGAGCAGTTATATGGGTTATGGATACTCTGAGCCTTGTACAACGCTTTGGGAAGCAATGCTGAAAAGAGATGCTTTTCTCTTGTTACTGAATTCTGAACTTCTGAGGATTAAGGTGGAGCCTTTGACTGGTTTCCTTTTGCTGCTGCCATTACAGTGGCTTATGATTCGTTAAATACTTTAGCTAAAATGCCAAGGAAAAAGGAAATGGGACAGCTGATACAGGGATGTGTAGTGGAGGAATTCTTCCCTGTGAGGGTGGGGAGGCCCTGGCACAGGCTGCCCAGAGAAGCTGTGGCTGCCCCATCTGTGGAAGTGTCCAAGGCCAGGTTGGATGGGGCTTGGAGCAACCTGGGATAGTGGAAGGTGTCCCTGCCCATGGCAGGGGGTGGAACTGAGTGAGCTTTACAGTCCCTTCTGACTCAAGCCAGGCTGTGATTGCGTGACTGCATTTCCTTACCATAGACARTCTGGTGTGAGCAGTGCTGTGGTTAAATGGAGACTTTCAACTTCACAAGTTCAGCACCACCAACACGTTCACCACTAAACCCCAAGTGCCACATCCACTCATTTTTAAACACTTCAGGGATGGTGGCTCCACCACTGTCCTGGGCAACCCATGCCAGTGCCTGACCACTCTTTCTAGTAAGAAATTTCCCCCAGTATTCAGCCTAAACCTTCCCTGGCACAGCTTGAGGCCGTTTCCTCTTGTCCTGTCCCTCTGCTCTTCCCTGGGAGCAGAGCCTGACCCCCGCCCCGGCTGCCCCCTCCTGTCAGGGAGTTGTGGAGATCCAGAAGGTTCCCCCTGCACCCCCTTTTCTTCAGGCTGAACACCAACTCATTATTCTTTACCAGTCATACTGTGCTTGTATGTTTAGTCACCACAGCTACCAGAATGTTTCCAAAACTTGAATTCTGATTTCTTAAATGCATTGAAAATAAACTATAAAACCAAGCAACCTCACGCTCCTAGATTTGTGCTTAAACAGATACTTCATTTACTTCTCAGAATTGTACTGATTAAAAGATGTACAAGCTGAAGAAGACATCTGTTCTTCTTGAATGAACTTTTGGTATAGTTATAAAAGGACAAATTTAAAAATTGATGATGCTTGATGAGGCTTTTTTTTAATTAGTATTATTTCTTTTTCTTAAAACAAGGGGATAATCAACCAGATTAATGCAAAAACTGGGGTATTTAAGTAACTATGGAGAAAGAAAAACTGTGAGCCCCTGAGCAAGGACCTTGTATTTACAATGGATGTTTTTAGTCTAGAAATCGGCTAAGAATAAGGTGCTCATTTGGTAACTGAACTTGCGTGAGAAAGGCAAAGGCTTTGTGGTGCTGTTTGATTGACTGTGTCGGTTGCTCTGAAGCCAAGCACATGAGGTGTGATGTGTTGGTCTGGGTGTCCCTGCTGCAGGTACCTGATCAGCCATGGGGCCAACGTGGCTGCTGTGAACAGTGAGGGGGAGGTCCCGTCCGACATCGCAGAGGAGGCAGCCATGAAGGACCTGCTTCTGGAGCAAGTCAAGAAACAAGGTAAGGGCAGGGATTGAATATGTGAGAGCTGGACGCCTAAGAGYTTCTCTGAGAGAATTCTGCTGGCTTGCTGTCTGTAGGTGAAGAGGTCTGAAATCTGGGCCAGGAAGYAGCAGCCAAATTTTGCTTTGCTATCAGGACAGTGGAGCAGATGCAGGAGGTTTGTGGTGTGTGGTTTCTGTCCTTGGGATTCTTCAAGGCAAGACACCACAGTCCTGAAATCTGATTCATCAGATCTGTTTCCTAAAGTGAGATTTAATTCTGACCTCTGGTATCAATGAAAGATCTTGTTTCACTAAGACTTGATAAAACAGAGGTGAGATTTACAGGACTGCCAAAAGCAGGGACCAGGACATGAGTATTCCAGGCCTGGAGTGACCTGCTTCATCCTGATCCTTCCCTAGATTTCTTCTGCAGCCCATCTGCTCTGCCAWATTCCCTTTCTCATCAGGTGTGCCTGGCTGAGGGGCTGCTCTCTGAACTGTCCCTGCACAAACCTCCCTGGTAGAAGAACAGTCCTGGACTGATGTTAAAATTAAGAAATGCTTTATCAGTGTAAAATTTTCTTCACACTCATGGGATTCATTTGGGAGTGGTTGAATGTCTGCATGTATGTGTGAGAAGTTCAARTCATGTCTATGAAATTCATCGAGAATGTTGGAGAGGAACCCAAGGAATTCCTGGAACTTCCATCCTTGGAGGTAGTCAAAGCTCAGTTGCATTGGGCTCTGAGCTGGTTGATCTGGCTTTGTTTGGGCTACAGACCCCCAAAGACTCTTTGCAGTCTGGATTATTTTATTCCTGCAGGTTCATGGAGGTTGTTTGCCTGCTGGATTGAATCCAGTCCCATCTAACAGATACATTCTGACATACGGTGATGACTTTATTTGCTAAGCTCTTTTCAGGTAGAATTAGGAAGAGGTCAGTTCCTTGCTAGTTTGTCACCTGCGTTAATGTTTCGRGGCCACCAAATTTGTCAGGCACAACTTGCGCTCAGAGAAGTCAGGTTGACTGTCACCAATCACCTCCTTATTTTCCATGWGCTTTAGTATAGTTTCCAGGAGGCTCTGCTCCATGATCTTGCTGGGCACAGAGAGGCTGATKGGCCTGTAGTGCCCCAGGTCTTCCTCTTTTCCCTGTTTAAAAATGGGGGTTATGTTTCCCCATTTCCAGTCTGTGAGRACTTCACTGAACTTCCTCAACTTCTCAAATAAGAGAAAGACTTAGGCACTTCCTCCACCAGCTCCCTTGGGASCCGTGGATGCATCTCACCAGGTTCCATGGTCTTGTGCACCTTCAGCTTCCTTAAATGCTGTCGAACCTGGCAATGACATGGTTGAAACCTTACAGGACGTGGAGGCAGTGATTCTGCCTTCACTGCAGGTATTTCACCTGACACTTTTTGGGATTCTGCTTGCATTGCTTCACCACATTAGTGGCACCCTGCTAAGATGCCCTGAAACAACCATCTGTCTCTACCGAGAAGATTTCCATCACACAGTTTAAAGGATCATAACYGCTGGAGGAAATGGAGTTGAACTTTAAATAAGCATCTGTCCAGCTCTGCAGCCTGTCCTYGGTGGTGGCTGTGAGCAGATGCTTCCTGCAAACTGTAACAGCTCAAGTGTGTACAATTCCCCTCCCAGCCTCCAGCCACTGTGCCTGCAGGAATTCCTGAGCCAAATGGACTTTCTGTGTACATGTGAGTGCCCCGTGGCTTTCTGTTTCATGAGCTCGTGCAGCCCTCCTTGGGAACTCCAGCGTGTCCAGCATTGTGTGTAATAGCTACAAACTTGTCTAGCCCTCGGTCTGAAGCCAGTTTATTTCTGATCTTTGCAACATCCTGTGGGTCTCACAGCTCACTCTCTAAGTGTTTTCTTTGGTTCTTATTTAAACCTAATGCYCCATAATTTAATTGGGAATCATGTCATTCTTAGCTGAAAGAATTAATCCATAAGAACACTCACTCTTCAGCACCCTCCTTGATTTCTGAGATTTGTCAACTTATTTGTATTTTTTCCTGAGTCAGAGGGTTCTGCTCTGATTAATCTTGTTTGGATGTGTATCAATACTTGTGATTGATATCTTGTCCTTCCRTGATCTCATTACTGTGAAAACTCCACTTAGGAAAACAAGTCAAAGTTGGTTTTGCCTCTTGCTGTTTTAATGGTAGTTGACACAGTCCATCAGCYAGACCCACCTCCCTCTCCATGTCATCCACCTGCCTCTCCATATCTCCACATTTTCACCTCCCTCTCCACGTCATCCACTTGCCTCTCCACATCTCCATCTGCCCCACAGTCCTTGTGTCTTGTACACCAGATATGTGTAYTGATAAACTTCAAATAAAGCAGTCACTCAGGCCATCAGAGTAGATTTCTCTTGGCCTTCTCAGGCCAAAACAATTTCTAATTGTGTTTTGTCAGAATCTGGGGGTTTGCTGAGCAGGGAATAACTCAGTGCTTCTCTCAGTGTGCCTGTCAGGAATGCCTCTGGAGCAGTACAAACCCCTGTGTGTGTCACGTGCAGATTGTCCTGAATTTTGAGCGAGCACAGAGCTGGGGTTACACTGCTCTAGCAGGAGACACCTGAGGATCAAGTCCTCAGACCTTCCCTGTAGATTATACCCTCACTACAGTGCAATTCAGTCAGTTAAACTGTTGTTCATGACTCTGTTGTTTAAGTCTGGGACRCAGCATATGCAGAATTCAATCCTTCCACCTTTAATGCACAGCTGAGCTCATAATTAATTGGGCTGGGTTGCAACCACCGGCCCAACTTTCAGATCTTTCAAGTCAGACAGTTTTTGAAGTCTGTCAGTGACAGAGGAGCTCTCCCAGCTCATAGATGAGGCTTTTGCTGGTTGTTTTGTGGAAGATYAGAAATAGTTTACTATATTGTGTAGCAAATGAAACATGGTTTAACAAGTACTTTAGAACTTGTTCGTYTCTTCTGTGCTTTACCCTCTTAGGTGTAGACCTAGACCTGTCAAGGAAAGAAGAGGAACAGCAAATGCTCCAGGATGCTCGGCAGTGGCTGAACAGTGGGAGAATTGAGGATATAAAGCAGCCTCGAACAGGAGCCACAGCTCTTCATGTTGCTGCAGCCAAGGGCTATTCTGAAGTCATGAGGTAGGAGCTCCTCCCAGGGCCGATGCATGGAATTAAGGCTGAAGAACACATCTTGCTTTACATTGAGAGAAATTTGTTCCATACTGAGATTTTCAGGCTGCCATTTCTCAAAAGGCTCTGTGGTTTTATGTATCTGACCACAGTGGTTCACCCAGAAATACACGGGACTGGAGGATTCCCTTTCATACCTCCAGGCCTTTTTGATGTAATGAAAGCTTTTYGGAGAGTGAGGCATAAATTAGGAGGTCTCTAATTTTTCAAATTACAAGGTCTAATTTTCGCTGTTAGAGTAATAGTTTTAGGACTGGCAAGTGAAACAGTATTAGGGGATAAAAGTATAATTTTGGCAGACAAAGTGACAACACACACTGCATGACAGTCACAAAGACCCCAACAGTTTACAGGACCAGTCTAGTGGGAAAATGCAGTGTCCAGCCCTGTCTCACTGTTTCGCTGTCCTCTGCCCCTTAGTGCTATTGCTTCTGCAGTAACAGAGGGATTCCAGCACCTGACAGTTCTGCTGCCCTGGCACTAACAAGATTATTATGAACATAAAGTTGCCCACTGTAGGGTTTCCTGGTACAAATATTAATATTTTTACAGGTAATGTCAAATTAAGGTTTCCAACATAAAGCTTTCTTCTCTGCTCTTTATGCGTGGGTGGAGCTGCCCATAAACATAGAGATTATAGAATCCCAGAATGGTTTGGGTTGGGAGGAACCTTAAAGCTCATCTTGTCCCACCCCCTGCCATGGGCAGGGACACTTTCCACTATCCCAGGTTGCTCCAAGCCCCATCCARCCTGGCCTTGGACACTTCCAGGGATGGGGCAGCCACAGCTTCTCTGGGCAGCCTGKGCCAGGGCCTCMCCACCCTCACAGGGAAGAATTTTAACCTCTTATCTGGTCTAACCCTGTCCTCTGGCAGTAGGAAGCCATTCCCCCTTGTCCTGTCACTACATGCTCTTGTAAACAGTCTTTACAAGGTTACTCTATTGCCCACATTAAAATCCATTCTGGAAGTGTTCATCTATCGTGATCCTAAATGTCATCATTTTAAGTGATGTGACTTGATGTGTAGGAGCTGTTTCATATCAAGCTCAAGCAGTTGTATTGTACTCAATGTTTCTGATTAGTATTCAGTCATTAGAGCTTATAATTGAGTTATGAGCTGTCTGAGCCTGTACCGTGCCCAAGAACAGGAATCTAACATAGCTCATGTGAGTATCTCCTGAATTTCAGGTGTCAGTCCTGTGGCCTGTCAGGGGAGAGTTGTGTATCCAGTGTTCCTTGATGAAGTACAGTGTGTGCACGGTGACTTAGTTCTGCACAGCCTCTCCTTGGCATAAATTGTGGTAATGATAAACACATCTCACAGCAAGCTGACACTGTTTTACTCTTGTATAACTTATGGCCGTGCTGGAACTTCAAATCCAAAGCTTTAGTGACTTAAATGAAAGGGGCTGACAGCCAGGAGCCAGCTAACTCTAAATGAGACGAGGAATTTGTCTGTGACCTTGAGTCTCTTAGCAGCTCTGTTCCTCCCTTCTGCCAGCTGGAAAATCAACAGAAACTCAGCACCTAATTTACAATTTCTTTCACAGAGAAGCCCACAGCTGCTCTACTGTGACTGTGTTTTATTTAGCACAGTAGCACATTGGTGTAAAGCTGCAGGAGTTTCCAACTGTTGGTGCCGTGTTGGGATCGTGCTGGATTTCCCTCATGCTGTRTAAAGGTGGCTCTGGATGGTGGAATTTCCCACAATGGAAATTTTCAGGGGCGGTTTTACCAGACTTGCAGAATTTCCCTGGGATGTTCTTCAGTATTTAAGCAACTTGGATAATAGTTTTGATTCAGGAGCTGCTCTCACCAGATCACTGCCACACCCATGTGCACATGGCTCTGGAGCTTCAGACTACGCTTGGCCCTCTTGTGTTTGCTTTGGTGTTAAATATTGAAACTCCAGATGCTATGAAACAGCAGCATTCTGCTCTGATGGAGAAGGGAGGGGTGGAAGGGGCACACCAGTGAGGGTAAGGACAGGGAGTTCCCAGGCAGGTTCACTCATAGAAGATTTGCTTAAACTGTGCAAGGGCTACCCTGAAAAAATGCACTTGGGGTGTTTAATCCAAATGTGGATTATTTAATGTACGAATGTCGCCTCTGTCAGTCACAGTAATGTCGCTGGGGCTTCCCTGGCAGTCCTGCTGGTCTCCTTGTGGACCATCCCGCACTGTGGCCTTGTGCTCTCGGAGAACCAAGCCCGAGCTCCAGTTCCCAAATGTCCCTCTCACGGCAGGTGCTGTGCTTGGCTCCCTGGCACGGGGATGGCAGTTGCAGAGATGCTCTTTGTGTGCTCAGTGCCTGAGTCAATCCAGGCTCTCTCCTCCACTGGAGCAGGAGTTCAGACTGGGTCACCAATGCCGGATGAGAAATCAAGGTGTTCTCCCAATCTGGGACATACTGAAAGGGAACATTAGCAGTATGACATGTTCCAGCAGGTTTTACATCAAAGTCACTTTTCGTTTAATGCCCTTTCCATTAYAGTTTGGAGCACATCAAGTGGGATGTTTCTTGGGTGAATAAACAAATCCAGAAGCTCCTGGCTGATGGGGTGCCAGGCTGCCTGCTCATGCCTCACAGAAAGAACTCTGCTCTGTCAGGAAGTCATTCCTGATGAGCAGAGGTCAATCCTGCTGCTTTCCTCAGGCTCCTGATCCAGGCTGGGTTTAATTTGAACGTCCAGGACAATGATGGCTGGACTCCGCTCCATGCCGCTGCTCACTGGGGAGTGAAGGAAGCGTGTTCCATCCTGGCTGAGGCTCTGTGTGACATGGACATCAGGAACAAGCTGGTCAGTACACAACTAATGCATGTATTCTATAGCCAGRTTAATATTGACTTTGTTGCCTGCTGCATGATCAGGGAATCATAGAACCCCAAAAGGGTTTGGGTTTGGAGGCACCTTAAAAGCTCATCCCATTCCACCCCCTACCACAGGCAGGGACACCTTCCGTTATCCCAGGTTGCTCCAAGCCCTATCCAACCTAGCTTTGGACACTTCAGGGATGGGGCAGCCCCAGCTTCTCTGGGCAACCTATGCCAGAGCCTCACCACCCTCACAGCCAAGAATTCCTTCCCAATATCCCGTCTAACCCTGCTCTCTGGCAGCGGGAAGCCATTCCCCCTTAGCCTGTCTCTCCATCCCTTGTCCAAAGTCTCTCTCCAGCTCTCTTGGATCCCCTTTAGGCACTGGAAGGAGCTCTGAGGTCTCCCTGGAGCCTTCTCTTCTCCACGCTCACACACAGCTCTTCCAGCCTGGCTCCAGAGCAAAGAGGCTCCAGCCCTGTGGTCAGCTCTTCTGGACTCTTTCCAGCAGGTCCAGGTCTGTCCTGAGCTGGGAGCTCCAGAGCTGGACACAGAGCTCCAGGTGGGGTCTCATAAGAGATCCAACATCCTGACAAAGTCACACAGAGCGGTTCTCCTGGCCTGTGCACTGGACCATTTAAAACATCAGAAAATGAAGAATCTTGACTGGCAGAAGGCAGAAAAGATTTCAGATATTATGGGAAATGTGACCTGATTAAACTTTAGGACTGAGGTTTTAATAAGGTATAGGGGCAGATCTGTGTCACCCTGAGTTAGTGTAACCCCGAGAAATTAAACAGCAACAAAGAAACAGTCTTGGAGTGCAAAATAATATACTARTATTAAGGTATAAGGCACTGAAGACAAGTGAACCCATGAGAAACTGGCAGCTTTAAATACTCCTTGTTCTATGTATTGGTAATAAAAAAGGAAATTGAAGATTTGTGACACGAGTGAAGAAAAATAGGATGGAAGAAAAGGAGAAAAACCATTCCTCTTCCATCCTAATAGTTACAACTTTTTCCTTGAAGAGGCCTTGGRTTTCCAAGAGCTTGTCCAGGGCTGTTCTTGGTGTTCCCCTCTGTGCTGGGATGTCCACGCTGGTCTGTGAGCTGCTTTCCACTGGATCAGTCTCAGGTGTGCTGTGACAGCCTCTGGGGGAGGAGAGGAGGTTGGATGTGCTTGGAGGAGTGCCAGGGGATGAAGGCAGGCAGGAGAATGTGATAGAAGAGATGGCCCTGTGTGCTGGAGTGCATCTGGCTGTTCTGGGAACTGCTGGAACACAAATGCCTCCATGAGGAGCCCTTTTAGCCTGGTGAGCTTTTTGGCACCCAAAATGCAGGGAAYCTCTTCTGCTGAGAGTTCAATTGGGTGCTTTTCCAAAGTGTTCAGGATGGGGGGGGAGGGTCTGAGGAGTTGTATCGTGCCAGTCTTGAAAAGAAACAGCCACAGTTGTRTTTGCTGCATTAGCTGCTCCTTCCAGTCCAGGATTGTCACCTTGCTGGGTCAGATGGCCAAGATGGCCTGCATTTATTTGATCTGTAGCCRTCAGGTTTCATGGTTTGTTGTTAATGAAATGGCTTTTAGAGCTTTAGTTATGGTGGAATGTAACCAATTTCTTGGTTTGTGCCCCAGAGTAATTTTTCTGGTTTGTTTTAGTTTATAAATGCCCATGGATKTGGAAATGGATCCCAAATTTGTTGGCTTGCTGTTGGCTGGCAGCCTTTCCGGAGGTTTATATACATGATGATACAGTAACGTAAAATCATGGAATTTCCTGAGCTGGAAGAGACCCACRGGGATCATCCRGTTCCAACCCCTGTCCCTGTGCAGGACATCCCAACAATCCCAGCCTGTGCCTGAGAGCGTTGTCCAAACGCTCCTGGAGCTCTGGCAGCCYTGGGGCTGTGCRCATTCCCTGGSGAGCCTGTTCAGTGCCTGACCACCCTCTGGGGGAAGAACCTTTTCCTAGTATTCAACCTAAGAACAGCTTGATCCCATCCCTTCTCAGTGTGTCCTTTTTAGAAACCTGGAAACTCAAACATCCTGAATGTTGGATTTGAGCAGCAGCAACCAGGGAGCTGCACTGCCCTGGTAGAAGTTGCTCACTGAACATGAGCATGATCATAGAGGTCTTTTCCAGCCTAAATGATTCTGTGATTCTGTGGTTGGTGTCACATGAGTTTCCCTGCTCTGGAGTGAAACAGAGCATCTCTCACCATTTGGGGAGGGAGGATGTGGAGCATATTCACTGGTAAAGAGGACTTTTTGGARTATTACCACTGCGCTATCTCAGATACCTTCTTGTCTTCTCTCATTGCACCAGGGCCAGACGCCCTTCGATGTGGCTGATGAGGGACTCGTGGAGCATTTAGAAATGCTGCAGAAGAAACAGACTGTGGTGAGTTTCTGGAGATCGTTTTCCACCTCTCCAATTACCTTTCCACACACGGGTGTTCTCCGAGACATATGGTGCCAACAGATGCAGGAAGCTGAGCCCCAGCTATTTTCTTTCATTACTCATTTGCAGTCTTTAATCACAGCAATATTTTTAATAGCTAGAAACCTAGATAACTGGCTGGCTGCATCAAGGAGGTCAGTAGTGYGCTGGCAGGCAGAATTATGGGAACTGGTAAGGAATGTATAGTTCGTCTTCGCAATTGTTATTATCCTGGAGTTGCTTTGTTGGCTGGCAGGCTCTCCAGCATCAAACTGCTCTGCTCCTAGTGAGTGATTACCCAAGTCAACTTTGTGTTTGCATCCAAGGAAATACGCTGTCAGTGTTGAGAAAGACATCTGTTACCATGTCTGCCTTTCTTCCAATAGGGAGGCTTTGGATTGGAAAAAAGAAATTATAAACTTCAGGGAATTCTGGACTGAAAAAATGGGTGGTTTCAAAACCATATTAAATTGCCATTTCATAGTGCAGTGGAGATATTGGAAGGGATTATAAGCCGAAAGTTGGCATATAAAAAGGAAAGCAAAAATACATCTTGTTCAAAGTAAAGCCAGTCATCAAGCCAGAAGGTTGGTTTTGGATTGAATTTTTTCCTATTTCATCTGGTCTACTCAATTATCTCATTTGGGTGCTTCCAAAAAACAAGCTAACATTCTTTAAAAAAAATTAAAAATCTGTAAGTATCATTTAAAACATTGGATTCAGAAACAGACAGAATGGGAACACTGCTGATAAACCCCAGGAAAGGATTTTCAGGAACTGACAATGTGGGTGGTTAGAACTCTAGCTCTGATCACAACACAGCTGCTGCCATCCTCAAATAGCAGCCTTAGCATTCACAGGAACTTCTTAAAAATTAATCAGCTTCTCCCTATATGAGGTGTTGATAAATACTATCAGGGTTGTATTTTGGATTCCCTCCTCTCTCACTACCCCAGGATTTTGCAGATAATTGCGCTCCTTGAAAGAAAAGAAAAAGAAAAGCAAGGAGAATTTTCTGGGTGGGTGCTCGCCCATTTCTAGGGCTGCTCTGCAGAGGCTTCAACCCCCTGTTCTCTGTATRGGAGCACTATATAAAGGCCTTCTCCATTTATTCAGTCAGTGTAGAACTGGGCAGAAGAATCCAGATTTTATCACACTCTGTTTTTAGTGGATATGATTTTAGTGGATATGATAAATGCCAATTTATCATGTGTTTATCATGTGCCATTTTTATCACTTAAAAATGGAAAACTTACATTTGTTAGGGATGAAACAGTAAGTTCCATGACATTATTTCACTTTCAAAATGGCTCTCAAATCAGATATTTTTTTCAATCTAAAGTTTGAGGCAGAACACTGTGCCACCTTTACTAAAAGATTTGCTGCTCTTATTGGAAAGCAAAGGGGATTTTTGTTTGCTGGAAGCAATTAAKTTGGTTTGGGTTTGGATTTTTTCCCAGTCCCTGAATTACCTCTGAATGAAGCAGGCCTGTTTCCTGCACTTTCCTTTGCTGTGCTCCAGCAGTTTGGTCAGTTTAACCATATGCTGTACCCCAAATTTTGGCTCTTCACTGGAATGCATGTAGCTTTTCCCACTTCACAAGTTGCCCAGAGAAGCTGTGGCTGCCCCAGCCCTGGAAGTGTCCAAGGCCAGGTCAGACGCAGCTTGGAGCAACCTGGGASAGTGGAAGGCGTCCCTGCCCAAAGCAGGAGGGTGGACCTGGATGAGCTTTAAGGTCCCTTCCAACCCAGATAATTCTGGGATTCTGTGATTCAGAATTTGTAGTGCTTTTACTTCCTTTACCTAGTGTCAGCTCCTGACAAAAGAGAAAGAATAACTTGGTGAGCCATGACACAACAGAATCAGCCTTAAATTGAGCCCCTAATTGCCATCCCTACTTCTGCCTCAGTTGTTTYTATGCTTGTGGAAGGTACTATTTTTTTGGGTACTCTTGTCCATCAGTGGTGGCAAAATTAATGTTGCTGCTCTCTGAACAAAATCTTTCTGTTTCTGTGTGATCTCAGATATTCCTGTGCAATGACTTCATGCATTTGAGAGATTTAAGAAGTGACCCATCCTTACAGGAGTTCCCTGGTTGCCCTGTACATGGCAGACTTGAATACTTTCCTCTGAGAGCAAGTAAATAATAGCTACAAAGGCAGCAAATTTTTAGCTGAATCTAAGCTGATTTCATGGGCACACATACATGTGGACAGACCTCCAGCAGAATCCCAGAATGATTTGGGCTGGAAAGGACCTTAAAGCTCRTCCAGGCCCACCCCCTGCCATGGGCAGGGACACCTTCCRCTATCCCRGGTTGCTCCAAGCTACATCCAACCTGGCCTTGGATACTTYCAGGGATGGGGCAGCCACAGCTTCTCTGGGCAGCAGTCAGGGTTTGTCCTTGGTCTCGGCAGGGACAGCTGCAGGTGTCTCGGAATGTTTTAYGAAGTGGCAGCAGCATTCCAAGGACTGTTGGGTGCTGTGCTCTGGCAGAGCTCCAGTCCAAGGCCCACAGTGCCATTGCAGATGTGCTGCTGTTCAAGTGGCTTCTTACACAAATCCACRGTGGTTTTGGTCTAACGCGGCCGGGCTGACCTTGTGCTGTGGTGATTACTGGGTTGTGCTGAGGTGGCTGCTTAACCTCTCTTCCCATTCTCTCTCCCATCTTCCTGGACTTTCTGACAGCTGCGAAGTGAGAAGGAGACGAGGAATAAGCTGATTGAAGCTGAYATGAATGGGAAGCCTCAAAACAGACTCTTCACTAAGTAAGTCTCTCCCTCTTAGTTGAAAAGAAACTGCCCAGAGAGTAATGGGAGAGCAGCTTCCTGTCACAGCCAGCTGRCCTCAGCTGGGTCAAAAACAATTCACTGCTGTTTATTTCATGGGGTTTTTTTTAAATCTGAGTGTTCTCAAATACAGTTTTAGTTGTTTCTTAACATACCCACTGAGTGGTGGAACAAGGGGTTGGGCTGGTGCTTGGTTCTGCAGCTCCTGCTCTGGCTGAAGATCAATTGGACTTTTGGGCTGAGAATTGCCCCTTTTTGTTGGATGGTGCCCTACAGCCCAGCTGCTGCTGTGTGGCACTAGGAAAGGAGAGATCAYGTGGTTGTGGATGGAAAAATGCTTGCAGAATTAGGAAATGTGAGACTGACAGTGGAATCCATGGCAAATGGACCATGATGGAAGTGCTGGGATGTTGTGTCTGTAGATGGATTTTGTCCTTCGCTTGTTCTGTATGTAGTAAATCATGTCTGTGTGTTCCTGAGAAATACAACTCAGATAACTTGCTCACCTAGTAGTCCTTAAAATTTCTTTTTTTGCAGCAAAGAGAAGATTCTTTATGAGGAAGACACGCTGAAGTCCATGGAAATTGAGGAAGAGAACAAGGACTCAAGCAGTTCTAGTTCTGAAGAAGAGGAAGAAGCTGAAGATGAAGTTTCAGAATCGGACGCTGAAAAGGAGTCGGGTAAGACTTAGTACAGTCTTGGATTTAATAACTAGCCTACTTAATAATATAATAATTATTATTATTAATAGATAATTAGTTGTTAAAGTCATCCTGAAAGTTTTACTTCCGGTGTATATGTAAAAAATATGAAGAAATCTGGAGCTACTGTGCTAAAAAAGCTGATCCAAATGCTGATTCCCAGGTCAGCATAAATATTTTAAAAAAAAGTCCTGCAGATATTATTTCAATTTCTACTTCCATCTCACATGTATTTAAGATAACACATTGTTCACAGCTTGTTCTTAAACAGAGGTTTTTTGTTGTTGGCCCAGTTCAGGAGGAATCCTTCAAGTACTGCAGGATGGTAGGAAAGCAAATGAAGGTGTAGGAAGGCAATAGCCTGTTGTGTTTGGATCTGTCTGAAATGAAGGGCTGAAGCTGTTCTTGGTAATTAGAGAGGTGAGGAACCTTTATTTTCCAGACTGTGATGAATAATGATTGCAAAATATAGTGGAAAATAAGGATTAAGTACACAGAGTCACAGTAGCATTTACATTATAGCATATAGCTGGCATCTTACTCCCTTCTCCATAATTTCTGTGGCTTCCTTAATAAGTTTAAAAAGTGCTTATGTGCAGCACAGAAAGTTTAAATACAAATACTTAATTTTACAGTAAGCCAAGACTTACTTGTCCTTAATATTCTGCAAACACAGACGGGTCTTGGACAATGACATGTTTAATGGTTAAACTACTTTTAACATCAACTTATTTGGCTTATATACCAATATAGTAAGAAATAGGTCCTGAGGAAAAGTGCACTTTAAAGTTTTGTCGTGCTTCTGTGCCAGTGAAGTTGCCACCTGTGCTATGATTGTATCAGTTAATGCTCTCAGGGCAGGGTGAGAGGTGTGGGAAATCCTGGCTGGGCTCTGGAGAGCTGCTGCTGCTGCAGCAGCTGGGTGGGCATGGCAGTAACACAGGGAAATGATCTTGGGACTTTTAAATCAAGCAGATCTAGTGGAGATGTCAGTGGTAGAAASAGACATGCAGTAGAAGTCACATATATTTGCTCCATAAATCGGGTTTACCGTGATTATATACATATTTACATATATATATAAATTACACCTGTCTAGCTGAGCGCCAATCCTTGTAATCCTTATAAACATGGTGGTAGTTTGACCAAAACAGCTCACATCTTTGCACATCTGTAAGACCTGGAGCTGTCTGTGACTTTACTGAGTCAGGAGCAGCCTAAGATGCTTCAGCAAGGAAAGCTCTACAGCACTCAGCATTACATCTTGTGTAAAGCCAGAATACGTCTTTTTATGGCATTAATTCACTGAGCAAAGAACATTATATGAGTCAGTGTCAAACCACTAAAGCTAATAGAAATGGGAGAAAACAAGCATTCAAGTGCTTAATCAAATGATTAAGCTTCAGGCTTTGTTACTTGTGCTCTCGTTTCCTGGAGAGATTATTGGATCCTTTGAGAAGTTTCCATCAGAATTGAAACCACACCTTGAAACTTCTCAAATCTCTGATAAAATGAACGTGGACTTGCCCAGCTGGGTGGAGACACAGCTGTTACTTGCTGCATATGGAGTGGGGGTCACATCTTTGGTACTCTCTTTAAAGCAAGATTCTATGAGATAACAGCATCAGCCCACGTGTTACAGGAGGCCTCCAAGGAGAAGTAGGGGTGAAAGTAGCTTTTAATAATGAAAATTATAAATATCACAGTATTATGAATTTCAGAGACAGGCAGTGGTATTCCTGGGCTGATCCCTCAGCATGGGCAGCAGGGAGGGGGAGGTTCTGCCCCTTTGCCCTGCTCAGGTGAGACCCCACCTGCAGAGCTGCCTCCAGCCCTGGGGCCCAGCACAGGAAGGACGTGGAGCTGCTGGAGCGAGTCCAGAGGAGGCCACAGAGATGATCAGGGAGATGGAACAGCTCTTTTAAGAGGAGAGGCTGAGAGAATTGGGATTGTTCAGCCTAGAGAAGGGAAGGTTTCAGGGYGACAGAATTGTGGCCTTCCAGTACCTGAAGGGAGCCTGCAGGAAAGATGGAGAGAGACTATTTACAAGGGCCTGAAGTGACAGGACAAGGGGGAATGGCTTCCCACTGACAGAGAGTAGGTTTAGATTGGATATGAGGAAAAAATTCTTCTCCTGTGAGAGTGGGGAGGCCGTGGCACAGGTTGCCCAGAGAAGCTGTGGCTGCCCCATCTGTGGAAGTGTCCAAGGCCAGGCTGGATGGGGCTYGGAGCAACCTGGAAGAGTGGAAGGTGTCCCTGCCCATGGCAGGGGGTGGAAAGAAATGATCTTTGAGGTCTCTTCCAACCAAACCAGTCTATGATTCTAAGGTTCTCTGATTATCTGCTCAACATTTTACATGCTTGAATGGTACAGGAGGCAGGGGTATGCAAACATGCAAATTATTCCCTTATTCATCTTAATTGTATTTAATATTMCCATACCTGTATCATTCTGAGCAGTGCTGGACGCATAGATTATGACTATTCTAAGGTGTTCATAGTCTAGATGCAGAAAAATAAAAATTTTCTGAGTAACCTTTTTAAACGTGAACATTCCCTTTGGTAGCTGAGCACAAAGCAGGACATATAGAAGCTGGCAGTGTAGCACACAAGTTTATTTTGAGGTGTGTTTTGAAGAGTCTCAGGTTGCGATCAATTTGTTGAATTTGCAGAGGCTGTGGGAGGAAGAAATTGGATGAGAGAAGCAGTGAAATTGCTGAAAGGCTTCAGAGTAGCATGTTTCTTACAATCTGTAAGAAATTAGTGTTCTTCAAACAAAGGAAGCTAAGGGCATTAATGTCACTTTATTCATTTYGAGGACAATTAATTTGGCATTGATCTCTTGTAAACAAGAGAAAGATCAGTATAAAATTCTATGGTGATTATCTGTGCTGGGAACTATTACAATATGTAATTATTGGGAATTAAAGCAGGCCAGGGACGCTCTTAGTGTTGTTTTGTTTAAAAAGCAACCRAACAAAAACTCTTATCCAAAAACCCGTACAAAAAAGGAATTAGAAACCTAATTTTTACTCTTCCCAGATTTGTTTTGGGGAGATAGAACTAATCCTCACCGGTTTCCCTTGAGTGGAGTTCCTCATATTTATTGCTGAAATTTTGGTAAGATGAAACGTGGATCCTGCCCAAAGCCAACGCTGCCCATCGCAGCTCTCGTGCTGCCAGCACAGAGTCCCTTGGCCTGTCCCTGTTCTGCAGTCGACTGCTTCCAAGTCACATTGCTCACAGTTAGTCCTTCCCAACCTGTCATTACCACTTTAGCTTGTGGCCTTCTAATTAGGCTTGACCTTAAAGGCTGACCTGTGTGCTATAAACTTCCAGAACAGGCTCCCAGTGCCCATCCAGCCCAGCCTGGAGAGCGGCTGCAGCCTCCCCTTCCTGCAGTGCCCTATGTTTTACAGGCATCAGTCTCAAGAAATCAGCACATGGCAGCGTGTCATTCCTTGTTCATGTGCATTTCCATGGACTTGGATGCCAAGAATGCCAGGCCAGGCCTGCAAAGAGGAATGGGTGATCTACTGCCCCTTCCCCAAGGGTGTGTGAAAGTGCCCCCGAGGGTTCAGTTCCAGAACTGGAATCCTCTGCTTAAATACCTTGGATGGAAATTCTGAGACACCACAGAGAGGGAAAAGTGGCTCAGACTCCATTCTCATGCAGACCCAAGGGAACAGCTGGAGCTGTGCCAGGGGAGGGTTAGGTTGGGTATCAGGGAAAGGTTCTTCCCCCAGAGGGTGGTGGGCACTGAACAGGCTCCCCAGGGAATGGTCACAGCCCCAAGGCTGCCAGAGCTCCAGGAGCATTTGGACAGTGCTGTCAGGCACAGGGTGAGATTGTTGGGCTGTCCTGTGCAGGGTCAGGAGYTGGACTGGATGATCCTTGTGGGTTCTTCCAGCTCAGGAGATTCCATGATTCTGTCTTCATTTCTTTAATTCAGGCTTTGTCAGTCCTGCTAACTTCCTGTTATTTTTAAATGTTTCTCTTGGCTTGCTTTTTCTGTTTTCTGTGTCCTTTGAATTCTTTTTTTTCTAGGACTGAGAACATTTGTTTCAGAAAGATTGATCTTCATGCTCCAAGGTGCCATCCTTCCAGATGCTCTGTCCCAAACTGCTCCAAATGTGTAACAGCAGATATTTATTCCCTGCACATACCTCATTTGCTAGAACCGTTTGAGTGCTTATGCTTAAAATTATTTTTTCAAGCCATGACTGTGTGAGCACTCATAGCTATAAGGAAAACATTGGTTGTTTGGTGTAGGTGCATAATTTCTCAGGCACGTTCCATGTGCCTGGGTTTTTGGTGAGTAGTCTTTCTCCAGCCTGTGCACTCCTGTCAAGTGAACCTATTGCCTGAGTCACACTTCCTGCTTACTCTCCCCCTGGTAATATCTGGTGGATATACTTCTGTCAAATATGTGCATAGATACAAAAAATAAATGTAATACTGGTCAGCTGCACTTGTCTGACTAGCAGGGAGCCAGCTGTGAGCTTGGACAGGAGTTGCTTAGCTTGCTTGGAGCCCAGGTAAGGGGTTTTGTTGGACAACAGTCCTGGCTTCATGTAGAAAGACCTGGTCTTCTGCTGCAGAAGACCAGAAATTCTGCCCAGCAGCAAAAGCAACTGCAAGAGAACCATGCAATGAAACCCAACACTGGGCACTCAGGGCTGGGGGCTGTAACACACTCGTGCTACAACAGGAATGGCACGTGCCTCTTTTCATCCCAAGTTTTACCAAGGAAGAAATTCCCAGATAGAAAACAGAATTGTGAAAAACAAAGAATCTGTTTGTCCTCCTTACGGTGCTTTCTGCAAAGACTTTGCTCATCTGTGAGGTTCAAGTTCAAAAGCTTTGCCTGGCAAATGTATCCATCTTATTCTTTAGGAAGTGGGAAGCTCTTTGCAGAAAGCCTGGCTTAGCCTTGGCACTGACATCTCTTTGTGATCCAAGGAGACTTGAGGTCACACAGCACTGAACTGGAGTGTAGAGCACACTCTGTGTAAAGTGGGGCCTTGGAAGTGCAATACTGAAACATTTGGTTTCTCTTCTTGTTTAAAATTGTAGAGAGAAAGGAAGAGCCCTTTGCCAACCACTCCAGCCGTGAATCCAGGCCCAGCATCACTGAGCAAATGCCACCACCCGAGCCCAACTCCTTCACTGCATCTGCCAGAAGAGTAAGTGAATTTGGAATCGATGGGGACTCCAGCAGTGCTCAGAAGCAGAAGGTGTTACTGGGAGATGGATGCTCTGAAACCAATTTTCAGAGGAGTTTAAGACTTGAATTTAGAAAAGCCTGGTAGTATGAAATTCTGATAAAGATGTGTGTTAACAGCAGTGTAGGACTGGCCCCAAGGACGCTGTTGGTACAAGAAGGTTGCTCTTGAATCTCTGACCCTCTGAAGCAAATTGTGTTGTTCACAAGTACCCCAGCCTCCAGTACATGCTCTTTGTGCTGTAAGTTCTGAGGGGGCTGGTGCCAATGTCTTCCCAGCAGATCTGTCACCAGAGCTGATTCCTGCTGCTGTGTCAGTGGTGAATCCAGCACCATCGTCTAGAGTGCCTCTGACTTGCCAAACCCAGTGGAGTCAGTGGTGTGGTGTTACAGCCCAGCAAGCAGAGGGTAGTTTGCATGTGACTGGCCAGCTGGGCTGTGAAAGCTTTGAGGGGTGAAGCAGTCACTGCAATCTTGTGTGAATCCTCCAGCTCTCAGGTCACTCAGCTAGATGGCACCAGGAGACTCTGGTCAGCCCAGGACTGGTGTCCTGTGCTGCTTCTTTCTTTTTGCACCAGACTGTGGAGAGCAACAATGCAGGCACCTGGCCCAGGGCTGAAGCATTAGGTGCATGTCAGAGGGAAATGTTTCTTGCTTAGTCACAATTCTATATTTTTCACGTGCTACTGAGTGTAACCAAAATGAAATGAAACAGAGCTCCTCTGGGCATTGTTCAGCTCAGGCTGGCTTAGCGGGGGAACTGTTAGAGTTAGAAGGATGTACTGGGAAGTGTGAGTGCTTCAGGTAACTTTTTCTCTGCTGTAGAGGTTTTGTCTCACTTCTTTGAGCTATTTAACCCAGAATAAGGGTGTTAGGGTATAGAAGATGGCCTGTGTGCAGAGCAGTTATTGATTTGACCTCAGTCACTTAAGATCAGCTTCTTTACCTCCTCTCATGTGTTTGATTTTTCTGTAACTCTCTTTGACAGACTGGGCTTTAGATGAGAAAATATGAGTGCTTGTGTTACCCTCTGTCAGGGGAGTTACTAGTATGTGCTGTTCCTGTGTGGTTCAGAATTTACAGACATCAGCTTTTGCTATGGGTTTGAGCTTCTTCTGAGGAAAGCGTCAAAATTACATGAAAATATGAGATCTGTGTATTTCAGTAGACTGGAAGTGCTAGAAGTGGTGGAGTACAGATTAACTCTTTGCAGCTGCATTGAAATGACATGAGCTGAAAACATTGCTCAAATACTCCAGGAATGATTTTAGCTTGGCAGTCTTCAGTCAGTGAGTCTGAGGGCAGAGCTCCCCAGTAGCTCCATTTATTCTGAATAGTGTCAGATGGTTTGTGTCATGTAGAGTATGGTTTAATAATGCTTTGATCAAAAGCCTTGTCTGCCCAGTGTCCTGCCCCTGACAGTGACCATCAGAAGATACTAGAGAACACAGAATCTTGCAGGAATTCCCTTCCACCTTCCAGCAATTGGCATTTCATGGACTTGCTGAACCTGGTGTATTTTATGTCTTCAGTAGCCCCTGTCAGACTTTTCCTCTCTGAATTTATGCAGTCATTTTTTGATTGGGATCCTCTAATGTCCAGTGGCACGGGTCCTTCAGCTTAGTTACAAACCCTACAAAGCTCCCATTAACCTGCCACATGCTGGGTTTGTCTGCTGCCGCTCATTCCTTTATGGGAGGGACCAAGATTCATTATTCACCCTCCTGTGTGCCACTGGGGGTTTCATGTATCTTGGTCATGTCTCAGCCTGGAGACTCCTGACCCTGAATATCTCCTCGTGTAGAACCTCTCTTGCTCTACTCATTCTTGTTGCCTTTCTCTGAATCTCTTCCCTTCTTGTCTTCTGCTGCTGAGCCCTGGAGCCAAGCTGTGCATGGTACCAAAGATGTGATTGTACCCTGCAGTAACACAGAGCCAGAATCGTGGTGTGTTTTGTATTCTGTACTTTCCTGATAATTCCTAATAATGTGTTTGCTTTATTTCCTGTACAACTCGGGGTCGAGCCCCTGTACAAGTGTCTTCTTGCGATGCTAGGGCTCCATTTTGAATGGCAGTGGGCAGCTTTTTGTAAGAYGTGGTAACTGTAGCTGAAGTTGTAGATTGAAGCAGTTGTGTATTTAAGGGTTAATATATGCAGGTCAGAAGCACCTCGTGTAACAAAAAGCACGCAGGCCTGTTGTGTGGTATGGACAGTCTGCAGGTACCTGCCCACGGAAGGGGCCCCTGCGAGGCTGAAGTCCAACCTCCTGCTCGAAGCAGGACTAACTTGAAGCTCATGTCGTGTTGCTTTGACCTGCCTGAGCTCAGCTGAGTATCAAAAGATGTCTGAGAATGGAGGTGCTCCACTCTTAGTTACTCCCTGTCCCAGTGCAGCACTGCTCCTGCCAGGAGTTGTATCTCCATGTCAGCTGGTGTTTCCCACTTTGGAACTTGTCTGTTCTCCTCCTTTCATTGTAGACTGTGGACGAGTCTGGTTTCATGTCCTCTGTAAACCCACCCCCAAGTAGCAGAGTAACTAAATCCTTTCTTTGCCTTCTCTTTTCCACACTAGATAATCCAGGTTTCCTCAGTCTCTCCCTTTACAGTGGTGGTGGCTACAGATCCCTGATGATCTTAATGGCTTCTCCTGGACTCCACTGGTGTGGGGGATTTATTTGCAGCCGGTTCCAAAAGACTTGAGTACTTGGTTTTGGTTTTCTGCCTTCACTGAATAATTTCCTCTTCCTGAATGGGTGCTAATAAAAGCTTCATTGTTCCTTATATTCTTTCCTCATAGCTGGAGGAGGGCATTGTGTAGGCAAAAAGCTGCACAACGACACCAGATTCCTGTCATCCTGTGTCCTTGGGGATGAGGCACTACAGCGGTTTGCATCCCTGTGAGTTCACCTTGAGCTCTGTCCTGTAATTAAAGTGAAGCAGGAAACAAAAGTCATTCCATCTTACAAGTGTGGCCCAGCAAAAATTGGGGCTTGTTGAAACACTTTCTGAACTTAGAGTGTGCCTTGCAGTGCTCTTCCTTCTTCCAAATGTCCCTGTTTCTCCTCTGCAGTTCAGTTGGCTCAGCAAGTCAGATGAGCAGAAGGATGAGTCACCTTCGTCGTGGCGGTTGGGCCTGAGGAAGACTGGCAGCCACAACATGTTGAGTGAAGTCGCTGCCACTCGTGAGGCACAGAGAGATAAAACTGCTTCTATCTATCGGTCCTCCTCCAGCCCTCGGATATCTGCACTCTTGGACAACAAGGAAAAGGTTTGGCTTTCAGCAAGGATGTTTTAGTGCGCCCTACTTTACCCCACAGGTGTAAGACCCTTTCCCATTGAGTTACTGTATCCATAACAAACGTGGGTCTCTTTCATTCTTACTTTCTTTTTCTTTTGAAAATTATTCCTCTCCTATCAGTTGTTCCTCCAGAACTGGACTTTGGTGCCCCTTTGACCTTATTCCTGCTCAGTTTGGACCGAGCTGCCACTGTGCAGGGGCTGCCAGTCTGACACAGCCCATTCTTTACCAGAAAATGTCTAATCCAGACAGCAGCACATACCTGTAGCGGAGATTCTCCTTCTCTCTTGTTTGTATGATTCCTCRTGTATCCACCAGCTGCATTTGTGAATCCCACCCCACATATTTAATGACAGTAACTTTCCTACCTGTGGGTAGATGTCCCATCCCTGGAGATGTTCAAGGCCACGTTGGATGGAGCTCTGGTCTGGTGGACTAGGTGACCTCTAAAGGTTCCTTCCAACCCAAACCATTCTCTGATTCTGTGATTTATAAGTAATTCTGTAATTTAGAACATGCTTTCATTCACTATCATGCTCTTCAGAAAATCCCTTTCAGAACTGATACTTTTATGCTGTGGTATGTGTTGCCCAAGAAAATGCCTGAAACCAGCCCATAAGAGAATGCTTTCTTAGTTGAAGAAATTTGAAGAAGAATTTAGTTGCTACTGAACATGCTGGAAGGGTAAGAGATGTGCAGCTGAAGTTCCTCTTTTGCTTCGCCAGGACAGAGACAACAAGAGCTATCTTGCCACCATAGTTCCCAGAAGACTGAGCAGTACAAGTGATATAGAAGAAAAAGAAAACAGGTGAGACTGGCTGAAGTTAATTCTCAGCTTCCATCCTGTCAATAGTCCCTCTGGAATATCATTTTTCTGTAGTCATGTTTTATATATTTTCTCGGCAGTCTCAAGTACACAGGAATTCACAACATTGAGAGCCAGCTCAGGTCCATAAAAGTTCTGGTACATTGCTTTTCATTCAGGTGAGCAGGGGAGAGGCTGGCTCCTCCACCGCTGTACTCACATAGACACAGGCTCCATCCAGGCAACCAGATTTATGAACCCTTGTTCCTTTTATATGCAAGTGCCTCATTTTGTAGCTGGCACCTGCACTTGTCAGTTGCTCAACAGTCACCTTCAATGCCTTTGTTCGCACATCTGTCACTTGAGATTCACTTGAGCTTGTGAACTCTCCCATGTAGGAACTGTTTCACTACAGGGTTGTTTTTACAGTCAGTGTGTGTAGGTGCCCCTGAACAGAACCATGGTGTAAATGAGATATATATGCAGGATTTCCAGATATATTTCAGGAGCTGATGTCTACAAACAGCTTCTTCAGTGGCCTTCCAGTGCCGAAAGGGGCTCCAAGGAGCTGCGGAGGGACTTCGGACAAGGACCTGAAGTGACAGGACAAGGGGGAATGGCTTCGCACTGCCAGAGGGCAGGTTTAGATGGGATATTGGGAAGAACTTCTTTGCTGTGGGGTGATGAGGGTGGTGAGACCCTGGCACAGGTTGCCCGGAGAAGTGTGGCTGCCACATCCCTGGAAGTGTCCAAGGCCAGGTTGGACGGGGCTTGGAGCCACCTGGTATAGTGGAAAGTGTCCCTGCCCATGGCAGGGGGTGGGACACGAAGAGCTTTAAGAACCCTTCCATCCCTGGCCATTCCATGATTCTATGATTCAGTTTGTGCTAGAAGGAGTAAAATTTGACCTTAGCCTCGTTTCCAGCTAGTTCCCCAATGGAGGAGGAAAGGCACATGCAGAGCAGTGGCTGTGAACCGTAATTGTTGGGCTGGAGCCGTTGCAGGCAACACCCTGAGAGAATTTCAGCACAGCTTGAGGTTCTTTGCTGATATTTTGCTGGAACCTCCCCACTGCTTTCTTGCTCACTGTGAGGCAGTCTCTGAGATTTGGAGCTTTGCAGACAGTTTGTGTCTGTTGATCAGCTTGTGCACTGCTGTCAAGTGGCACTTGCAGCTGGGTGTTGTGTCCTTTGCTGGGTGCAGTGGGGAYGGACTGAGAACTGGCCTTCAGGGGCAAATGGTGCCCAGGCACGCTGTGTAGTACAGACTTTTCCCGATATTGTTTCCTTTCAAAACATCTGAGTTTGCCTTCCCGGAACCCACAGGTGTCTGAGAGAGTGTCAGCATGGGCACTGCAATTGGAAAAGAGAAATAATTGCAGGCTGATGGGGAATTGGATTAGTGCTGCATTACAAGCTCCAGGTCTTGTCCAGGATCAGAGAAGAACAGGATTCACTGCCAGAGTGTGCATTAGGGAAAGAGTTCTGATTTCAGATAACCAGGATAAATAGGACTACTGGGAATTTCTTGATAACTTGTCAAGTAGCTTTAGACACTTTAGTTTGCTGTTTTCTGCTTCATGATTTGGTGGTGGACCTGGCAGTGCTGGGTTAACTGTTGGACTCGATGATCTTAGAGGGGTTTTCCAAGCGTAATGATTCTATGAAAGGATTTGCTGTGCTAAATTGCTTTTGTCCTTGCCTGGATACCTCAAAGAATAAAAACTTCCCATTTATACCATGTTGTTTGATACAAGACTGGAGAGAATATCAAATGACACTATTTAATATGTTAAATTTTTTCTATGGACAACTTGAATTTCATTTGCAAGTTTTCTGACTAAAAAGGGTCTTGTTCCTCTTTATGTAAAACATTACATCATCTTTGGTTCTGAAGTAAGCTGGCAAGAGCAGGAGCTGATGTTGAGGCCAGAGCAGGTGTTTCTCTGAGCTGTGTCACCTGAACAATGGTGCACGTAGGTGTAAGGGAAGGATTTGTGTTGTGGAACTGTAAAGGAGCCAAAAGCAGACGCCAGAGGTGTTTCTAACCATCCCCTGTGCTCTGTCCTGCTTTAGAGAATCCGCTGTGAACCTGGTGCGGAGCGGCTCCTACACCCGGCAGCCCTGGAGGGATGAGCCAAAGGGAAACGAAGCTCCCAACTCTGGTGCACCTACTACTTATGTATCTACCTACTTGAAAAGGTACGTCCAGTTCTGTCTTTCTGTGGATTCTCAGGCAGTCAGAACCACTCTTTACATGCCTCCCAAACCTCAGCCTCCTGCTTGCTGCCTCCTGCATCCTGTAACTGGCCTTGGGACCCTCTTCTGCTGAGAGCGGGAAAGAAGAGTTAAGATTTTCTGATGTTTCTCATGCTAAATAGTGTTTTTAAAGGCCATAATTGTTATTAATTTGCAAATTGCTGGACTGAATTTAAATACTCTTGTTCCTATAACTGAAATGCAGTGTTTTCTCCATTTAATGCTGGTGTTATGGTTAGAGAATAAAACCAAAATTGATCATAAAAACAGATTAATGTGAATCAGAGTCTGAAAGCATTGTTCAGATAGCTCTTGGTGAGTAAGTTGTAGCTTATCTCTAATTTTGGTTTATATTAGTCCATGTTTATGGCATTATCAGAAAGTGGCAGTGATCTTGTGCATGATGTACAGCACTTACTAAGGAGTAAAACTGATGCTTCCAACCGTTGTCTTGTGGCAGTAGGGAAGCAGATTGTGTATAGTGTGTGTGAAGTTGTAGAGGCTGATTGTTGGTAAAGGAACCAGGCAGAGGCAGGAAGGCAATTCTAGGCAGAACTCCTGTAACTGCAGTGTCCTGAAGCCCCTGGGGAGGCAGAGCTTCCGTGTCCTTGAGCTACCAGCTAATGACTCTCTCTCTGAGTGAGCTGAAGGAATGCCCTGCTCTGGTGAAGCAAATAGTGCATTGCTGTGTTTTCATCTCAGTTGTGAGCAGGAGGATCAGCAGTGCCAGCACCTCACCTTTATTTCAGCTGATGCTGGAAACCATCAAAACAGCCTGTAATAAACACATCACACTGCAAAGCCAAGGAAAACAGCAGCAGTAGTTCAAGGTTTTAGATGGAGTTTCACCAGATTCTAGACCGTGACCTAAATGACTGTCCTGAAGATGGAACAGTTGCTTGAGATACTTGGGAAGAGGCAATTTATTGTGTTCCAGTGTTTGTGCTGTAGAGGTAAGTGGTGCTCAAGGATGTGTGCGGCCAGTTCTGAGCATGCATAGATCCATTGCCACAAAAGGTGAAGCAGCCCCTTCAGGCAGAAGTCTTCTGCTCTGCTGATCCATTGCAGTGACTTCACAGCTATCCTGGGACGTGATGACAGCCCAGCCTTCATAGCTTGTCTGTCTCCAAAGCTGGTCTGACAAGCTGCAGCTGATTACATTGGAAAACTTTTGCCCCTTGCAGCTGGCACACCTTTGCTGCTCCCTGCTCTGAGGGGCAGCCCAGTCACCCCCAGGCAATCTTACAAACATTGCTGGTTTATCCCAGCTGATCCTGCACTAGATTTAGTGTTGCACTCACACAGTTGTATTGTATTTCCTTGGTTAAACTGGACAGAGAGTGGGGAGGGGTTAGCCTGCAGTGGGATGTCACTAATACTGAGTTCTTGTCACAAAGGCTGACTTCTGGCCTTTTGTAGGAGAGTGACTGGTTCACAAGTAGGTACAGAGAATAGCTTTGCCAGGTAGGAATAAATGTGCTTCTAAAGGAGAGATCAGTGGGTTTGCATTTCATATACAGACAGTAAAATCACGATCAATTTGACCTTTATCCCATGTAGTTTTCTGTAGGAGAGCACAGAGAAATTGAATTCAATCATATTGAACCTCTGATTTCTTCAGCTTGTGCATCAGCCCCTGAAATGAGGAAGGGAACCTGGTTGCCTGTTAAACATCAGCTTTTTGTCTTTTCCAAGTATTGACAAAACTCTGCACACAACTCCAAAAGATAAAAGCTTGTTCTTAGAGAGGAGGAATTCAAGGGAGTGTGACATTCTTGGATGTCACTGAGAGGATGACTCTCTATGTCTGCAGCTCCCCTTTGCCTCAGCATTTCACTGATCTCCATAAAGATCCCAGACTGGTTTGGGCTGGAAGGGATCTTAAATCCCGTCTTGTTCCACYCCGTGCCATGGGCAGGGACACCTTCCACTATCCCAGATGGCTCCAAACCCCGTCCAACCTGGCCTTGGACACTTCCAGGGATGTGGCAGCCACAGCTTCTCTGGGCAACTTGCGCCAGGGCCTCACCACCCTCACAGGGAAGGATTTCTTCCCAATATCTATCCCAATATATATAACCCTAGTTACGTTCTTTAAGTTTATGATCCCCAAACAGAGTGAACATCAGCAGCAGATCATCTTAAGATGTGGGAGAAGGCTTTTTTTTTAATTTTATAAGAGGGAAGAAAATAACTTACAGCAATGTTAAAAATGTTCTTCAGCTTTAGTTGAAGCAGATACTAAAGCTCTCTCTGCCATGGTACTGGCACTTGTCCTGCTTTCTCTGTGTGTACCACTGGCCCAAAAATCCACAGAACCCTGCTCTGACAGCCTGGTGTCCATTTTAGTGCATACTGGCCTTCAAAAAGCCAGGTCACTTTGCCTGTGTATGAAAGGATATGGAGGAAAATGGGCATAACAGGTTGGATTAGTTCAGCATCCTGCCTTTAGCATCAGCCAGAAGTGCTGCCCCCCAGGAAGAGCTCACACACCAGATGAAATCCTTCAGCCACACAGTTTCTCCTTCATTTCATATTTATGCAAATGCCTCCTTACTGGTTCTAGTCACATAGAAGCCATTGCAGTGAGCCAGGACAACAGTCTCTGCAGCTCAGACTCTGCTTCTAACAGCAGCTGGTTTTGAAGGAGAAGTTGCAAAAGCCAGGATAACTTCAGAGCAGTCTTCCACCTCCCACGCTCTCCTTGCTTCCAGCAATCAGGAATTTAGGAGCTGGGGGTTATATTTAACCATTGTTCTTAATAGCCACCACTGTGGCCAACTTCCATACCCAGATCCTGGTTTGATCTYTGCAATACCCCATGGCAGTGTGTTTAAAAAAAAATAGTTTTGTACTTTGTGCAAACCTTTTTTATTAGCCCATGTGGAAGCTTTTTAAGAGTTTGAGGRTTTTTAAGTTAAAGTTTTTAATGCCTTTGCTGTTCTCAGAAGTATTTCTTTTTATTGCTTTGAAATACGCTTTGCATTTCATTGCTTGTTCCCTGACGATTCTGTTGTGGTGATAATGTTAGAGAATGAGGAGCAGTGTGTCAGTGCCTTTTTTTTATTTCTAATGTTGAATTCTTTAGCATAAATTCATAATCCTCCCTTTCACAGACTCCTGTGGACACAGCTGTTAATTAACAGGATTCCCTGGCTAACCGTTATATTCCAATTTTCTGGTCCTGTTCAGATAAATGCAAACAATGGAGTAAATGCCTTGGAGTGCTGCTCACACTGTGCAGTGCCACCCATGCATGGGGACAGGCTGGGCGGTAGATTCCTGCAGGGGTGACAGTGCTTTGGCTCCCTTGGGAGCAGGAATGTGTTCCTGGTGCCCCAGCACCACATTTCTCTGCCCGTGTGCGTCTCGGAGCTGGCACAATGCCATCCCTGTACCCTCTTCCTCCATTCCTCTTCCTCGTTCCCCTCTTATCTCCCCCATCCCTGCTCTCTAAGGCACATGGTGCTGCTTCCATCCTCCTCGCCCATTACCTTTCCCTTCTGGAAGACAATCCTTGTCAGGGTTTGCTTGTTAACCCTCGTGCACCCTTCCTTCCTGACCAAGTTCGTTCTCTCTCTTGCAGCCAGCCTTGTGCCCCAGCCTCTGCCTTGGGCTCTCCTAGGATGGTGCCACATCAACCCTACTCCTCCCAGGGTTGCCACCACCTTTTCCCTGCCAATCCTCTCATTCCTTCCCCTGGCACAGGCTGCACTGCCATCCTCTCCTCAAAACATTTTTGCGACTCCACAGCTGCTTGTTCCACGTGCCCACCCCAGCCAGGCTCCACTCCCTGCTCCCRCCCTCCTCCCAGCCCATCTCCAGGGCTTGGCCTTTCCCTCTGGAGCAAAGAGCCAAGAAGGGAGGCACTTGATTCCAACAGGACTTCCTGCTCTCCTGTGCTCCAGGCAGGGGCCAGCATTCCAGAGGAAGCTTTGTTTAGGGTCCAGTGGAGGTTGCTACCTGTTGACAATGACTTGCTTGTTCCTGTGTGACCTCTGTATGGCAGGCAGCCATTAATCGAGGAGCCCAAATGGGAGGTCCCGGAGGTCTTCCAGGATGCCCCATGGAGGCCTTACAGGATGCCCCGTTGTCCCCTTTGGCTCTGTAGGGACCAGCAGCTTGTGCTGGGCTGGCTGGGGGCCTTGGCATGTAAAACTGGCTTGTAAATCGGGTGCCTGAGTGAACTGGACTGGATCCTTCCCCTGGCCTCCTGTCCTTGGCTGTGATCCTGCCCCTTCCCAGTGGTATTTCAGCCCGAGGCTGCTCTCTGGATTCTTACTCTAGAGTTGACTTCCAGTTTCAGTCTGTTGTCCCTGGCTTTCCCAAAAACCTGCAGCTCTGTCCCAGCCTGCTGCTTTTCTCTAGGTCAGCTTATATTCCTGTGCAACCACTTTGGTCCGTGTACCCTGCCATGGGAGCCATTAGGATGCAGGAGGTGAGAGCCAGCCTTCCAGCGTTCCTAGCCTTTGATCCTTCAGACAGTCCAGTCTGACCAGTAACAACCAGGTGTGCCAGATGTTGTGAAAAGTGTGGCAGGGCCCTAGATCCCACTGGATTGCTCTGTGCAGGCAGCAAGCAGCTTGTGTGCAGGACTTGGATATGTGCAAGAAGGAGATTTTGCCAGATTTCAGCAAGTCTGTTTTCAGAGATATGCAGCTTTTCCCACTAGAGTGGATTTTCTCTCCCATTAGGGCAGATTTTCTCTCCCACTTAGGCTGCATTTTCTTTGAAAAAGTGAAAGGGTCCATCGTTGTATAAGAGCCCTTCTTCTTTCCTCCTACCTCTTCACCAAAATATAAACACAAACACAGCTTTTCAGTAAGATTGGTTTGCAGAGTTTGCTTTAAACTGGCAAAATATGTATTTCCCTTGCTCATTCTTGAATAGTTTTGGACAGCTATTTTGTTCTAGCTATTTTCCAGAGATACRGTTTGTGCCAAACATGCCTTAAGGACAATTAAAGCCTGAACTGATCATCTTTGCCATAACTTTAAGCCACTGAAAACAAGTTCTTAAAACTGGAAGTCCTGGACATCCTTAGGGGTGATGCAGCCAGACCTGCTTATGTCACCCTCTCCTTCCCTGCTTTAAGCATCCTCATCCATGCTCCCACCTTTCCCCAGTGCACAGGGGTACTTCATGTGCCCTGCTTTCACTGCAGCAGAGATTTTCCCTTCCCTGATCCCCTCAAACTCACCTCCACACCATTATTCTCTTGCTGGAACTGAGCTGGGCTTAGCTAAGTGGGACTCTGCTGGCGCTGGCCTGCGTGGGCAACCTGCGGCAGCTCTGCCGCTTTCTGATCTCCTTGCACACGTTTTGCTGCCATGTGGTACCTGCCCGCTTCCCAGCTGCCAGCCCAGCTGTGGGATGTGCTGTTGAATATTTACTGTGCTCTGAAGGACGTGATTTTGTGATGTTTTACAGTGCTTCATTTGGTAGAAGTAGTGACCTGAGCAGTCCCTACATTTCAGCCAGTCGCAGTCCATCTCTAGCTACCTCACCCACTGCCATTGGCTCATCTACCTCCCCGGGCACCCCGTGGCAACCTGTCTCTTCCTGTCCCACATCTCTCGGTGTGAACACTCCTGCATCAGCCCACCACTACACCAGGTAATGGCTCCCAGCAGAGACAATGCTCCAAAAGTCAGCATTTGGGTTGGAGGTTCTGAGTTCTGGAGTGGATTATGGATTGGAGGTGTGCTTCTGTGTGGGAAGCACTGATAAGTAATCCCAGAGTGATAAGCAATCCCAGGATGGTGGTGTTGGACAGTTCCAGTGGTGGGTGTGCATCAGCAGGCAGGTGACAGCCCCCATGGTGTCCCTYGTGCCCTCTGTCCCTGTGACACAGCGCGTGCTCAGGCCTCCCTCAGGCACTCGGTGTACAAGCTCTCGGAGTTCTTCCTTCTGCTTATTCACCAGGTACATTTTTCTAATCATTTTTGCTACAAACAGGGATGTGAAGACTATTAATTCCTCCTGCTCATTCCTCTCTAAGTTTTGTAAAGCTCATTTTACTGTGGCTGTTCTCTACGAACACACGAGTGTAGAGTGAGGAGGATGAACTGTCCATGCTCCCTCAAGGAGGTTGGGCTCGGTCAGCGCTTGAGTTCACTTGCTTTGCTTTCCATATGTCTTCTCTATTTCAGAGCCCCTTTCAGGCAACAAACTGATTCTGCTGTAGAGAAAAACCCAGAGGGCAGCTGTGCCAGCACCCCTCTAGGTGTAATCACAAACCGTGCTGTGCTCGGCGCTGCCAACGGCACTGCGAATGCCGGGGCTGCCTCCGCCCCGGGGAAGGACCTCTCGGCTGAGGAGGCCAGGGAGCGCAGAAGGTCAGTGGGCAGTGGGCTCTGGTGGCCCCCTCCGTGGGCAGCTCTCATGTGATGGTGATGGTGGGGGTGTAAGAACTGGGTTTTAAGTGCTCCGTGGAGTTCCCAGGCTGCTGTCCCTGCTTCTTCTGAAGGTTTTGAACTGAGYCATCACTGGCTTGTAGGTTAAATTCACTTTCGTAGTTTTCTACTTGTCTCCTCAGCATCTCAGGCTTTTTCATCACTACTGATCTCAGCTCCTAAGCTCAGGCCCATCCTGGTGTGTATGCAAGGACAGGCAGCAGAGCAGCCACTCACAGAGRGTTCTGTAAAATAAATCCCATCCTAAAAAGACCATTGTACTGAGATATATTCGGATAAAATCTTCTGATTCTGCTCAGCTGTGTTTGCTTATGCCCTGATGGAGCCATCTGTGCTGCACAGGTCCCCCAGATTCCCTCTGCAGTTAGTGGGGTAAAACAAACATTCCTGGGGTGTGTAGGTGTGTGACACAGGAGGAGATRGACTCCAGCAGCAGGTGTGGCTTTGATTGACTGGAAAGGCCAGAGGTAGGAGTCTGCCATATGCAACTGAGGCCATTCCAGCAGTAGCAGCTTTGGGAATGACTCTGACTCTAGCTGGTGATATCTCTTTCTTATCACATGGTGTTATTTTAAGACTGGGGAAATGCAAACCTGGGGAGCCAGAGCTCTTTTCTAAGGAACTTTACCCTGTGCGTTAATTACAGAATATCGAATGATCCATATTTCTTCCTGCAAACAGGTTAGCTTTTCCAAAATCTGTCTCTTCTAATGGTATCAATGAAARCAAATAGTAATAAATAAAATACAGCTATGAGCTGAGTGTTTCTAACCAGCAGCAAGTTCATGCAGAGTATAGAGTACTTAGATTCTTCCAAATTAGAATAGTGATTTATTGAAATACAGCCCTTCCTGAGTGCAGATAGTGCTCTGACAGATCTTAAACGGCCTGAGGCCGAGGGATGGGAAAAGCAATGATGGGAAAAGCAGTAATGGGAATTACCACCTTACAAAGCTAAAGGTGATGGGGCTGAGCTGCAGTGTCCCACAGTGGGCAGGCTGCTGCACTTCACCTCCACCACATCCAAATAAGGTGGACTGTGCTGTTGGAAAACAYTCAAACTCATAATGCTATTTGGGATTTTTTTCCAGAGCTAGCACAGGGAGTGCTTGGAAGGTATTGCARACATTCTGGAGGAGCCACATTCATCAGCTTTGTGGGCGGGGACAGTTTGTAGTAGCCACTGCAGAGTATCTTTGGTGTGAGAACACTTGGGTTAGCCCTGAAAGTGCCTCTSTATGCTCCTGTTGCTTTGCTGGAGGTCACTTGGCTTGGGGTCATTTGCAATTGAATCGAGATGAGCTGCCGAAAGATGCTGCCGGTGCCCAGAGAGGTTGTGCAAGAGGACAGAGTGACTATTGTGCTCTCACTTCAGACCRTCCACAATGGTCGTCTCCATTCTGGCAAGCCCAGAATCAAGTTGCAGAAGCAGATTTTTCCCTGGTGAAATGGGCTGCACAAACTCCCACCAGACTTTCGGCACTGTCTGAAGACAGAGAACTGGACTGGGATAGTTACTTGCAGATGCCCAAAAAAGTATCCATTAATATTACTGCATTGGCATTTACTGCCAACTCTGTTTCTATAAATAATACAAAAGATCTGTTTGTCTCCTGCATTTTTATTAGAGAACCTTCTCTTGTGAATTATGGTAATGTAAAGAGAAAACACCAGAAAATTCCTACCGCCTTTAACTGATGCTTTGAAACTACTGAGAGGAAAAACGCCCAGAAATGATGCATTGTGCTCATGGGGGAGGAAACCTTACTGATGAATGTATGTCCTCCCAGCAGGATAAAGTGACTGGGAGCTGCCTGCACATTGGAACTAGGAAACATTGACCCAGAGAGACAGGAGAAGTCACCTAAATGGAAAGAGCTTATCTGGGGAGGAGACCAATTCTAGTAAAATAAAATAAAAAGGCAAATGGCAAACAGTTGTCAGGGCAGTGCTGTATGGATTTCAGTTCCCAGCGGCAGCTGTTGCGGGAGTGTTTGGGCTGCTTCGGTGTTTCCAAAGYGCCAGCTTGCTCTTAGCAACAAAAACATAAACAGGCTGGTCATCTAATATTAGATCACAGGGATGTCTCCAAACTTGTGGCCTTAAAATTATCTGTGTGAAGCCAAAAGGTTAAAGCAGAAGAGGCTGCTTAGGGCTGGGGAGGAACAGCTATCAGAGTGCTCTGGAGTGCTGGTTTGCATCCCGTGRTGGCCAGCAAGCCTTACCCTGCCCCACCACAGCATTTGACCCATGGTGTTTCACCTRCTCCTTGTTTTCCAGCTGAACTGGTCAGGAAATGCTCCAGGAGCTAGAAAGTAGTGTAAATTATGAAGGGAAGGAAAGCACAAACAGCMCAGGGGCAGCAGAGCAGAGGTCGGTTTGAGGTGTGCCATGCTGTGTGGTGCCGGTTGGACTGTGCCACATCGGTGCCGGTGCTGGGGCTGCGTGTGCTGGAGGTTCAGCCCAGCTGCTGCCACGTGGATTCCGTGTATCCTGCTGCACATCCAGCCTCCTGTCGCTCCACTGCGGCACTGCAGTGTGCTGRTGCCGGGAGCCTGGGAATGTGCCATATCCCACAGCCAGTGCTCATGCCAGGCAGTTTCTTTTGGGTTTTTCCTGGGAATTTTGGAGCTGCTGATGAATGGTGCTGTCTGGCCGTTTAGATGATCTCCTGCCAAAGACAAATTGCAAATGTGTTTGTCCACTGAACTCAAACAGCCCTGGCTCTGCTGAGGGTGGATTTCAGCCGTGTGGATGTTGTGCCTACAGTACCTCACACAGACCCTGTTCTTCCCGGGGCAGAACTAACATTCTGGTTTCTGCTGGTGTCAGCAGGTGGTAGGGAATTGGGGGTCACGTTGCTTGGAGCCCAGTGCTGAATTATCTGCCTTCATCCAGGGTGAGAGCGGCCTCTAGTGCCACCAAAAGCTCCTTCCCAAAGTTCTCCGCACCCTTGTCTGTGCACGTTCCTTGCACGGCTCTGCTCGTAGCTTGTCCCAGGAGTCCTGTGCCACAGCCTCCGCCAGAGTATTCCTGGTGTCACAGGTCCAGGCCTCTCAGAGCTCTGTTGCCTGGGCATGGAAAGGGGCTGCAGGAGATCCTGGCACACTGGAATGTCACTTGTGCCATGAGATATCCATGTCACTTGTGCCATGGAAGGAAGGTCTGGGGGATCTGGCTGAAGCTTTTTATACTGGATGGAAGTTTTGGTTCCCAGAAGAGCTGGAAAGGCAACCATGCAGCCCACAGCTGRCATATGGGGTGGGACACCCTTTGCCCAAGAACTTCTGAAAGGCAAGTCTGTGCTCTCAGTTGTGTGGCCAGTTTAAAAGGGCTCTTGAATTTGAAATATCTCCTGGTTTGGCAAGAACTAGGATTTTAATTCAATTTTAACCTTTTTCCCCCCACCACTGTGTTTATACAACTGGATTCTGCAATTGTGTGTTCTTCCTGTTCCTCAGGAAGGTCCCAGCAAAGTGGTTCCAGCACTTGCCGTCAGGCACACTCTTACAAGCAGGAAACTCATCTCTCTCTTCCTTACTTTGTAATTTATTCTGACCAGTTTCTCACATAACTGCCTCAGCCTGGAAGTGTCCAAGACTAGGCTGGACAGGGCTCGGAGCAACCTGGGATGGTGCAAGGTGTCCCCTGCCCATGGCGAGGGAGTGGAACAAGATGAGCTTTAAGGTCCCTTCCAACCCAAATTCCATGATTCCATGATAAATCCAGAGTAGGAGTGAGGTGGGTTTGTTTTGTGGACAGCTTTGGGGCTGGTGGCTCTGCACAGCCTGTGCCTTCTTGCCCTCTRAAGTTTTCCTTAGAAATGTTTTTCACCTGAAGGAAGCTCACTGACGTGCCAGGTGAATGTGTTTGGCAAACATTTCTGTTTCCTGCTTCATTCCCAAGAGGAATTTATTCTTCAGTCTAAGGATCCAGTTGCTAATTATAGTAGCATATATTATTAATATATTAATAACTGAATCCTCCTCCACCAGTACTGTTAGATGAACAGTTTTTGGCAGGTCCTTTTACCTTGTGATTCTTGTCCTGTGGGCATTCCGAGTGTGTCTCCTCTAGGATGAGTTCGGACCCAATATGTCCATTAACCCTCATGATCTGACAAATAGAATAAAAGCCCCTGATCTCTGAAAGTTAAACCAAAAGATCTGCATTCAAGGGGTATTTAAATGTCAATTGAGAGGAACTGGTAGAAAAAGCTGTGAGCATTAGCTCACTGCCACCTTCTTTTTAATACCATTTGACTCTATAATCCTTATCACTGACTGATGTAGAGCTGAGTGGTCTTAATCTCCTGTGAGAGGTTCCTGGGGAAGCAGAGAGGTGGGGATGCTCATGCAAGGAGCTACAGGGCAAGGGAAGGATGCCTGTCCACACTACACAGTGGACAAGAAGAAGTTAAGAGGTTTCTCTCTCTTGTGAAGAACTGAACGATCATCCGGCACCTGCTGTGACAGCATTTCTCTGCCACTGCCTCTGCAGTTAATCGCTTTCAGATAAAGTTGTCCCTTTTTTAAAAGGCTGCTGGTGCAGATGACGTGGGAGGGCAGGAATTCTGCCAGCCATAGGATTGTCCATGTTGGGAAGAGGCGAGATTGCTCCTGCTGGATCAGAACAGGCTGCACTTTTATTTGGAGTAAGGTCGAGGTGTGGGCCGGGGGTCAGTGCGGTTTCCTGCCGGGGCGGTGAGCAGGTGTGTGCCGCGTGCTCAGCTGCCAGGGCTTTATCCACCCAGGGCTCAGGGAAAGGGRGTGGATATTTTGGCATTTGCTTTGGGCGGGGGAGCCCAGGCTGTAGGTTGGCCTGCTAACAAAAGCGGGAATCCATGCAGGATCCTTCAGGAATGGTCAAGGAAAGGAAGCAGGGACCACTTGAGCTAAGCATTGTAAAAGAACTGCAGCTTGGCAGCATGGAGCAAGCAGAAGGTAAAACTCTTTCCCCAGCCCCGTCCATGGCGAGTTTGTGTGCAATTCCTCTTGGCTTACTAATGGGAACCACTGCCCTGCTGCACGCGCTTCACCCTCGGTCTAACAGCAGTAATGGCACCTTCTGGCTCTGGTGCCATCTAGGTGCCACTGCCTGGATGCTCAGGGACTGGGCTTTACTAACTTCAACCTGTTCAAGTACTTCTCTGTGTCCACAATGGCCATTAAAGCAAAGGATGTACCTGAAATATTTGTAGAGATCCTGTGTGTCAGTACAGCTGAGAGCTAACTCAGCACTAAAACAACTACTCTGTTAAATTCTGTGCTCCACAGAACTGAGCTGTGGTGGAGGAGCCAAGGAAGCCAGGTAACCTCCCTGGGATTTCTATTGGAAAAGTTTTTGTGCAAACTTAATTAATCTTCTGTCCCTGAGAACAGTGGACACTGGAAATTGAACCAAAGGCACATGCTAAGAAATTGTAATCTGAGCTCAGTGGGAAATGGAAATCTTTGATACATTATTAATATTCAGTGATATTTTCTGTAATTCAGCTGGGGCTGATCCGTGATCCTGTTCGTTGGAGCTGCTCAGGCGTCTCCTGCTCCCACGAGGTGGCAGTGGAAGGCTGCTGGGATGCACTGGCAGGCAAGCATCGCTCCTCGGGCTTATTTGGTTCAGTAGCTCAACCTTCTTTATCACCATCAAGTTTAGATTTTACTTTGTTTTTTAGTTGCAAAAGACAATTTCCCAAATACTCAGATTTTTCCCAAGTTAATTTTTTTTTGCCCTAGGGATTTTCTGTGCTGGAAAATTTCCTGTTTCAGATGGTGTAAACCAGCTTTTGGGAAAGCTGTAACAGGGCTGCTTGAGGTTGTTTAAAATGTCAAATTGTGTTGGTTTGCTTGAAAATGAGAGGGATGCTGTCAGAGGCAGGATATTCGTACCTTTGCCTTCGTTTCCTCCGTCAGAGGCAGGAGGTGGAGTTCCCTCCCGCTTTGGTTCCTGCAGCAGATTTTTGATGCAGCCCCTGAGAACTGCAGACAGTGCACATTGTTCCCTGTCACGATGACAACCCACTCAGTGCTGTGTCTTGACACCTGAAGTCCTGTACTGAACACAAACTATTCCAAAATATTCCATCCTGGTAAGCTTTGCACTTGTGATGGTCGCAGCAGGTGCATTCAGTGTCCCAGGGACAGGTCATACTGTCAGTTCAGGTGTTGGCTGCCTCTGGTTTGGGGTTGCAGCACTCTTTGCTTTTCTCTTGCAGAAAGAATTCTGGGTTTTTTTTTTTTAAACAGGTACATTTTCTCTTCTTCTGACAGAACTTTATAAGTCTGGGTTCACGGCAACAGTTGAGGCAGCCAGTTTAGGGACTGTGAGCACTGTGATGCCTTTTCACTCTTCACTATAATGCTGAGTGACATTAATTAATGTGAAGGGATTACATCGATGATTAAAAGCTTCTCATCTATGTGCTGACTCACCCAGCCCCAAACTTTGTGAGCTCTCAGGAGATACCAATGCTGTATTTTATTCCTCTGGCAGAGAGAGTGCAGGGCTATGTTCCCACCTGGATCTGCAACCCAAGCACTCCTCACCTTGTATTGGAGCAGTCCAGGCTGCTGAGGAGGCACGAGGAGCTGTCATGGGGACATAGTGGGGACATGGCACAGAAGGAGCAGCTCTGCTGCCTGAAGGAAACACACAAAGCTGAACATGGAACCATGGAGTGGTTTGGGTTGGGAGGTTGGTCAGGACCTTAAAGTTCATCTTGTTCCATCCCTTGCCATGGGCAGGGACACCTTCCACTATCCCAGGTTGCTCCAAGCCCTGTCCAGCCTGGCCTGGAACACTTCCAGGGATGGGGCAGGGGAAAGGACAGGCAAAATCATCCACAACTCTCTGATGGGAAGTGTTCTTGTAGCATCAGCTGCCATGCATGTAACCTCACCCCATTGTAAATGTCCTGTGGAAATGGGAGTTCTGCAGGGATAAAGGGTGCTGGTTGTTTTGATTAACAAGTGACAAAGATCACAAGTCTCTTAATCTCTTGGATCAGCACCTGAACATGTTGAGCAAAGCGAAGCTGTGGGAAATAAAGAAGTTAATCTGCTGCTAGTGAACCTGCTAATCATCCTGTAACCAAAGGGCTGAAATCTAGACACGGAAACTTGCACAAGCTGAGAATTCACAGTCCAGACTGAAACACAACGACAGCAGAGGCCTGAAAATGGGGAATTTTCAGCCGAGCTTTTTTGAGCCAGCTGTGAAAGGCGTTAGGAATATGATCCCGTTCTCCTTCTGTCCTCAGCTTATTAAATAACTCTACATTGTCAGGCTGTCTCCCCACTCATTCCCAGCTCCAACACTGAAAGAGTCTGACGCGTTATCCTTCCCTCCTGCCTGCTGAAGGGTCTTTCAGACCACATCCAGCCTCTGGCAGTTTCTCTAATGACTATTTCCAGTTGCAGTGGGCTGATGGGCAGAACGTGTCAGCACTGGGATAAATTCAGGGAAGAACCAAAACCTGTTGCTTGGATCAGAGAGCAGTAAAGTTTCTTTTTCTGACTGTTTCCATGTAGTTGCCAATGATTGACTTGCTGTTGAGGACATAGTTCATTATCTAACTTAAGGAATAGTATTTTGGGAATGGCTGTCAGCATTGTTGCCTGCAAAACTTGCACTTGCTTCTCCTCCCTTCCCCAGCTTATGGATATTTACTTGCTAATGGCAACTGTCCAGTTTGTAGGAATGCATTGCTGGGACGCTGTACTTTTCCAGTCGTTTCCAGGGGAACAGTATCTGTACTTGAGGCTTTTGCTGCGCTTTTTTTTATTCTCCTCTTTTTTTCAGAGTACATGTGAGTTTTTTATATACATATATGTATATATAAACATATATGTGTGTGTATGCCTGAGAAATAGACATATGTGTGACAAAGACTTTTAAAATCACTGCAGCGTTTGGAATAGTAATACTGTACTCTTCTTAAGAAGAGAAGTTTCAGACATTTTAGAGTCTGAAAGCCACATGGCTTTCCGTGTGCTGAACACACCTCCTTGTGCGCAGGAAGCCAAACCTGGGCCTGGTTCCCCTTACCTGTGTTACCTGGATCTGGAAGAGCCAAAAGTCTGTCCTGGCTTCCAGGATAACTGTCACTGTTGATCCTGGTCTAGTGAGTGTAGTTCAGAGTCACTCCTAAGCTAGGAAGAGATGAGAGGATTTGGAGAGGGCCCAGGAAGAGCTTTCCTGCAGAAGAGCCCCATCAAGCCCAGCCCCASCTCAGGACCAGCAAAGCCCCATTCCCAGAGACTGGGAACAACTATAATGATGAACCAATTACTGTGTGCAGCTCGTGTTCTTACTGTGCTGGCTGCAGGACCTGGATTTATTGGAGAAAGATCTAGGGATGGAGGGAACCTGCAATGGCCCAATACAGCTCATGTGGGGGTGTATCTCAATTTTTGTTCCTGRCACCAGAATAAAATTCCTTGAACCCACTTGAGAAAAGGGCAGCTGAAGCACTTGGTGAATGTTTAGCTTCCAAATTTGTTGCCAGGTTTTCATAGAATTCCAGAAACATTTGGGTTGGAAGGGAACTTCCAAGTAACTCATCTCATTCCAACCCCAGCCATGGTCAGGGACACCTTCCACTAGACCAGGTGGCTCCAAGCCCTGTCCAACCTGGCCTTGGACACTTCCAGGGATGGGGCAACCACAGCTGCTCTGACACGTGTAGGTGATGTAAAACTGCAAGTTCTGCACATTCTCACTGTTCCCTCTGGGACTGGGTGATGTTCTGCCAAAGGACTCTGGTAATGAATGGTGTTTGCCAGAAACACTTCAAGCTCTGAGTGCCTGAAGGAGTTCAGGATGGCAGRGAGTCTGCCATCTGGGGAGACCACTGTTGTAAAAGGATTATCAGAAGCCTGTGTGTATCTTGGAGAAATTCGTCACTTGTTCTTGTTACCTGTGCACCAACCAACAGGGGATTGTAACTTTCTGCTTCATTCACCTTTCACTTGGGAAGGGTTTCTCCTTTGTTCTTTTCTTTTCCTCTGGCCAGGGCCCTCTAACATACAGATTTGCTCTTGTGTTCCTGGTTTACCAGCCCCTATATCCAGCCTTCCTGTTTCCCCGGTCTGAGTCTCCCCTTCTATTAGTATTTTATTGCAGCTCCTTTTGCTTTGACATGGTGATGAGTAGTTGAGATCCATGTGTGTGTTGCACTGTTCTTGGTGAAAGAGTTGACGGAGAAAAATAGGTGTTTTCTTGAAAAYAGGTAGAATGAAGTGGGAGCCAGGTTCATCATTCAGTTACCAATTTTTTTCCTAGCTAATACACAAACCAGAAGCCTGTAGCTCTCTCATGGCAGCAGAACACTTGTCTCTGTCTGYGGGAGCTCTAAACCTCTGCAGTGGTTTTGCTGACTCTCACATACACATCTTGAACAATTTCTATTCTGCTCCTTGAACTTGCAGCCAAAACTCTGGTAAAAATCTGTTCTGCTTTATACGTGCCTTGAGCTTGGTGTGATGGCTGCTCTTATTTCAAGTATTTCTCAGAGAAAGCTTATTGCAAGGAAACACAACACATAGGGCTGTTCCTTTGAAGATCTGCTTGGATCCTGAGATACTTGCTTCAATTAATAGGATGACACAGGCACTGCACTTGAGCAAGCAGCATGTTCCTTTAAAACGTAATTAAAAACTCTGTGGATTGTTCAGAGGCTGCCTCACACCCCATTTGGTGCCTGTGCCCTGCAGCCTGCTGTGCTCTGCAGTGTTTTTGCTTTGGAGTGCAGCATGTTGCTCTGCCTGTGCCATCCAGCCCAGCCCAGCTCCAAGCTGCATCCRACTCGCCGTCTCCCTCCAGTGCATTTGTTCTCTCTCTCTCTTCCAGCCCATTTAGCACACTCAGGTCTCTCAAAATGCAATTGGTAAGCAAGGCAACGCATTGTAAAATCTGTCTTTTCCCTCCCTTCCCCCCACATTAAAAAGCAAAGCACACGAGACCCCAAGCAGGGCACACCTGGGCCTGCGTTGCCAGCAGGGCTGGGCTGCTGTGTGCAGTTACAGCCCCTCCTTCAGCACTTGGAATGGGCTGTAGCTGCTCCCTCCGAGAAACCAGCTCTGTCACTGTGGAGGGGCTCTGCTGACTTGCCTTGGAAAATTCGGTTATCTCATGCTGTAAATGGCTTTGGGTGAGCTCCAGGAAGTGATGAATTGTGCAAATGGAAAGAACCCAAAAGTTTGCGATCGATAGCGGCTGCGGCCCAGGCTGAGCCGCGCAGGATGTGCTCAGCTGAAGATTAAGTCCCTCTTACAGGCTGGACTCCCAAAATTGCTAATGATGCTGTAACATATCTGTATTTTTATATAAATTCTGGGAGAGCAGAGGGAAAAAGCCTGGGAGATGATGGGGTAAGAGACTCAAAATGTTTTTTCTCTTGCTGCACCCACAGCARAGCTGTGGCTGAACTGCACCGAGGGAAAGCTGCAGCCTCTGCAAACTGCCTGGGCTGCCCCTGCYGCAGAGCCCTCCCCATGCCTGGGGCTAACCTGCTCCCCATGGATTTGCCAAACCTTTCCTGAAACTCCTTTGAAAACCTGTTTTGTTCTCTATATACCTGTACCTCCTACATACCTGTGTCCTCACTGCAGAGTAAATCCCACTGATTTAAATTCCACTGATTCAAAGCCATTGCAGTAAACTGCCTACCGTACTGAGCTACAAATTTACTTGGTTTATATATTTCAGGAATTGATATTTTTTTTACTACTGCGCTGAACTTCATTTGCAGTATATTTTGCAAATTCCTCCTTCCTGTAAGTGGCTTATTGCTTCTGGCTGCTGGTCAAACAGCAGCGATCCTGCTTGTGTCAAAAGCTGCAGAAAATGCTTATTGTTTCCTTAATGTGCTATTACCTGGACAGTGCACACACTGCAGCAGGGAGAGCAGGAGAGCTCCTGCTCTGCAAAATTAGGAGTTGCACAGCTTTCACTCATCAAACAGCAGCTTTTTTTTGTTAATGTAATAGCAGATTCTTGGGAGACGATCATCCCTCTGAAGTGTAGGCGCTTCCTGTGTTGGCATATCCATCACAGCTCATGTGTCTGTCTGGGTAATCAATGGGAAGAAATGAACTCCTCTGCAGTGCATCCACATGGGCTGTGCTGGAGGCTCCTTGTGAAGGTGATAAATCACACCCTGGGAGTGCAGCTCTGCGAGCCCTCGTCTGGGGACATCTCCATTGCAGGCAGCTCCCAGGGCACAGTTCATAGAATCATGGAATCTCCTGAGCTGGAAGGGACCCACAGGGATCATTGCGTCCAGCTCCTGGCCCTGCACAGGACACTGCAACAATCCCACCCTGTGCATCCCTGGGAGCATTGTCCAAACGCTCCTGGAGCTCTGGCAGCCTTGAGGCTGTGGCCATTCCCTGCGGAGCATGTTCAGTGCCCTACCACCGTCTGGGGGAAGAACCTTTCCTGATACCAGCCTAGATCTCTGGCACAGCTCCAGCCGTTCCCTTGGGTCCTGTCCCTCGTCACAGAGAGCAGAGATCAGTGCTTGCCCCTCCAGGAGCCTCCAGTGTGGCATCCCCAGCACAGACTCKAAATCCTTTGCACTTTCCTTGGCCTCTGGAGATCAGGGATGTTCGGGGCRTAATTTATCAGGTCAAATTCTTACACCAGTTTCAGGTGAGAAGACTCTCTCACATGAGCCCCACAACACTTGAGGAGATGGGAGGTGACTGTCTGTACCTTCCACAAGCTGAGGAACCCCCGTGAAGGGGATTCCTCGCTGGAGGTGAGGCTGCGTTTGCTGCACAGCTGAACCAGCACTGAACACAGGTCCTGAGCGTGGATAAAACCCACCGTGGCAGATTGTTTTAGAATGATCCAAATTTCCTTATTCTCTGTGGTTTTGTCACAGTGCAGCATTTTAGTGAACTTTGTAATAACTGTCTTAGCGTACTGGATCAGATGCAAATCCTCTTCGGCGCATTACTTTTTCCGTGAAGGTGGTCTACTAAAATCAGGAAAACTATCCAAGGACAAAATAAGCATATTCACCTTCATCCCTCACTTAGCTCATTGCCCTTTGAACACATCCAGACCTCTGGTACAGTGTTAACCTGGCAGTGATAGGCCTGCAAAGAACATTCCAGCACCCTAATCCTTGTACAGTGGGACAGTGTGAATAATCGTCCCCTATTAACCAGGCTGAGGAGTCCAATTTAATTAACTGTTCATAAGACTGAAGCCTCTCCTCCAGCATGGAAATCATTTACTGCTGTGCACTCCCTGACTCAGATCACTGCCCAGTTCCTCACCAGTTCCTTCCAATGAATTTCAGGGTGCAGTTTATTTATTTTCATGTGAATAATTCTTTTGAATTCTCCCAGGTTTGATGAAATCCGGTTGTGCCCAGGTCTGTGTTTTGGGTGGGGAAAAACTGTGGGTTTTTCGTTGTTAAGGAGCTCGGTTCACACAGAGTGTGAAGGTCATTTCTTTAATTCCATGACTTTTTCCAAGGTGTGTGTCTCCATGATGCCTGCAGTTCAGCGTTTCCTGGCGTGATGGGTTTCATATTGATGAAGCCAGCAGATTGCAGGAATATGATCATGACTATAATGACAGGAAGGAGGGTCTGAGGAATGCACCAGAACAGGATTTCTGTTCTGAGTTCTTTATCTGAACGAGAGGGGGTTTGTGGGGAGTGGGTTGTTTTTTTCTAATGATGCAATGGCTTGGAATGGAGCAAATAACATACAGAATAGGTGCACATTTTTAACAGAACATGTCCAGCTCTAACGGGTTTATTAGAGGCCCTGGGGAGAAGGTGCTGTGAACATCTGTGGTATTGCAGGCTCATGGGGAAGTTGTCCCAAAGCAGCAACAGTAGTAGATGGAGCTAAAATTAATTTTTGTCCATAAGAAAGAGAATAATAGCTCAGGAGTCTGCAGAGACAGGAAGGCAGAGCATCTGCTTTTACTTTAACCTCTTCTGCCTTTTTTTTTCCAGGTCGTATCTGACTCCAGTGCGGGATGAGGAAGCGGAATCACTGAGGAAGGCACGATCCAGGCAGGCCCGGCAGACTCGCAGGTCTACCCAGGTAAAGAACGGAAATATGTTCGTGTGTAGGATTAAGAGAGCTGATGAATTGGTTGCCCAGAGAAGCTGTGGCTGCCCCATCCCTGGAAGTGTCCAAGGCCAGCTTGGACAGGGCTTGGAGCAACCTGGGATAGCACAAGGTGTCCCTGCCCATGGCAGGGGCTGGAATAAAGATGGTGGAACAAAGCTCAGAGATGAGCTTTGAGGTCCCTTCTGCCCCAAACCATTCCATGGTTTTGTAAAGACACAGGATTTTCTTCTGCTTTTACATTATTTCTTAGGACAAGGGACTTGTCTGCACTCACACTGTTTTGGAGACATTCTGGCAAAAGTTCTGCAAACTGTTACTACAAAACCCTCCCCCAGATATACATGAGTTAAATTTCCAAGCTTCCCTTCCTGCACTGTACCTGCCTCTTAGTTTGTAGTGTGATCACATCTGTTTGGGTTCCTTTGAGTCAGTGGTTATGTCAGTACACTGACAAATACAGTAAAGGCAACAGAATTCTTCCGTTTCTCTCACCATAGGGATGAAATATGAGCCTGGCCAGATGTGAGTCTGTGGCATTTTAAACTGACCTGGAAGACTGGAAATCTAATTTCAGCCTGGAGAAGTCTCCAGAGAGACCTTAGAGCCCCTTCCAGTGCCTAAAGGGGCTCCCAGAGAGCTGGAGAGGGACTTTGGACAAGGGATGGAGTGACAGCACAAGGGGGAATGGCTTCCCACTGCCAGAGGACAGGGTTAGRTGGGATATTGGGAAGAAATTGTTCCCTGTGAGGGAGGTGAGGCCCTGGTACAGGTTTCCCAGAGAAGCTGTGGCTGCCCCATCCCTGGAAGTGTCCAGTGCCAGGTTGGACGGGGCTCAGAGCAACCTGGGATAGTGGAAGGTGTCCCTGCCCACGACGGGGAACTGGATGAGCTTTAAGGTCCCTTCCAATCCAAACCAGTGTGGGATTCTAGGATTCTGTGCATAAATGGAAGACTCTTGTTTTCCCTGCAGGGTGTGACCCTGACGGACCTGCAGGAGGCCGAGCGGACGTTCAGCCGCTCGCGGGCGGAGCGACAGGCGCAGGAGCAGCAGAGCGAGAGGGCCGAGAGCGCCGAGGACAGCGGCGAGCGGCAGGAGAGCCGCGCACGGTGGAGCAGGAGCGCGGATGAGGAGGTGATCCTTCTGCCTCCGTACTCATGGTTTCAGAGCTAATGGGACCATTTAGGATAACTAAAATTGGGAGAAATTCTTTGGGGKTTATCTTTCTATTTTAAGGGAGGCAGACTAGCTGGAAGTAGGCACTGCTGAGGAGCAGCACCTCAGCACGAGGGAGGTAGATCTGGAGGTGCTGGAGCTTGGCTGTGCCTTTGCTCTCCTCTGGGAATTTCACCTTTCTGTCTCTTGCCAGAAAATAAAACTGTGTAAATCCCAGAAAGTGGAATGAGAAAGCTAATGATAGAAATGTGGCCTGGATCCATCTTTGCTGTGCAGTCTGGGCACGGGCTTTGTGTTCACATTTTTCCACAGATAYTCCGTGTGTAATGGAAAGCTGGAGAGACCAGTTTTCTCTCCCTGCCACCACCTCTGTTTTTTCACTCTAAATCATTTATTTCTATTAGATAACTTGTTTGTCCTGCCATCAGCTGTAGGGACAAAGGGATTGATTGATCCCAGATCTCCCAATTATGGAGAATGCTCTCACACTGTAGCTGTACCATGATTTTAACATTCATCCCTCTCTGAYATCCCTCACTCAGCACTGATCTGGCGAATGCAGGTGATCACTTCCAGCAGCAGTGAAGAAGACATTGCACTCTGAAAGATTACTGCATTCCATGAAATCCAAAATCTGCTACTTCACTGTGCTATTTTTCTGTCGTGGCTCTTTGTTTCTAGACGGTCTATCGGCGACTGAGGGGCCCAGCACAGCCTGACAAACCTACGACACCTGTTTCTCCTTCCACAGCAGCACCTTTGCTCTATACAAGCTCATACCTGACTCGAACAAATAAATATCTAGGGCTGGACTCTGTGAACCCAGCAGACTTCAGAGGGGCAGCCACAGAGATGGAGAAAAATGGTACGTAGCAGGAGAGTGAAGAACAGGCAAAGTTCAAGGGTTTTCATGTGTTTTAGAACTTCCAGTGTGTACAGATAGGGAGAACAAGTTTAATTGTTACTCTGAGGGGAGCTGCCACCTCACAAAACAAATGTTATTTGTGTAAATGAAGTTAAACAAATTCCTGTTGCTTGTAACAGAGGGATAAAGGGATATTTTCCATTTTGGATAAATAAATGAAACAGTGATCATGGASCATTTAGATATTAGAGCTGGGGGAAGAGGTTCCCCTAGTACAGTTTGTCCTCAGAACAGGAGTAAGTCAGGGTGACCTGGGGAGAGCTGGCAGCTGSGGTAGCCTCCCTGGCTCTGATGAGGGAAGGAGTGTGAGTATCCAGCTGTAGTAGGACACTGAGTTTCCATTTCATTTGGTTTAATAACTCCTCTCTAATATAACATAAGCCAAGATGACCTTGATCAGCTTGAAAAGAACCCCAGAACYTTAGCAAAAGCACAGATGTAAATCACTGAAACCAAAGCAGTCTTTCTTTACTTGGCCAGAGTGTGAAGATCAGGATTCAGATGACAGATCCCTGAACAAACAATCGATCCGAGAGCGGCGACGGCCRAAAGAGAGACGGAGAGGCACTGGTATCATCTTCTCAACAAAAGATGTAAGTTTGAGTTCCTTAGAAGGAGAAACTCCAGGGTGAATTTTCTTCCAATTCCAAGCTTCAGATTTTTTTCCCAGTTAACTGATTTCCCATTAGTCCTTCCCTCTCCAGCTCTCTTTCAGACTGGCACATCTGAAAGACTTGCATCCCTGTTTGGCCTATGTCAGACCAAGCAGCAGACTCTGGGCAGCCTGTTCCTGAGCCATAAATCAGTTGGAACCCTGCAGGATTGGGAAAGGGCCTGCATGGGAGAGGAGAGATTAGAAGTCTGATTCCTTTGGAAGGAGGTCACAAGGCTCTTGAAGTATTTTCAAATTTCTCTGAGCCCAAATTTGTCTGCTCTTTAGGCCCCTTGAGAGGAAGACAGTAGGAATAAAACCTGTGTCTGGGTCCCCTCGCAGCGGCAGGGAATACTCACAGCGTAAGTGCAGAAGAGCTGTCTGTGTCATGGTCATTTCTCTTAGTCCTGGTTTCAGAGGATTTCTTCAGTCTGAGGGAAGAAGTCCAACCCTCCAAACTTTGATTAGAGCCTCAGCTAGGAAAATAGATCACCTGTTTCAGGAAAGAATAAGAATTATGAAATCATGGTTAACAAGTTCAGTCTGGAGTCAGCTGGGATGCCAGGGCAGATCACCTTTGCTCCATGAAATCCTGGAGCTGCTACAAAGAGCRGTGGCTTACGGAGAGGCTGCGCAAGTGCAAGATACCTGGGATGGCAAGTCTTAACTGGAGTCTTAACTGTAGATACTTTTGAAAGTCAATGTTATGTCAGTATTTCAGATGTGCAGTTTTTCCAAGTGTCATGTTTGTTCCCTTAGTGTATTAGGSAGTTCCTCCTCCTGACTCCCCAGAAGCACTGAAATGGCAGGAGCCATCTCAAAATAATAATTCTGTCCTCAGTACCAAGATCTTCTAAATGGCCATTAGGTCACCAAAYCTGATCTGATAATCAGCCAGAAGCATCTGGACAGACATTTCTTTTGACATAATTGTTCTTAACTTCAGCATCAAATCATTTTTTCACTGAAGGGGTGGTCAGGGACTGGCACAGGCTGCCCAGAGCAGTGCTAGAGTCATCATTCCTGGAAGGATTCAAAACATGCATAGATGTGGCACTTGGTTGAGTTGACTTGGTGTGTTTGGTCAAAGGTTGGACTTGATAATCTTGGAGGTCTTTTCCAACTTAGTGATTCTGTGATTCTATAAACAGTACATTTTCTTTCTGTGATAAAGTTTTGTTGCCTCCAAAGCTGCCTGATTATATTGTTTGCCTTTCATCCTAGGATGATGATGAAGTTGATGGAAATGAGGAAGTGAAGGAAACTCGGGTAAGTGAGACCATATGTCTGAATCATTGSTGTTTCGCTTTGGGGTGTTGGTGGCAAAGAATGTTCTGTGGTTTTACTCTTGACTGTAGGAGAGGTTCAGGCTCTGYTTGAGTGTGAACAGGGAGGGAGGGAGCCTGGAGGGAGTGCACCAGTCAGGCCATGGTGCTGGGACAGTGACATCTCAGGTGTCCCGAGGAAGGTGTGTGACCTTGGATCTCAGAATCGCCCCGATGCTGTTATTTTGGACAGTATGCTTTGTWTTYCTGAAATCTGCTCTCCTGTCTCCTYGTGGATTTGTTTTCMTGTGGGAAATGGTCTTCACAAGCAGCACGTCAGAGGTTGTTCCATGTTCCCGTGTTCTTGCAATAGTCTCATTATCCTTCAAGACCCTTTCTTTCCTTTTGTAATGATTACTGAGTCCTTCCAAATTGCCTTGGTTTCCTTTTGTCTGTCTTTGTCTGAAACACATTTGAGCCTTACAACATGACTGACTCTGGCAATGTCAAAGCTCAATACATTTCCAAGCTATTAAAGCACAATGTGCGAGACCTGGGAGAAACAGCAAATGTAAGGTTGCATAGGGGTCAGCCTGCTTGTGGGATGTTTCATTTTTGCTGGAAAACATTGAACTTGGGGTAGCCTTTCCCTATACTTTGCAATTCAGTAGAGTGATGGAAGTATCATTTAGTTGGAATTAACTGGTTCTTTGCTGAAAATTGGCAGTAGCACTCTTCAGACTCTTTTTCTGTTTTTSTTCTTGCAATATTTGGTCAGAATGCGGCAAAGTCACGGTGAGCCTTGCTGGGACCAGAGACTCACGTGGTGCTGGGATGGCTTTTAGCATGTGCTTATCTTTCCATGCCAGCCGTTACTCTCCCAGTGCTTACTTTGCACTTTACTCCACTTGAAATGTGAGMTATTACTGCTCAGAGAAGCATCACCTGCTTCGAGGAGCCCAGCTCTTCCCACAGGAGTTTCTGCTCATCACGGTGCAGAGCTTYCTGAAATCCTCACTAAACCCTGCAGGAAAAATTCAGCCATTTATCGTCATTAAAATTGTTTTGACATTTCTGCTGCCTCACAGTAAGACTGGAGGAGGGGAGTTTTGCAATGTGTAAAAAGTAATAATCGTAACAGGGACACCTTGTTTCCAGCAGGCATGTTTGGGATTTGCTGGGAATGTCTTGTTCTTCTGGTAAATTGTCCCAGATTAGTTAAATTAAGAAAAAGGAGTAGCTGGGGCCGCAGGTTTGAGGGCTTCCTGGAGTCTAGTCCTAAAATTGCTGAAAATTTTATTGAGCACAGTCCTCACTGTTCATTTAAATGGATAAGCTGCACTTAGGGAGAACCCAGCTGCCCAAAACTTCAAGGTCACCCAGTCTCTTAGAATTAATGATGCTGGTTTTCCCCAGATTAACAGCAAGGATTCCTTTTGTTTTACACTTGCCATGATTTTCTTGTGGGTTCCATCTAACAGCAAAGCAACCTTCCTTCAGTTCAGCCCCCTTGAGCAGGTGCTTTGAGGCACCAGCACTGTGGTTTCTTATGCACCCAATGTACCTTGGACCTGGGTTAGACTCTCTTCTCACTCTACGGGAGCTGTTTTTCCCATTTTCCCAGTCCTCTTGTTTTCAGCCAGTTCCCGGTTTATTTTCTTCACTGCATGCCTCCAGCATCATGTCACTTGGTGAGTCTTCCCTGGTTTATTTGAGATTTCTGTGCTAACTGCCCATCACTTCGGCAGGAATCACAGAGCAGCTCCCTGTTTTCAGTTCTAGTGCTGGGAAAAAAGTGCAGTTAATAATCATCAATTCCTCAATAACAGTAATTCTAGAATGGCAGGTGCCACGATGTCACCAGGTTGTGAACTTGAACACGCTGGAGTGTCCCATTTTAGTAGCAGACCCCAAAAAACTTTCTGATTTTATGGGAACAGTTACATTTTTCCTCCAATGTTTATATCTTGGCTGATATCAGGACAATTTTCGTGGAAGCTGAAAAAGGCCTTACTTAAAATCCCTCCTCCAAGCTCTGCAGTGCTGGAGACTATCAAAGGAAAGGTAAAGGCAATTTTGGAAAAAAAAAGGAGCAAATACATGTTGTTCTAATTCTCAGAAGTGGATGAATTATTTTGGCTGAGCTCATGAGCAGGAGTGTGGGAAACCAGCCCAGACGCTTTGGCTGAGCTTTAGGCAACTGAGAGCTCTCATAATGGGATGTGTCGGGATCCTCCATGTGTTCTGCTCCCACCCCGCCTCTCTCCTTGGGATGCAGACTGCCTGGATGCACTGTGGAAAGTTGGAGGAGCAGACAAAGTTTTACTGAGGAATAAATGTTCAAGGGCACAAGGACTTAAGCTGGAAAAAGCCTCTGGGGAAGCAGCTTTAGGAGAGGTTTTTGCATGTTTCCACTGGGAAGGAGCTGCAAAGGAAAGAGGTTTTGTGCCTTCTGGGGAGACCTGAGCTCAAAGCAGTGGTGGAGGAAAAGCTTGCCTCTATTTCTCAGAAAGTAAAATTTGGGAGAGTCTGAAAGTTCATGTTATACCCAGGCTGAGCCAGGGGGAAGCCTGGGGTTGGGAAACCCTCCCTGTTCCCTCCAGCCACTGACTGCAAAATACCAGTGGAAATTCCAGTCTTGGGTCCTGGTGAGGCTGGTGAGGATGAATGCAAGAGTCAGTGCAGGTAGGGATCAGTGGCTCAGTTCGGGATGCAGCAGTTGGAGGAGCATGATGAAGACTAAAGAGAATGGTCCAGTGTTCCATTTCAGAGCAGGTTTTCCTTATCCCTGGCTCTGCTGGCTTTGACTTGGCCCTGACTTAAAATGAYAGAATCTGTTACAGACTGGTTTGGGTTGGAAGGGACCTTAAAGCCATCCAGTTCCACCCCATGCCATGGGCAGGGACACCTTCCACTATCCCAGGTTGCTCCAAGCCCAGTTCAACCTGGCCTTGAACATTTCCAGGGATGGGGCAGCCACAGCTTCCCTGGGCAAATTCTGCTATTGCTATTTCACAGCAGAAGCAATAGGGAACAAATTTGGAAGAAAAGTGTATTTTAAATGACAGGGCATAGAGAAGAAGTAGAAATGTTTGTAATCATTTAAAGGATTATTTCTCCCCTGCAGTTCTCTGCAGGGGCATTACAGAYGTGCCTCACCCACAGGAGAGTTTGTCGAAGGAAAACTTTTAAATTCAGGGGAAGACACCGAGTGTTGTGTTGGTAAAATAACAATTTCTGGACAGTAACAGTATCAAAGAAAATGTCTGTTGTCATGCACTGCCTCCAGGACAGTCTGTATAGCCCAGTATAAACCCCAGACACACTAATGGAATTAACTTTTATGGAGGAGTAGCACTGAAACGTTTGATTGTGAGTTACGATTGCAGTAAGTGGATTAAATAGGCTCCATTCCTGTCTCCCTGCACTTTGATTTATGAAAGGAACCAGGCTCACTCTGGTTTGTAAATAAGTGTTCTGCCTAATTGTACTGTTACCATGAAATCACCAGATGCAACTGGATACCAATATAAACTAAATCTCTGTCTTAGAAGGGCTGAATTTCTAAGCTTAATTCCACAAGTTCTACAGGAAGACCAATGAACTGGAAAATGCCTTATGCAAACTGATGTTATTGCTGATTCAGAGCTATGACTTGGGAGTCTTGATTTTGGTGTGTCCTATTTCTCACCTTTATTTTTGCTATTACTGCCATTTTATCCTTCCACAGAGGCTTCTGTTCAGCTTTTGTCATTGTGCTGTTTTCCTTTTTGTAAAAGATGGATTTGATTAATAACTAGACAATCAGGAATAGCTTTTGTTAAGTGTTTTGTGAATGGCCTGTGGTAGCCASACTGGGTGTACTGGGAGCCCTGACAGTCCCCAGTTGTTTTTGCCCCCTTTCCTGGTGTTGGGCTGGCCAACCCCATGCCTGTGACTGTGTTTGGAAGCCAAGGAAGGCTCCAAGTCCTCCACTTTCAGGACTCACATTGCCTAATATGGTAAGGTATGTCTGCAAGGGCTGAGCTGTTTTGCTGGGATACAAGGGAAAGTTGACCAGTAAAAGGAACAAAATAGGTGAACTTCTGGTCAGCTGATAAGAAACTAAAGTCCTTTCATCCAGACAGCGCTATATGGTGGTGTTCATCCTATGCCTCATTGCTGCTGGCCCAGGGTCCCTTCTGGGGATTAAGGATATGAGTATTTTCCCCTGGTTTTACCCTTGAATGTTTACTTCTAGCAGAGATGTGGTGTGACGTGGGAGGGAAACCATCTGGCCCCTGTCCAAGGGCACGTAGGTGGCACAGTGCGTCACTTGCATCTTGTAGTTAAATTAGAGAGCATTTAATTCTGTGTAACATAAGGCTGGGAGAGATTGGCTCTGGTTAGTCCTATTTATGAACAAATTGCTCTAAGGGGCTGTGTATGCTGCAAAGAAAGATCTTTAATATGTGTATAGCAATATAAAATAGCAGCAAAGTGCTGCAGGAAGGAGTGTGAGCTGAGGCTTTGCCACAGAGCTTGAATATGGTGAAGAACAGCCTCATCACGTTTGGAGTGCCCTGGATTCTCTGGGATGTGGAGGGGGCAGACACCAGAGAAATTAAAATTCGTTCTGCAAACATTCTGTAAAAATGGTTCACATCTGCACAGAGGATTTTCCTTGTGAGTTCTCCAGCCGAACATGGTTGTGTTGGTTTTTCTTAACCTCAGTATGTGGAGAAGGGCATCAGCCTGGGTGGCTGCTCTCCCTGTTGGTGCAGCACTTCACTCCTCAGCCTGGCTCTGAGCTCCTATTTACAGCTCTGGGAAAACATTGTTTGTGCCTAAAGCCAAGTGATCCAAGTGGGTTATGTGACTACAGGGTTACAGCTAAATGCCTTCAGGTGAATTCCTCTAATTCACCGAGTTGCTGAATTAGGAAGGTGTAATGTGAAACAGTGATGGGGATGGGGACGAGTAACACAAAACCAGCTAAAATCCGATCTGTGAGTCTTGGGAAGATGAAGCAAAACAGTGAGTCCTCCAGGAATGATTTTCAAGGTCACAGACTCATAACTATTTAAGGTAACTTTATGCTTTAGCATCTTGTTTAGTAGATTGCTGTCAGACTTGCAGTGCAGTCCGAGGTGACTGATCTTTCTCAGTTGTCAGCAAGTCATTCCCCTGCAGCCGTGGGGCTGGGGTTGGCCCTGCAGCAGGCACCCACAGCTCCCTTGGCCACTGCTGGCATTGCTGGGAGGCCTGTGCAGTCAGTTCAGATGATCCCAGCTCACCCCAGGCTCCTCTTCCTTTGCCCACATGGCAGCACAGGGGTCCTGGAATCCTCTTGCTCTCTTCCCAGAAGGAGCCGGGAGCCGTGTAATGGATAGGGTGGCAGCATGACACGTGTGTACATCTCTCCAGTGCTATGTGGACACAGCACGGCTACTCCAGGAGATGGGAGTGCTCGCTTTAGTGTGGCTGTTAGCCCAGACCCACTGGCCTGGGGAGCAGCATTGCTCCTGGACCATATCCCAAAGACAGAACAAATTGCACTACTGTTTTCTATCTAATTACATTTATAATTTTTGACATTTTAAAGGTTATCTGTGTATGGTTGTGCTTATTCATGTAGTGGAGCGTCCTGTCACATTTTGTGGCAAACTGTCAAAATCTGTCTCCTCATGACGTGTTCAAAACTATGGAAAGAACACTATGGAAAGGAGAAATATCTCTGACTGCTGAACTACTTGGAGCAGGTTCTGGGCCCCTCTGGGAGCTGATGATTGTACTTCGGTGTCAGTCATCCAGCRGGCTGGGGGAGGATGTCTCTCCTGATGTGATTGAAGTCATCCTCCAAAATATATGACCTGCTGAATTAAAATTCCTGCCTACAGCAGTAGATGTCTGAGTGGGCCCTAATGGCTGTGCTGTGGTGACACAGGTATCTGCCTTGGAGAAAGGGGACTGGGGGCAGTGGGAGAGGGCTGCAGCTCTGGGAGCTGGGATATATCATGCTCAGGCCCTGCTGTCTGGCCCTTCTCCCCTGTGTGCTGGGGAATCCCCACCTGCAGCACTGCATCCAGCTCTGGAATCCCAGCACAGCAAGGATGTGCAGCTGCTGAAGTGAGTCCAGAGGAGGGCACAGAGATGCTCCGAGGGAGCTTCTTTGCTCTGGAGCCAGGCTGGGAGAGCTGGGGGTGTTCACCAGGAGTAGGCTCTGGGGAGACCTTAGAGCCCCTTCCAGTGCCTAAAGGGACTCCAAGAGAATTAGAGAGGGAACTGGGACATGGGATGGAGGGACAGGATAAGGGGGAATGGCTTCCCACTGCCAGAGGGCAGGGTTAGATGGGATATTGGGAAGAAAATCTCGGCTGTGAGGGTGGTGAGGCCCTGGCACAGGTTTCCCAGAGAAGCTGTGGCTGCCTCATCTCTGGAAGTTTCCAAGGCCAGGTTGAATGGGATTCTGAGCAACCTGGGATAGTGGAAGGTGTCTCTGCCCATGGCAGTGGGTGCAATGAGATGAACTTTAAGGTTCCTTCCAACCCAAACCGGTCTGTGACTCTAGGATTCTATGGATGCTTCTCTGTGACAAAGCCCCCATGAAGCTGTTGGTCCTTGTCTCCTGCCATCACATGCAGGTTGTGCAGTCCCACAGTTACATAGTAAATTTTTTATCTCCCAGACATGTCCAGAAGGAGTAAAAAGCAAAAGCTGAATTGCCACATGTCTAACAGAGAACTGAGGAGTAATCTAAATTTGTTTGGAAAACTGAAGTCAAATTCTCTGGCATTAAAATATCATTTGGAAACAACCACTGTAGGAAAATATTGTGTGCTGCTGTGATGCAAGTGTGGTGATGTTGTTTGTCCCCCTTGTCTTTAAAAGGTCACTTTTTGTTCAGAGTTTGCATCCTCCCACATGATTCTGTTCAGAAAAAGCCTCATGTTTGGAGAGTCATTGGTAGTTTTTTTGCTCTTGGACAGAGTTTCCCTACGAAAAGTAACATTATTTGGCAGAAGCTGCTTCATTATTTGGTATGTCAAGATATCGAATCCTTAAGTTGCAAAACTCCTTCCTGGCAGGAATTTCCCACCTGCTCTACTGTAATTTACACCTCATTGCTCATTATAGGGAACCTACAAAGAAGTTGGAGAGGGACTTTTTACAAGAGCATGTAATGACAGGACAAGGTGAAACAGCTTCCCATTGAAGAGGAGAGGTTTAGATCAGGTATTTGGAAAAAATTCTTCCCTGTGAGGGTGGTGAGGTCCTGGCACAGGTTGTTCAGGGAAGCTCTGGCTGCCCCATCCCTGGAAGTGTTGCCAGGTTGGACGGGGCTTGGAGCAACCTGGGATAGTGGAAGATGTCCCTGCCCATGGYGGGGGTTGGGACTGGATGGGCTTTGAGGTCCCTTCCAACCCAGGCCATTCTGTGATTCTATAGTAGGTACCTACCATGTACCCAGTGCTGAGCACTGTTGTAGGTGGGTTTAAATGGGTTTTTTACCATATATGTAGAGTTTTCATTGCTCTTAGATTTCATCCTTGGGAGTGGACATAACCTGCACCACAATGTGCTGCTGGTGAAGGAAGGCCAGAAACAGGCTTGAAGCACAGTTAGATGACAGTGTGTTGAAGTTACACATTTGCCTGGCCAGTGGCACTGGAATATTGTTGTGTGTCAGCCAGTCACTTCCACAGCTGAGCTGACAGACAGGTTGTACAGCTGTGGAGTGGCTGCAGTGGGTACAGAGAATCTGGTGAATGTAGATAAAGAGCAGGATGGATCATGACTATTGTGAGTGCCCTGGGATTTTTGTTTCTCTATGTCATATTTTGGAAAGTCCCTTAGCTTGAAATAGCTGTTTTCATCTAGTTCTTGTACTGCTGTTTGCTTTCTCAGCTTCCCCAACATGGGCCGTTCATAGCTGTGCAAATTGCTGCTGCACTCCTTCTTGTTAGAAACCTGGATGGGAAGAGGGAACCTGTCAGGAAACACTTGCTGAGTGTGACTGCTGGACAGCTTCCCCTGGAAAATATTATGTTCCAACACTACTTTATCCTTAATGGTTGTAACCTTGATTTTTGGCATAAGCAATGCTCAGACAGGACTTGCAAGTGGACAGAGCAAAGCATCTCTCTGGATTTGCTGAAGTGTGTCCAGAGAAGGGCAACAGAGCTGGGGAAAGGCCTGGAGCACAAGTCTGATGAGGAGCAGCTGAAGGAGCTGGGGAAGAGTCTCATCCTGGAGAAAAGGAGGCTCAGGGGGGACCTTCTGACTCTCCACAACTCCCTGGCAGGAAGGGGCAGCCGGGGTGGGTCAGGCTCTGCTCCCAGGGAACAGGACAGGATGAGAGGAAACGGCCTCAAGTTGTGCCAGGGGAGGTTCAGGTTGGATATTGGGAAATTTTTTCCCTGAAAGGGTGGTCAGGCCCTGGCACAAGCTGCCCAGGGCAGTGGTGGAGTCGCCATCCCTGAAAGTGTTTCAAAAACGTGGATGTGACACTTGTGGACATGGGTTAGTGGTGAATGTGGCAGTGCTGGGGGAATGGTTGTGCTTAATCTTAAAGGTCTTTTCCTTGATTCTGTGATTTTATCATGCTGCTTTTTTTGAACAAAACATGGTATTGAGTTCAGGAAAGAAGCCCCACTGTGAAAAAGCAGAGCCAGGTTTTGGGTGGGCAGTAAGGAAGTTCTCCAAAGACACCAGTCCAGACTCTGATGTACAGACCTGGTCAGGATTATGGCATAACAGTAGGCAGTGCTGGGGCTACCTCAGGGCTTGTACCTGTAGCTGCATTTACAGCCTTATGGAATCCTGTCTGTGATCTCAGAGACATTTATTTTTTGCAAAGCTGCCACATCTGTTCCCTCCAACAGGAACCTTTTATTGTGGACTTGGTTTGTTGTTGCTGGTTATTGCCACCCCTTTCTGGAACCTCTTACCATCAACTGTGTCAGGGTAGGGTCAGGGTGGATATCAGGGAAAGGTTCTTCCCCCAGAGGGTGGTGGGCACTGAACAGGCTCCCCAGGGCATGGTCACRGCCCCAAGGCTGCCAGAGCTCCAGGAGCATTTGGACAACGCTCTCAGGGATGCACAGGTTGGGATTGTTGGGGTGTCTGTGCAGGGCCAGGGGTTGGACTGGATGATCCCTGTGGGTCCCTTCCAACTCAGGATATTCTGTGACTCTGTGAAGTACACTTTATTAGCACATTCAGAGAGGGAACATGAAAATCTCTGGGCTCTCTCAGAAACACTCTTGCCTTTGATACTCACTGTGGGTTTGTTGACCCCCTCCAGGCCTTCTCTCAGGTTCCCTGTGAATTGCTCTAGAAGTGCAGATCTGGATAGGTTTACTGGGCTTGTCCTGAGCTTTATCTTCAAATGTTGATGAACTTAAGACAGTGAAACCCTCTTCCTCTCTGCAACCTTTACTTAAAATCCAGTTCTCCCCCTCTGAAGTTAGGGATGTCCCCAGAGGGGACAGTGAACAGCCCAGCTTCTCGTCCTGCTGTACCTGCTGTATTTGAGTGTCCAAGGCACCTTACCTATTCTTCCAAAAACTCAACTCTGCTCCACGGAACTGCTGGAAGACGTTTCTCCTACATGCAGAACTGGGCACTTACAGGTGCTAAGATGTTGTTTCCCTGCTGAGAATGGTGCTTTTTGACCTGTCTTCACCCTTGCTTTTTATTTTCTCTATTTATAAGAAAGGAAAAAGAAAGTAACCCTGACATTTTATATTTAAAATGTGCTACTCTCAGCCCCCTCTAAAATGATCTGCATGTGCTGCTCAGTGCTAATCCAGCTGTGCCTAAGGCGTGGCACTTCCAGCCTTTTTATGATAAATTTGGAGATGGGAATAAAAAATGGGGGAAGAATGATGCTATACATGCAATTATAGACTCTCAGCTGCTGTGTGTGTGTCTGGGAGGAGAGGAAGATCCTTTCCTTCTGCTTTCTCTCTGCGTGGCACCCTGGCAGATCTGCTCCTGGGAATCCTGGTCCCTGCGCTGCGGATGGGAGCGTGTTCCCTCCTCCGGTTTGGATTCCATTTATGGAAAACTGCAGCACAGCCTGCACATCCCATTTACAGCACAGCTACTGCCTGACCATGTTGCTTTGCTCCAGTCCTTCAGCCCAACATAACCCTGACTGCCTTTTGCAGTGCTAAATAAACCCTGCAAGCTGTAATTGACCCTGGTAAAGCTTGTGTTTAAWTTAAAAGTCATTTATTTACAGTAGGGTTTATATATCATGTACAGTTGCTGTATAGTAGCTATTAATAATAATAATAATGATTTGAATTATTGAATCTTGAGATACAAAGTTCCATTAAATAAGCTAAATTGAATCCCCAGAAGTACAGATTGTAGACTAAAGTACAAGTAATGTTTTAACAACTTCTTTTAAAGGTAATAGGTGTTGACCTTGTTACTGTTAAAGAAGTTCATACATATGTGTTTATACAGCTATATACAGACAGTTCCTTGGCTGTTCAATACACACAGTTCCTTGGCTATAGTTGCTGTATAGCACATTAATTTCTGTAATCCAGCAGCTCCTCAGCTCCCCATGACTATGCCCCAGGAACAGTAATCTGTATTTTGGAGCCAGTTTTTTGTTCTCTCACTGTACAAAGACATAGTCRAAATTACCTGCCCAGGTTACCTACAGTGTCATGAGAACATGACTGTTAATAAGCAGTGGAGAGGGTAAGAGTGGAGCTGAGTCACTAAATCTTCTAGATTTAAAAAGACCAATTAAACACGAAAAACAACCAACCAACCAACCAATACCATTAGCCCCGGGCTGCAGTCCTTCTCCTGCTCTGTAAGCACCTCTGTAGCCAAAGCAGAAAAGCCTTGTCAGGGAAAAAACCACAAATAGCACTCAGAACACAGAAGAGGTGAGAAAACTTATGATCTTACAGGTCTTTTCCAGCCTTAATGACACTGAGATTCTCTGGTTCTATGATCACTATGGAAGACTGGCTTTTGGTCACATCATCAAAAGTGATGGTGCTGCCAATTCCAAAGTCACTCATTATGTGCCAAAATGAACAGTTTATCTCCAGAACCAGCAGAATTCCTCTGCACGGGAAGTGATGGGTGCAGTGAATAGAGAGGTGAGAGCAGGAGGGTTAACAAGACTCAGCCTTTTCTTTCCAGGTGAATTCCTTTCCCAGTTTTTTGGTGATACTCTAGAGACATTTTACTGCAAGATCCCATGTGGATGAAGCAGTGACTGGTTCCCTGGTGTAGTGACCCCTGGGATGTAACCTTTCCCCTGGCTGTTGGTCCCTGTGTGTTAAACCGAAACTGTTCCTGGCTGTTCAGCCCAACCTTGGGCTGGTCACAGCTTGTCCTTTGCAGATAACACCACTTGGTCTGATCCACATGTGGTGGGAGACGAGTGTAAGGCAAGGAAGATCCTCTTCCAGGGCCAAAGCAGTGGTACCATTTAGGGTGCACAAAGAATGGGTGTTATTTTGGGCTGAAGTAACCACAAATATAGGACATCCTGTGGTGATGCAAATAATAGGATTTATTTAACTTTGCCCACAATATAAATGTTATTGCAGAGGGGAAGTGCAGGACTGTGGCAGTATGGATTTCAGTTTTGTGGGCCAGTCCAGTAACATAAAAGCAGTGGGAAATCTAATCCTGACTCTGTTCTTCAGAACCATGAGGGTAGTTCAGTGGTTAATGGGTTTTTCAAGTTTAAAGTCAGTTTCTGGCACAGGTTGCCCAGAGAAGCTGTGGTTGCCCCATCCCTGGAAGTGTCCAAGGCCAGGTTGGAGCAACCTGGGATAGTGGAAGGTGTCCCTGCCCATGGCAGGGGGTGAAACTGGATGAGCTTTAAGGTTCCTTCCAGCCCAAACTATTCTGTGATTCTCTTTTTTTCTGGAGATTTTACAGAACTACTTTATACCTTGAAACATTATTTTCTGGGCATATAATGGCTTTGTAGCCTGGGTCTCAAAAACAACTGCCAGGTTATTTCCTTCTGTCTCTACAGAGAAGTGTCATGAAAATAAATGCAGTTTTACAGTTGTTTTCAGTATTGCATAAAATTACAGATTTCAGTAATTTCCTGGACCAGAATGTGACTCAACAGACAAACAGCACGTTCTGCTCCTGCAGTGGGAAACCCAGAAGGGGAGGGTTGGGAGGGTTTGTTACTGGAATAACAAACAGCTGAACTCTGTAGAGGGAAGTGCCAGCAGGTCCCAGAAGTGTCTGGGGTGGCATGGAGCAATTAGAAGGGGTTCTCTGCTTCTGAAAGAAAAGTGAGCGAAGTGGGCTTGGTGATAGGCTGGGGGGGTTCAACCTGGAGAAAAGGAGGCTCAGGGGGGACCTTCTGGCTCTCCACAACTCCCTGACAGGAGGGGGCAGCCGGGGCGTGGGTCGGGCTCTGCTCCCGGAAAATAAGGGACAGGACAAGAGGAAACAGCATCAAGTTGTGCCAGGAGAGGTTCAGGTTGGATATTGGGGAAAATTCCTTCCCTGAAAGGGTGGTCAGGCCCTGGCATGGGCTGCCCAGGGCAGTGGTGGATACACCATTCCTGGAAATGTTCAAAAAACATGTGGATGTGACACTTGCGGACATGGTTTAGTGGTGGACATGCAGTGCTGGGAGAACAGCTGGCCTCAGTCTTAAAGGTCTTTTTCAGCCTCATTGATTCTGTGATTCTGTGCCAGGTTCAAAGGAAAACAAGCCTGTTGCCTCTTCCTCTTGCTGCCTRTCCAGGTGGGTTGTAATTCACAAGTAGCTGTGCAGCCCCACGATCTTGAATCACTTGGCCCAGCACAGGAGAGGGTCACAGCAAGGGCTGTGCCACGGCTGAGACCCCATCCTGAAAGGCTCAGTGTCATAGTCCCACTGAACAGCCCCAGCCCTGAGGCCAGCTGGGGAGGAAGGCTCATCTGTGTGACTGAATCCTCCCACCCTCCAGACCAGTGTGGCCTGTCCAAGGCGCCTGTTGGGAATGGTCCCCAGGAGTGCCCAGTTTTTGGAGGAGCGTTGGATGGCCAAGGACAAGATGATAGCAAGGACCTTCCCCATGCTCGGTGATTACAGAGTTGTGTGCTGGAGGWAGGAGGGTCCCTGGCTGTGATTAACTTAACAGATGTAGGCAGAGAGGCCCTGGGGGAAGGTCACAGAGCTGAGAATGTCCTGGTGCTGTGTGGGCCCAGTTCGTGTCCTCTGCCCCAGCTGAGCCCTGTGTAGCTGGACACACCATCGGGCTCCCTGGGACATGCTGCACGGGGAGATAGGGGAGGTTTGGCTGCAGATGAAAGAACTCAGCTGGATGGGAAGGAATTCACTGAGATRCGTGGTAAACCTGGTGTGGAAAATGACAGCTAGGACTTTTGGGAGATAGTTTGGGGATAATTTGTTCCAAAAATACCAACTACTCTCATTCTTCAAGTTTTATTAGAATTCTGGTCTCCCAAGAGGGCTTCTCCTCTTCTGCGCTCAGAGAACATGCTGTGGGCTTGCATCACCCCTGAGCATCACTGCAGCTCTGCCTGTTACTCCCAGATTTGTTTCTCATTTTTGTCTGCTGCAGGTTGGAATGTTACAGTGCTGCTGACGTTTATTTTACCAGCATCATGTTCTGTAGGTGAAGACTTTCAACACAGATAAAACAGGTGTATGTATTTTCCTCTCAAATATTTAGCTCAGGGTTTCATCCTATTTCTGGTACATCATTTTCATGGATATGAGTTCTCCTGTCTAACTAATTTTAAAAATTKAGTAGAAACACAGGTGTCATCACCAAAGGAAGGGAGAGGGCAGACATCTGAACAGAAAAGGAAATACCAGAATCTCCTGCGTTGGAAGGGACCCATAAGGACCCTCCAGTCCAACCCCTGGCCCTACACAGACACCGCAACAATCCCAGCCTGTGCCTGAGAGCACTGTCCAAACGCTCCTGGAGCTCTGGCAGCCTTGGGGCTGTGACCGTTCCCTGGGGAGCCTGTTCAGTGCCCAGCACCCTCTGGGGGAARAACCTGACCACTTTTTGGGTGAAAGTGTCTGAAGAGTGATCATAACCAAGACCACAGCTCTAACTACAAGAATACACTATTTCATAAAAATATAAGAAAGACATAATACTGTAGTATAGTTGTGTTGACATAGTCCGAGGCGAGAAGAAACTTTTAGGTGATTTTGCCCAGAAATAGGCCAGAGCATGAAGTCAGTGTCCGGGCAGTCTCCGAGGATTGCGTGCAGTGGTTGTGGAAATGCTCGTGGAAGATGATTTTTTTGCACATCTTTCTCAAAGCTGTATTAATATTCCTTGGTAAAGTACACAGCACCACAGCTAGAGCATGGACTAGCCTAGTTCCTACTGAGGAATCTCTTGAACAGACAGGAACAGTCGCATCTAAACAACGACCTTGAACATGACAGAGCTCAGGCTGTGAGGAATAGCAGCACTGCAAAGGAGAGTCATGTTTCATACTTCCACTGGGGACTACTTGAAAGTAAACTGTACAAAACGGCAGGAAGAAACCCCTGAATCAGGCATTTGTTGGAATAATGCTGAAACCTGGCGTGTTTTGCCATATTGCATCTCGTGCTGCTCTCTGTCTCCTGGCTAATCAAGCCTCCCCTTCTTGCTAAAATGGGTTACTGTCCACCAAGCTGTGTTAGTCAGTCTATGTGAGATCTGCACTGGGTCACTAAATAATTAGCAAGGAATGGCTTAAGTTATATTTTGGGTTTGGGCTGTGAGTTCTGTACCAAAATGTTGATTTTGGAGCTTTCCTGCCCCTCAGCAGAAGTATGCCCATGGAGGGATGTGAGAGTGCTTGGTTTGGGACTGGATGGGAGGGGAAGCCAAACACTGCAATTTAGAGCTGTGTAACTCCACCTTGGTGACTAAGCTGGGCTTTGTCAGCCCCGGAGCTGGGATTGGGACACTCCAGTGCACTGCTGGCCAGTTTGCCCAGTTTCACTTAGACTGTTTTGAAACTCCAGAAACTGAGACTGGTGTGAAAGGATCAACCTGTGTGCAGGGTCTGTAAATATGCATTTAAAATGTCTGAATTACCTTGTTGTACAGCCGAGTCAGGCTCCAGGCACAGGGAGAGGTGTGTGATGAGTGCAACAGATGGAGGCTGGAAAGATCAAGGTACTGCCCCAGCCTCCTGGAGCAGCGGGGTGCCTTTCACTGCCTCCTTATGTGTCTGGACTTCATTTCCATACCTTGAAAGGGGAATGCAGAGATATTACCAGGCAGAATTAGACCTCTCCAAACCCTTTTTCTCCCGTCCTACAGTCAGTGGATGATGAGTCCCCTCCTTACTCATGATGAAGTATTGAGGAGAAACCTGATCTAACCATGACTTTCTTAGAGCAGGAAAATCTGGCAGCCCTGTCTCCTGCTCTCCCTGGTCGCACAGTGATGTTACATAGATGCTGGATGGCAGGAGAAATTATGAAGCTGCTATTCCAAGCCCCTTCCCCAGCTCTGTGCCAGTAAAATGACCCAGGTGCCAAGCAGAGTGCAAAAAGGGACAAGATTTCAGAGCAAYGCAGAGTATGGTAATACTCTTAAAATATTTTTATATAGATATTATTCTGAACTTCACAGAATGGTTTGGGTTGGAAGAGACCTTAAAGCTCATCTCACTCCACCTCACTGCCACGGGCAGGGACACCTTCCACTAGACCAGGTTGCTCCAAACCCAATCCAACCTGGCCTTGGTAGGAAGTGTTTGGTGTTAAGCAGACATGGAGCTGGAGCAGAACACACGCTGCTGATGGGGTGACAGGACATACACTTGCTCTAAGTGACCGTGACTTGACAGGGGGCTTGGTCTAGATGATCTCCAGAGGCCCCTTCCAACCCCAGTCTGAGATTTGCTGTGGTTCTGTGAGCTTGTTTGAGGGCATTTTTCAAATGGACATCCCACGGGCTGGTTTCAACGGGACACGAGGGACACGCACTCACCTTCACAGGGAGCCATCCTGCCGCTTCCAGTGAGCTTGTGCAGCAGCAGAGCTTGGCAGAGAGCTGGGAGTCTGGGAGAGGTATGTGGTCTCCCCACCCTCTGTCCTTTGCTCCAGGCTCCTCTCCCTCCTCCTTGATTCCAAACGCTCCCTTGAACCAGTGTACATTACACAAGCTCTGTGCCGCCCTTCCACAGCTCAAACAGGCTTATGAGCAAACAACAAAAATCCTGTTGTGCTGCCTGAGTGTGTCCTCCCTTTCATGGCATGAGCTGCTCCATGGCCTTTAAATCATCTCCCTTTGTCGCAGCCGCACACGCCTCCTGGAATTCAGGCTTCGCRAAGTGCCGTCGGTTCGCCTCATCCCACTCGCAGCCCAACAAGCCTTGGGACCTTGGGAGGGATTTTGTTTTCTCCCCCTTCTTTTTTTTTCTTTTTTTTTCCTGCCCAAATCCCAAGACCAATCCCAAACCCAATTTGGCAGCCCAAATCCCAAGCTGAAAGTGAATCGCTGCTGCTGGCTGCCCTCCAGCATTCCTCTCGGAGCGAGTCAGGATCTGGAATGTCAGAATGTCAGAAGGCAGCGGCGGGAGGGACGGGAGAAGCCTGTGCGTGGGTAAGGGCGCCGGGGGGAGGAGGAGGAGGTGGAGGAGGAGGATGGAACAAAACCCAACTTCAGCTGGACTGCCCCTTTCCAAACCACCRTTTGTTCCTGATTTATGCTTTTGTGTTTCACTTAAAACGTGCGGCTCCGTGCAGCAAGGGCAGAGCTCGCGGCCACGCTCCGGAGTAAATCAGGGTTTGCTTTTCCTTCCCTTTTTTTAGCTTTTTTTGGCAAAAGCTTCGTGATAAACCCAGCCGGTTTTCCAGCTCTCTCCTTGAGCCGGGAGTTTCTGCCTCCTGCAGTTCTGGGGGAGGGAGATCCCTCTGGTCCTGTGGTGCACTCTGGACGAGGGGAAATGTCCTTTTGCAGAGAAGTCGGGACGGGGCCTGGGCGGTGAGGCTGGCACGGAGCAGCACCCGGCACTGGAGCACAGCGAGTCCTTGACACCCTCTCTGCTTCTGCTTGGACAAGAAACATTGTGGAGCCTCAGCTCTTCCTGCAGCAGATTAATGCCTAAAATTATACACCCTAAACAGCAGGGTTTAATTACCAGAGCTGTGAATAGTTTAATTAGTTTGTTCTGACCTTGGAAGAAGGACCTGCCCAGCACCGTAGAGCGACAGGAGAGCAAGACTGGTGTTGCTTCTCACAGACACGCGAGGCCATGTCGTCCCTGTACACCAGGAGTAAGGAATATACTCGCAGCAGGAAGGCTCAGTCAGACTCTCCCCCGTCCTCTCCTTCCCCGATCGCAAAGACACTCAGAGTAAGCAGCTTTTTCCTTTCTGTATTGCCCTGCTCAGCACGTGCTCTGAGCGGAGCCCGGTGGTGGTGGTTTGTTGCCTTACCCTTGGAGACCTGTGGCTGTGGTTTCCTTTGGAAAGAGGATGGTTTAAATGAAACTTGGGACGGTGCCTCTGCAGCAACAGGTTTTAAGCAGCTGCCAGAGTCCCTGCACTGGGATGAGCTGTGTTAATGGTGTAGGGAATTGCTGGGATGGTAGTTTCCGCCTGTCCCGGAACATGGCTCTCCTGGTAGGCTGTTGCTGGATGAAAACCTCCCTTGTGAACACAAGGCAGAACCTGACCAGCTTGTTAAACTGCAGTTTTTCCATAAACACTTCGATATCGCTGGTGAAACAAGGTTTATGTTCAACTTTCACCCCTGGGGCTGAGCTGGCTTGTGCTGTAGTTTAATAATTTCAACACCTCAAAAAAATTGAAGAAAACCACCTGTAGCAGGAGGCAAGTCAAGGTAGTTACCTGTACTGCCCAAACCAGAGCTCATTTGTCCCCGTCTCCCAAAGTGTTGGAAAGTTGGGAATGCTTCCTGTCAGTGTTGCTGATAGCTCCAGAGTCAGGGGAGAGGCTGTCACAAACCCTCTGAGTCTGTATCGTTGTACAGGCAGCCTGTTCACCATCCAGAAAYATTATCATGCTGGAGTCAAAGCCTGGAGGAATTACTTTTTAACAGCCAGGCTAATTTTAGATGGGAGCATTAAATTAATCCCAGCACTGGTATTTGCTCAAATCRGATAGGCATTGTCTGCTCTATTGGAAGGGACAGATCTTGAAGAAGTATTGCCCAAAATATTTGAATTTTAACCCGCTGCTGTGGCATTAATGGAAGCAGTTCCTGACCTCGGGAACTTCAGCCTCGGGGCTTCTGTGGCTGCTGGTTGCCCTGCGCTGTTAACTGTAACCAGGAGCAGGTGCTTTCTTCCCTGTGCAGCTGGGGTGTCTCTGAGGTGGTTTGGATAATCTAAAATTATTCCCTGTGTCTTGGATGGACTGCCCTCATCAGTTTGACCACTCTGCTTACCGTTCCTCACTAAATGGCCACAGTATTGGTCACCAGCCTGATAACAGGTAGGGAACCTTTCCAGTGTGCCGAAAATGGATTAATTTCTTTCAAAACCCAAGTTTTTGAGGTCGGTCACGTTCAGACCAACTCGTTTCTCCCTTTTATGCATCAGGGCATACAAGCGAGTGACAAACATCTCACGGGAGCCATGAGCTGTGCCCAAAGCAGACTGACAGGAAGGGCTGGTTCCTCTGTCCAGAGCTGTGGGGGATTGCAGACCCTGGGGGTCTGTGGGTTTTGGAGGAGGTGGTGGGAGCTCTCAGACAGGTAGAGAAAGGTGGTGCTGGTTTCTTGGTCCATAGCCATGATGGGATTTGCAGGCTCCTGGTGGGCTGTGGGTGTTGGAGAAGGTGGGGGGGATTCTCGGGTGGTTACAGAAAGGTGCCAGGCAGGAATGGGAGGGCCTGGAGAAAAGCTTCTTGTGGCAGTAAGGTTTTGGTGAAAGCCAACACACGAGCATGGAAATCTTGGTGGTTCTTGCAGCGGTAAGGCAATGCCAGCTGTGGTTCCACAGCATCCATGGGGATAAACCAGATGGGGAATGCAGCAGCATCAACTCAGTCAGTGTAGGAAACAGCTCTGGTGCTGTCTGGGTTATGGAAATAGCCCATGCCTTAAAAGGCTAATTAGGGAAGGATTGACTTCAGGCTAAAACAAGGATCTGAGTTAACTCTTTCTCCAAGACAATGTAATTTTTCCACAAGCAAGAGAAATAAGAGTGTGGTTTTCTGTGGGTTTGTCCCATGTGTGTTTATTGCTCACCACCCACTCCCCTATGCCCCCAGTAACAGGCCTGTGCCACAAGGAGCCACCACCCATCATAAACTAAGTAGAAATGTGATACCTTGGAGTCTTTCGTCTTTCCATCCAGTCAGGATTGATACCAGCAGAGCTGTGGGCTCTAAAACATTCCCAGCTGAGCAGGGGTGCAAGAGCACACGAGCAGGCAGGAGCCTCACACGTGGTGCACACAGGGAAAAAACTCTCAGAGAACCAGACGGAGCAAAGGAGGTTTGACTGACTGAGGTATTGATGCCAAACAGCTGCAATAAATACCATTTGCCAAGCAGTTTCCTATGGCACTCCCTCTGCACTTGCATTGCTGCTTGGAATGCTCCTCTGTAGGAGTTAGGATAATATTGCCTGGGGTTTTTCCACCTTTGATTGATGGGAACTCCCCAAAAGCATGGCAAAGGAAAGGGAGTACTCTGCAGTGAMCTCATGCAATATGAGCTTGTGGCAAGAGTGGGGTGTTGGTGTGTGAACCCCTCCTGTGCCAGGTCAGCACTGTCTCATTGCCCCAGGACCTCTACAAGCTAAAATACCCAATTCCTTGTGTCGCAGCAGAACAGCCCAGAGTTACAGTCACCCATACAGCAATAGCCAGGTAAATCCTGTTAAATCCCCCAGGGTGAATGTTGCTTTAATGAGGATGTTACTCAAAAGAGGAAACTCAAACCCCTTTGAAATCAATTCAGATGGTCCTGTTACTTGGCACAAGCTTCAGGTGTTTGGCAGTGGGTACCTTTTCATCAGGTTTTGCACCACAGTGCATTAGCTTGAGGTTTCTCCTCCTGAGAAAAATATTATTCAGTTCCAAGGGTGTAATAGGCAGCCAGTGGCATGAAACCTGTTGTGTGCATTTAAGCAAATAAATGACAGAATCGGAAGGGTGAGAGTGAAGGCAAGGACTGAATTTATTTTTTTTTTTAAATTTCTACTTATGCTGGGCCAATTATTTTTTCATAGGAAATAGCGTGTAGTTTGTGTTGAGGCTTATCCATCTGTTTGTTGTGCTACTTTATAACCCTTGTGCTTCTCCACAGGATATTGGTTAGGTGGGAAACAAAAGCTAAGGAGAATGCACGCTTCCAACTTACTGCACAAATTGCAATTGCAGCTTTTCAGTTCTTTCCCACCTCTTTGTCAAACCTTTCGTTCTTTTATAAACTACTCCTTCTTGATTTGTTATCTGATATTTTTTGCTGTAAAAAAGCCTATCAAAACTTAAAATCCCCACTGATGTGTGTGGGCTGCTGACTCAATAGTGGCTGCATCCGTGAGGCTGCAATCACTTAGAATCTCAAACTGGTTTGGGTTGGAAGGGACCTTAAAGCCCATCTTATTCCACCCCCTGCCATGGGCAGAGACACCTTCCACTATCCCAGGTTGCTCAGAGCCCCATCCAGCCTTGCCTGGAACACTTCCAGGGATGAGGCAGCCACARCTTCTCTGGGCACCCTGTGCCAGGGCCTCACCACCCTCACAGCCAGGAATTTCTTCCCAAGATCCCATCTAACCCTGCCTTCTGGCAGTGGGAAGCYGTTATGCTTGTCCTGTCACTCCAGGCCCTTGTCCAAAGTCCCTCTCCAGCTCTCTGGGAGCCCCKTTAGGCACTGGAAGGGGCTCTAAGGTCTTCCCCAAACCTTCTGTTCTCCCAGTGAACATGCCCAGCTCTCCCAGCCTGGCTCCAGAGCAGAGGGGCTCCAGCCCTCAGAGCATGTCTCTGTGGCCTCCTATGGACTTGCTCCAGCAGCTGCACATCTTTTTGGTGTTGGGACCCCAGATCTGGAGGCAGCTCTGCAGGTGGGGTCTCACCTGAGCAGAGCAGAAGGGCAGAATCCCCTGTGCTCTGCTGCCCACACTGGGGGCTCAGCCCAGCACACGGSAGGGTTTCTGGGCTGCCCAGTGCACGTGGTCAGGGGATGTAGAGCTTCTCATCCACCAACACCCCCAAGTCCTTCTCAGGGCTGCTTTCAGTCCATTCTCTGCCCAGCCCAGTTGTGAAGTGGCCACTTGATGGTTGTTACTCACTCCTCGAGAGATTCTGTATAATTCTTCCTGTTCTGTCCATACTGATGGTTTCACTGCAAGGCTCTTTCCCTCTGATGTTAGATCGCTCCCGCATTAAGATGCCTTCAGAGCACATAACCTGATCTTTCCAGCTGAATTTTTATCAGGAAGGGCTCAGCAATAAAGCTCCAAGTGTACTCGGTGGTCTGCACTGATTGATTTTATTCTGCCTTTCATTGGAGTGTCTGAAGGAGCCACRCTGGGTGAAATATGGGATGCAAGAGCATCACCTTTTATGGGCCGTATGTTTTCACTGAGTCACTTGATAGTAATACTTGAGTATAAAAAGCAGCAGTTCCCAAATTGCCGTCTCTGCTAACGAGTCCCCACATGGAGCCTGTGGTGCTCTGAGCTGTGATTACCATGGCAGCAAACGCACCGAGGCTGGGCACGATCGTGTGCACACGCACGTCGGGAAGGCAAAGCAAATCTTACAGGAAAAAGAAAAGCCARTGCACAAAAATGTGAGTGGCTGAGCTGCAGGCACTCAGCATGCAAGTCACACCAGCAGGGTTGGTGTTAATGTRTAAGTGATCACAGAATCCCAGACTGGTTTGGGTTGGAAGGGACCTTAAAGCTCATCTCATCCCAACCCCTGCCATGGGCAGGGACACCTTCCACTATCCCAGGTCRCTCCAAGCCCCATCCAACCTGRTCTTGGACACTTCCAGGGATGGGAAAGCCACAGCTTCTCTGGGAAACCTGTGCCAGGGCCTCCCCACCCTCACAGGGAAGAGTTTCTTCCTAACATCTGATCTAAATTCCTCCTCTTTTACTTTAAAACCATCCCCCCACTTGTCCTGTCACTTGCCCATGTAAAAAGTCAATGTCCCAGAGTGCTGAGAGGTCATTAGAAATGCCTGATTGGATTGCAGCCTTCCTAGAGTTTGGAATATAAATGTGTCAGATGGTCAGGTTTTGCTCTGTAGTGTTTTTGCAACAGGTTCCATCCATTTTAGATATTTCTGGTCACAGGTTTATTCTCACATGGGGTTTTCCTCTATGAATCATTGAACTTGCTGTGCTGCTGCTGCCAATGTGTTAGAGAATAAAAAGTGTTATGAAAATATTTCTCCTGGAAACTTTATCTTCCTGGATTTCCATTTAGTGGCTTGGACTCGTCTGGTTGTGATAAAAGTGATGCTGCATAAATTGAAAYGAGATCAAATAAGTTGTCTCATGACAGTTTCTATCTAATTTCTGGATTGCTGACTAGTTACACAGTGTTTGTGGAAATTATTTGCTTCTCTCCCAGCAGCCTACAAAAAACATGGGATACTGAAACTTGAACTTTAAGGCAATTAACCTTCGTCTGTGTTCTCCAGCACCCTGCTTTGTTTATCCCTGGTTATTCCTCAAGCATCGTGTTTCTCAGATGGGTATCAGGATGAAATCCTTCTGCGTTTTGTCCTTGGGGTTGTTTTTGAGTTTTCCTCTGTAAATGTCCATATCTGGAAGCATATCGGGAACTTCTGGTCATTCCCAGGGCACCACCCGTGAGATGTTCCCTGCTGTGACTCAGGAGCCAGACAATGCTCCTGCATCTGGATGTATAAATAAGATGGGTCAGGGCATGTGCTGTGACCTGTGGGGTGAATGGCTTCTGTCCCTGAGGCTGGAGTTCCTTCAGCTCTCCTCCCTCTCGAGGAGTAGAATCGATCCAAGCCAAAGCTGGAGCAGGGAGTGTGTTAACTATTAAAGGCTCTGAATGGTCATGGATGATTTGGAAAGGAGCTGATATAACACTACAGCCTCATTTAAGACCCAGTTTGACCCTCAGCTGCCTGGTCAGAGGTGGTGCTTTTGGAGAAGCTGGTTAAGCAGTTGGAGAGCAACCCCTTGGAATAGCTCAGCCTTGAAACCACAGCTCATTGCAGGAGGTCAGAAGGTATGGGGCAACTTGGTGAGATTGCACTAGACCAGGAAATCAGTTGAGACTATAAAAGGGATAACGGAAGCAGGAGAAAGAAGATACCCTTAATTTGRGTCAGCTCATGGTACAACCACAAARCCAAGGGCAGAGAGGCAGGGAGGTGCTGCAGGATGGGAATAAGCAGCCACAGAAGTGATGGGGAGAGCGGGTGGAACCTCTGTGGGCAGCAAACCACTTCATCTTGCTGAGCTGGAGACCAGTGTCTGCTTCCCTTGCAGGAGTCCACTACAGTTTTGTTTTTCATAAAATGAACACAAACCCATCAAAAACAAGGCTGGAGGAGACACAGAGCCCAGTTCACCCATCTCGCTGTGTATTGGCTGGTCTACTTGTCCCTTTCCTGGGAGGTGGTGCCTAGAATTACATAGAMTCATGGAACCATTAATGTTGGAAAAGCCCTCTAAGATCACTGAATCCAAACATTAACCCAGCACTGCTGAGTGGGGATCCTTCTCTTTTCCCAGGTAACAAGCATCAGGACAAGAGGAAACCGCCTCAGGTTGCACCAGAGGAGGTTTAGGTTGGATATTGGGAAAATTTCTTCCCTGAAAGGGTGGTCAGGCCCTGGCTCAGGCTGCCTGGGGCAGGGGTGGAGCCATCATCCCTGGAAGTGTTCAAAAAACAAGTGGATAYGACACTTGTGGACATGGATTAGTGGTGACCATGGCAGTGCTGGGGTAACATTTGGACTCAATGATCTTACAGGGCTTTTCCAATCTTAACGGTTCTGTGATTCCATGATTGCAATCCTTCTGCCATGTGCTCCCTGTGCCCACAGTGCCACTGGGGGGATGTCTGTGGCTGCTGGCTCAGGAGGTGTTCRCCAGGTTTTGGAGTGAACTTCACACCGGAGAGTTGCCGGCCTGGCTGTCAGCAGCTCTAGCCCTGGCTGGTGGCTCAAGAGGTATTTAAATCCCTGATGAAACACCTGAGAACATCCCACATTTGCAGAGCAGGGAAGGGGTTCCTGCAGACCTGTGGCATTCTCATCTGGAAGAAATTTAGGAGCAGAAATCTTTTCCTCTCATGTCACTTGGCCGCTCGGTTTTTATTTCCTCATGTCTGGAGAGTTTTGTCTAAGATCACGTCGCTTTGCAAAATTAAATTTCTCACCAATAAAATTTGATCCCTTAGAAAAGAAGGAAAAAAGAGCAACAAACCCTGGGTTTCAGAATTATGGCCTTTCCTAAATTAAAATACTATCCAGCCAGACGTTTTACATGGCGAGTTTTATCCCCAAGAGACAATGGGAATAAACTGCAGCTGCTGGAAAGCCCATGGGCCATGGGAGGGGTTTGGAGCACTGGGGCACAGGCTGGGCATGGCACACGTGGCACAGACCAGCATCTGACTGTAGTGTGTTTRGGATGGCAGGAGATGTGGCCATCAGTCCCTCACAACCCTGGGTGTTTGTTTCTGATTAAATACGTGTTATTTGTACTGAAAACGATGGGATCTGCTGCAGCCAGCCCAAAGCCACTATTCCATCTTGGAGAAGCTTTTAATATTATGCTTCAGTAACAGCAGTTTTTCTTAAGCAAAGTTTATTGATTTATAGTTTGAGAAAACATATTTTGCATCAGGCTTTGGGGAGTTGGAGGTTACATGGAGGTGGTTTGGCTGCACTGGATTATTAATCATATCTACGGGATTTTGGAATCCTTGCATTTGCACGATTGCAGGCTCGAGCTGGAAGCAGCACATCCATCACRCCGGTGGAGCTAACAGGATGCTGCACAAACCACAGCTCTCAGGTCAGCGCTGCAGCTTTCTGAGGGAGGCAATGACCTCGAAATAACTCTCAAAAGCAGAGTTCAGCCAGACCTTGGAATTATTCTGCACCCACTGAAAAACTAAACTCGACCCCAGCCATTCCTGACTGGAATGACAAATGCGGCTGGAGGGGAACACTGACCTGAATTGTACCCACTGGGGATGGTCCGAGGTGTCCCAGGCAGCCTCCTCCTGGCCTTTCCTCCTTGCAGCTCGGCTCCAGCTGTGCCAGCTCCTGGAGGATTCCCGCCCTCAGCAGCGCCCTGCCCTGCCCTGGTGTGGCCTCGCCTCGGGTCYGGGGGGCAGTTTTGGGCACCTCAATATAAGAAAGATCTGAAGCTATTGGAGAGTGTCCAAAAGAGGGACACAGGGAYRGGGAAGGRTCTGGAGRGGCCACACGAGGAGCRGCTGAGGGCACTTGGTGTGTTCAGCCTGAAGGAGCCCGAGGTCAGATCTCACTGGGGACTGCAGCTCCTCCTGAGGGGCAGCTCCGATCTCTGCTCTCTGTGAGCAGGGACAGGACCCAGGGAACGKCTGGAGCTGTGTCAAGGTGGGTCAGGCTGGATATCAGGGAAAGGTTCTTCCCCCAGAGGGTGGTGGGCACTGAACAGGCTCCCCAGGGAATGGGCACGGCCCCAAGGCTGCCAGAGCTCCAGGAGGCACRGMTCTCAGGCACGGGGTGGGATTGTTGGGGTGTCTGTGCAGGGACAGGAGTTGGACTTGATCCTTGTGGATCCCTTCCAACTCAGGACATTGCATGATCCTAAGAGGGAGAGGTTGTCCTTTCAGATGTGCATCAGCCTGTCCCAGCACTGGAGCATGTGGAGGTGTAGGAGCAGCCAAGCTACATAACTGCAGAAACATACTGGCTTTTGCTTATAACAGGGAAAGAACCCAAAACCAGCTGGCTTTATTTTGCATTTAATTTCTAAAATAAACACGGCTCATCAGGAGGATATTTGCCAGCTCAAGAATTAAATTTGAGGGGTTTCTAAAACTTCCCTGTTGCTTAAAGGAGGGCAGAGCTGGAGCTGTGTCCCGGGGTCTCATTACATGGTGGTTGATTAATYGTAGGCGTTGATCAGGATTTCTGAGACAAAATACACCAAAATARATTCTTTGACAACTCTCTTAAAATAGTGCACACTGTCCTGAGATTGGCCGGTTGGAGATAAAGAAGCATAAAATGTTCCCAAAGCATCTAATTTTTTTCTCTTTTTTTCCTTGTTTGTTTTTTTTTTCCTTGAAAAAATGTAAATAGTAGGGATTTRTGCCTTCACTGGCTCCAACCTCAGCCACAGAACACAGTTGGAACCAATTAGGGCAGTTTCTGCCTTGGCAGCAGCAGCAACCAATCCCCCTTTTGGCTCTGCAGTTCAGGGCTGCRTTTTATCGACACCTTCCATGAGGAATTTGGTTTTAATTATTCATCAGTGACCTCCCAGCAGCCGCAAAACTTTGTGAGTTTTTAAGAGAAGGCTTCTGTCCTCCACAGACTCATTACATTTTTGATATCAGTCCTGGCACTGGGCAGCATCCTGCTGCTCTGGGTAAGTGGAGTCATGACCAGTACCTAGCTGTGCCTTTTCCCTGAGACTGACCAGTGTCAGCACCCTGAGAATCTCTAGAAGTGTCTAAGGCCAGGCAGGATGGGGCTTGTAGCAACCTGGGATAGTGGAAGGTGTTCCTGCCCATGGCGGGGTAGGGGGGGACTGGATGAGCTTTGGAAGTCCCTTCCAACCCAAACCATTCTGTGATTCCATGATTCTCTGGTGCTCTCTGCCCTTTTTCTTGGGTCCCATCTCAGATCCTGATGTTTTGCCAGCCAACCTGGGTTGGATCATCTCTGGCAAAACGAGCTGCACTCTGTCACTGTCCTTACCACCCCAGCACTACCTGGACRTGCTGCCCACCATGAGATGGACAGGAGGGAAGGAGATGGGATCTCTCTGGTGAGAGCCCTAAGAGCACAGGATTACCAGCAGCTTGTGAGCAYGGCTATGAGTGCTGCCTGCTTTTTAGTTTTCCTTTGAGTGTCACCCCCTTGGGTGTCTGGGCAGGAGCGCCGGGGGCTGAGCTCGGCTGCCGTGCTGGATTCCGAATCAGGACAGCCGCCTCCAGCCCCGTGCCTTCCCTGGGGTCCTCCCCCCACCCCAACCCCTGCGGTGCTCTGACCCTGTTTAGATTATGGAAGGATAATTTCACAACTCGATGCTTCCCTGGCTCTTAATGTTTCTAGTCGAATTTTGGTCCCAAGGGAAATAAAGGAATCTGGGCAAAACTGGTAGTACTGCTCCATATTTGCCAGGGGAAGAAAAAAGCCTCCAATGCATTTGTTGATGAGACTGCAGTGAATACAGCAGTTTCACAGCATCCCCTTTTTAACCCTAGTGAACTCCTTTAGGAACAAGTCAGGAAGGAAAAGCCCTTTCTTGCACCAGCTGTTAAGTTCACATGTGGTGCCTCAGCTCTTTACTCTGTCTGTTCATCCCCAACTTCTCTTCCCAGCAATGAAGGAAGGAGAGTTTCGTCCTTCTCACTCTGACCTCGGAGTTTCCAGCTCTGGGATGGCATCCCCGAGCAGACACAACCTCCTTCCTCACGTCCATGGGCAGCACAGGGAGCCAGCCCATKCTGCTGGCATTTCAGTGGATATTTGGTGGCTGTTTGAGAGGACGGGCAGTGTGGGGAGGGCAGCGGGGGCTGTGCTGACGGAGCAGGTGCTGCTGGAAGCACATGGAGAGGGATTCCAAAGGTGCCATGGCCAAACACAGAGCAGAGCTGAGCCAGAAAGAAGCTGTTACCTGCTGGAACTATGTCTCCAGTGTGACATCCCAGTGGTCTCTGAAGATGTTCATCTCTCTTTGAGCAAATGGCACTGATGTCTCAGTTAAGCACCTACTCCAGTGTTTCATAGGATCATGGAACCACGGAATCACTGAGGTTGGAAAAGCCCTCTTGAGATCATCGAGTCCAACCATTCCCCCATCACTGCCGTGTTCACCACTAAACCTTGTTCCCAGGTGCCACATCCACTTGTTTTTTAAACACTTCCAGGGATGGTGACTTCACCACTGCCCTGGGCAGCCTGTGCCACCCTTTCAGGGAAAAAATTTCCCCCACTATCSAACCTGAATCTCCCCTGGCACAACTTGAGGCYGTTTCCTCTTGTCCTGTCCCTGTTCCCTGGGAGCAGAGCCCAACTCCCCCCACTGCCCCCTCCTGTCAGGAAGTTGTGGAGAGCCCTCTGAGGTTGTCCCCCCTGAGCCTCCTTTTCTCCAGGCTGAGCCCCCCCAGCTCCCTCAGCCAYTCCTGGTGCTCCAGCCCCTTCCGCACCTCCATTGCCCTTGTCTTAGAGGGCTTTCCCAACGTTAATGATGCTGTGATTCCATGATTCCAGGTCACTGGAATGGCTCTGCTCAATGTTGCCAGCAGCGGGAATGATGCGGGTCCTTCCCTCTCATCTGGCACTTCACGTCTCTTTAGACTCGTAGAGACAGTCACAGTCTGAACCAACCCATCTTGGTATTTGTCACGGGAAGGTTGTAAACACAGTGGGGGTTTTCCCCCTTTTTGCTGTGTATGTTTGAAGTGATTCCTTTCTGATGCCACCCTTTGTGGAAGCACGCTCCTGCTCTCACTGCATATGAAAATTCTCGTTTCTTTGGAGGAAAAAAAAAAAGGACAAAAGTGGTTTTTCCTCTTGCTGCAAGTGCCCAGGCTGGCTCGGGGACCTGCTTGGGTTCACTGCCTGGTTTCCACATCGCCTTGCCCAGCCACGTGGCATTTCCCAGCACTGTTCAAATCCCTTCGCAGGTGTGTTTGTTGAAGTCAATTCAGGCTGGCTAAGGAGTGGATCACTTGCCCAGCCGTTTGTCATCATAGCACAAGTCGTCACTGAAGGGGATTAGCATAAAGTGCACAAATAACTTTCAACAAGAGCCTTGTTAATCACTGTAATTCACTTCTCCGGCTCTTCAGGGGAGGTTGGGTCATTAGGCCAGAATTCAAAGGGAGCTGTCAGGCTGCTGAGGGGTTGAAGAAGAAAACGTTGAAAGCTCAGCTAACAAAGCACCATGGAGAGATCAGCGTGTGTGTGGCTGAAAATGGGAAATCCTTTGTAGAATCCTAGAATCCCAGACTGATTTGGGTTGGAAGGGACCTTAAGGCCCATCTTATTCCACCCCCTGCCATGGGCAGGGACACCTTCCACTATCCCAGGTTGCTCAGAACCCTATCCAGCCTTGCCTGGAACACTTCCAGGGATGGGGCACCCACAACTTCTCTGGGCACCCTGTGCTAGGGCCTCACCACCCTCACAGCGAACAATTCCTTCCCAATATCCCATCTAACCCTGCCTTCTGGCAGTGGGAAGCCATTCCCACTTATCCTGCCACTCCAGGCCCTTGTCCAAAGTCCCTCTCCAGCTCTCTGGGAGCCCCTTTAGGCATTGGAAGGGGCTCTAAGGTCTTCCCCAAACCTTCTGTTCTCCCAGTGAACACSCCCAGCTCTCCCAGCCTGGCTCCAGAGCAGAGGGGCTCCAGCCCTCGGGGCATCTCTGTGGCCTCCTATGGACTTGCTCCAGCAGCTCCACATTCTGTTGAGTTCCCCAGATCTGGAGGCAGCTCTGYRGGTGGGGTCTCACCTGAGCAGGACAGAGAGGCAGAATCTCCCTCTCCCCTGCTGCCCACGCTGTGGGATGAGCCCAGGATGTGGTTGGATTTCTGGTCTGTCTTTCTAACGACAGCCCTGTGCCAGGGACCAGCCATACAGAAACCCAACTTGCTGCCTTTGGACTTCGTACAGAGCGTGGCCCAAGGCACAGCTGTTTGGACAGGAGAGCCGTTGTTCCCGTCATGACATCAGGGAGCTGCTGGGCTGATGATTGAGTCCCATGAGATGCTTCCCAGACAGCATCCAGCATGGCTTGTGGAGGTGCAGCAGGGCTTAGCCATGATGGAGATGCATCTGCTGTCTTCCTTGGGAGGTTTCTCACCTGTAAGATGAAAAGARGAGAGAGATTTTATTAGAACAAATAAAACCAGGTGGATGCACTGCCGTGGCTCGGGGCCTGACAGACTCCTGGAGCTTTGGTGATGGTGTCTACAGGGTGGGGCTGGCACCAGGCCTGCCCGAGAGCCTGGTGGCCATGTGGGCATAGCTGGAGGGAGAACCTGCTAATTCACAGCAGGGTTTGCTCATCTTTTTGAGCTTTGCGTGTGGCAGCTTTGTCGGAGCATGTGGTCCATCTGCAAGGCTCCATGTGCCGGGTCCCATCGGCACATTGATCTGGTGCTGGTYGGCCCACGGCGCCGCGTGTCAGAGGCTGTGCTGCAGAGCCCACRCATTGCAGATTCCCTGGGGACCCTCTTGTCCGGAATCAGGATGCAAGATGGGGGTCACGTTAGGGTGGGATGAATTAAAAACTCAGTAATCAGGTGCAGGTAATAGGTCACCGTGTCCTGGCGGGCAGGGCTGGGTACAGGGTGGGATGCTCCGGGACTTGCCCACATGGCTTTGATGGAAAGATGGCCAAGTCACTTGTCGACCTTCCTCCTTTGTGTAGTGGGTGACTTCATTCCTCTCTCCATGGGGTGTACTCCCAAATCCCTGCCCAGGATCAGAGGCATCAGCTGGGTGCCAGGCAGGAGCAGGGAGGTTTGAAGTTTTCCAGCACCRGGGTGCCAGCAAATCTACCTCCCAGCAAGGCGTTAGCACTGGATTTACTGGTGTAGCTGGCAGTGCAAACAGCACAAGCATGTCTGGGCACTTAAAGCCTGACCCCTCATCTGCTCTGTGGTGTCCTTTGTGTTGACTCTATTAAAAAGAGCATAGGGAATTGGCTGGAAGTGCCTGTGGGAGGTTTGTGCTCACTCAGAACAATGATGCTACTGATAAGTGCTGTGCTTCAACAGAGGAGTATTTGGCTCAATTTCCAGTTCAAGGGACCATAAAGAGTTGGAATGCACCTGGAATTTGAATAAACACCTGTCAGACAGAAAGAAACCTCGTGGAGGAGGTGACTGTCAGTGTGGCGTGTCCTGCAGGACAGCAATGCCATCGCCGCTGGATTTCTGCAATTGTAGGAAGGAACTGTTCGATCCAGAAAACTCTATTAAAATGGTGGTTTACCACAACCAGCCTCTGCAGGATATTCGTAGAATCATGGAATTATTAAGTTTGGAAAAGCCCTCTTAAGATCATCGAGCCCAACCATTCCCCTCACCACTGCCATGTTCACCACTAAACCATGTCCCCAGGTGTCACATCTACACTTGGAAGTGTTTTTGAACACTTCCAGGGATGGTGACTTCACCACTGCCCTGGGCAGCCTGTGCCAGGGCCTGACCACCCTTTCCCCAACTCCATTCCCTTCCCTGGACATGCCTCAGCCCCTCAATGTCCAAAGGCAGCATGAGGATGGCCCAGCAGAGGTTTGGATGTTGCTGAGGAAAGAAAAACCCAAAACAGGCTTCAACCTGGTTGTAAAGGCCAAACAACATGTGCACCCTGGTGTAAAGGTCTTCTCCCTCCCTCCTGCAGCTGCTGTTGTGTCTCTCTGTGCCAGGGTGAAACTTTTCTTCATGGGGAAGTACTTGCCCATGAAGAGAAAAAGTGTTTGTGATTTTCTCAAATTCAGCACAAACACACCGGGAGCTCCGTGTGTCTCTTAATCCCATTCACCCACATCACACACAGGACAGTGATCAAAGTCAGGAAGAATAACTTCATTGGAAAAGGGAGACAATGGATTWGTTTGAGTTTCAAGGAAAGGATTTCAACTCTGGAAATGAGGATTTGAACAGCAGGGTTCAGGATTTCTTAGATGGGCAAGAGAAAGGAAATCTTGAAATGCTTCAGAGGAGCTGAAGCACTTGAAGATTCAAGCARGGAGTGGAGATTCCCAGTTTGGCCTGTGAAATCTCTGTGTGGCCTGGCATGAGCTAGGTGCTGGTATCAAAGGTGGGAAATCACTGCTGTCTGGAAGCTCTGCAGTTTTTGAATTGAACCTTTAATTCTCCTCATTATTAATTACCTTTTTCTTTCTTTTTTTTTTTTCCTTCAGCATGAAAGACTTTCCAGGTAAGAATTTTCTTTCTTTAGTTTTTTTTTCTGTGTAATATTTATTGGCAGCATGTTTTTGTATGGCTTTGTGGATTCCCTGTGCTTCAAATCTGGTCTAGTACTGGCCATTTGGTCCTTTCTTGAGCTCACTTTGCTTCTGTCCTTTGCTTCCCAAATTATTTACCTCAGTGCTCTCTTAGAAATGGAGCTCATTCCCACCATGGTGGTGAGAGGTCCATGGGAAATCCCTGCCCACAGAGAGCTGGGCTGATASCCAGGGGATTTTTTCCAGTTGTAGTGGTGGTGGCTGCTGGGTTTTGGGCAGAGATCCCTGCCACTGGGTGGAGGGTGCTCCCACCGACCCCAGAGCCCCGGCTCAGCCTCCCGTCCCAACCACTGAGCTGGGCTCAGTGCTGACTGTTCCAAGTTACAGCAGCTCCATAGTACTGGAATTTCTTCCTGTTGTAGGTTGGAAGCAGCTACAAACCCCACCACGAGTGACTCGTCCTACAGCGACCGTGCCTCCAGCCGCTCCAGTGCCTACAGCCGCAGGGAGAACCGGCTCGCCGCCCTCAGCAGCCGGGCAGAGGAGGAGAGCAACAGGGACTATAAAAAAGTAGGATTCTTTAAATGTGTGATTGTCACTGCACACACCGCAGAACCTGCCTGTTGCTGCTGAAACCAGCCCCAAGACTCAGTGGGGAGAAAGAGAAGAAGTTTATTTTCATTTTCGCTGTTTCAAAAAGTCTAGTGGTTTGGGTTGGAAGAGACCTGAAAGCTCATCTCATCCCAACCCCTGCCATGGGCRGGGACACCTTCCACTAGCCCAGGTTGCTCCAAGCCCTGTCCAGCTGACCTTGAACACTTCCAGGGATGGGGCAGCCMCAGCTTCTCTAGGTAACCTGTGCCAGGGCCTTACCACCCTTTGAGTAAAGAATTACCTAAATTAAAAACATTCATTTTTTGCCTGTTGGCTGTGTTTAAACTCCCTACAAAATTCAACGGCTGTTTTCTTATTTCTTATTCATTAGTTATGAAAACACAGCTAAAGCATCCAAGTTGGTTCTGTTTGCCCTTCTCATCTCGTGATGTGTGGGAGCAAAGTGAACCCCTCAGCTGAGTGCTGGGGGAACGTGTCTGCTCAGAGCAGCATGGCAGGACAGGGTTAATTAACCAGGAGCAGCCTGGCTAATTGAGCTCTTGTTTTGCATTTCAGTTATATGAGAGTGCCCTGTCTGAAAATCAAAAGCTGAAGTCAAAGCTGCAAGAAGCCCAGCTTGAGCTGGCTGACATCAAAGCAAAGTTGGAAAAAGCAGCCCAGGTGAGGAAAAATCCAGCTCCTGACTGGAGAAACTGAGCATTGGCCATGACGAACCAACACTTGTTCCAGGATGAGAGAGGGAGGGGAAGCTCCTGGAAAGATGTTCTTGGGAGGGAAGGCACTAGAGAGGAGACAGAAATAAGCGAACGATTTTGTAAAGACTTGCTGCCTCTCTGGGCAAGAGCATCTGCGGAGTGTCTCGGCCTTTGTGCAGCACCCTGTGAGTGCTTTCGGGTTTAATCACTTTCTATTTTTAATTTCCATAGCAGAAACAGGAGAAAACTTCTGACCGGTCCAGCATGCTGGAGATGGAGAAGAGGGTATGTGTCTCTGCTTTCTTCTGAGTCGCAGTCCGTGCCTCGTGTTGCTGTGCAGGGCAGTCACTTCTAGAAGGAAAACATTAATTAAAAGATAAGTTGTATTTTTGCCTTGAGGAGCAGTGCACAGTGATAATTGTGTTCTGACCTTTTCAGGACCTGAGACTCTGCTGCTCTCTTTGCATGAGCTTCATTCTGATTTCTCTCTTTYGTTATAGGAAGCTGCAGACCAACGGATTGTATCACACTAAGGGACTGTTGGTCCATTATGCTTTAAAATATTCTTGATCCTTATAAATAAAGACTGATTTGGAGTGGTGAGGGAACAAGGCAAAATCCTGGAAGGGCTGCTCTCAATCCCTTCAACCCCCAGCCTGGGTTGATACCAGGGGTTGCCCCAACCCAGGGGCGGGACCTTAAACTTGGYCTTGTTGAAGTCAGGGCAACATCCTGCGTAACTTTTGTTGAATTAGGATCACACAGCCACAAATACAGGATTCTAAGAGTTAGAGAGTAAAAACATGTCTGACTGGTCTCAGTGAAGATGCATTAACTGTTTCCAGGATGGCTCATGCATCTTGCACTGATGAATCCCTGAATGAAACATGCTGTGGACAAAAAGTGACCCAGAACTCATCATCCACAGCCACATTCAGAAGCTGTATTTTCCTCACTCTCCTGGCCTCATGGCTCTTAGCAGAGGGCAAAGGAGCAGGGCAGAGAGTGTAAATCCTGTTCCTGCTGTGCATTTCCCATTTCCCCCTTCTCAGGACCCCTGGGGCTGTTTGAGCCCCCTCATGTTGGGAAAGTCATTGAAGGAGTCCAGATCTCTCTCCCTTGGCACGGGCTTAGCTGAGGCCACTCACATGGCAGAGCCTACCCATGTAATCCTCACTTTCCAAAATGCACCAGAAGCAGTCAGCTTTACAGTTTTGCAGCCCTGAATTAATCTGGGAGAAACAGGATTTCCAGGCAGGGAATTTCCTTTCCCTGTTCTGTTTCGTATTTGAGCGGCTCAGTGACTTTTCTCGTTGCCGCCTTTAGTGGAGTGTAAGTAAATCCATGGCTTCACCTACAGAGCTCAAAATCACATTACATCAGCAACTCCTCAGAACTGGGATCACTGAAAATGGGGGATAATTTCATTAGAGGTATGAATAGAGCTCAGGATCTGCCCAAACAGGCCCAGCACATATCCCTGCTGGTTTGCCAGCTGCCCTATCCCATCTGATCAGCTCCTGGTTGTAACCTCTGCCATGCTTTGGGATGCTCTTCACTGAATGCTCCTGCAGAAACACAAGACTCTTATTTTTCTTTACAAGAAAATATACTGTAAATTTTTTTCTCTAAATCCTTGTGACCCTCTTTGTTATGAATCCTTGTAAACAGGAGAAGCGAGCCCTGGAGCGGAAACTCTCTGAAATGGAGGAGGAAATGAAGGTAAGAAATAATCTTGACTGTGTCTATTCAGTTTTTTATGCTTTGTATTTGTGTCTTTGGGGATTGTCACCTAGGAGGAGGATGTTAAAGGTGTCCATGGGAAGGGACTCATGTTCCTTTCTGCAGTCAGAACTTGCTTTAATGGCGCTGTTGTCCAAACATGAAATGCTAATAAACTGTCCTGTTCTCATTGATCTGATTGCTCCTATGTTTGATTTGTTCTGCTGTTTGATCCGAGAACAGTGAAAGCTGTTCTCCTTAAATGCCTTCCCAAACTAACCTTGTGTGGCATCGCTGAGTTCCAGTGTGCTGACCCTCTGTGCTCTGACTAGTCTGCAGCCCAAGTTAAGCCGCTGAGGTTCTCTCCGGATGGGTAAGAAGACAAAGCTGGCTTTTGAGCTCACGCACACTGGCCAGGATAAAACACAGAGTGGTTGTGTTCCTGTACTCCCTTCCCACAGCATGTCACTGGGAGGCCACAGCAGCCTGGGATAATTCCAGCAAAGAGGAATTTGCTTCCTGATGGGATGTGCAGCATGGCTTGCTGTCACGAGCCATGGCCTCCGGTGCTCCGGCGCGTTCTTCTCCCGTGGCGTTGCTTCAAGGATGGTTCTCTCCGTGAGGGGAGCCCTGCAGAGCCGAGGCAGCGCCTGGCCGCCCACACACCCCCAAAGCCTCACCTGGTTGTGCAGCGCTGCGTCACGTTACGCTCTGTTCGGTGCTCGTGTGCACAGAGTGAGTGTCCCCTGTGCTCTGCCCCGTGCTTTCCTTCCCTTTGAGCATGACCAGGTGGGACCCAGCTGCTCTCAGAAGGAAAGACTCACCTGCGAGCTCTCCTGGCACCGCGCACTGATGGAAACGAGTTCCTGCCACCTTGGAGGAGGTTCCAGCTTTGTGTTCTATTTGAAGCTTCATGTTTTTACCAAGCACATATCTTTGAAAGGGCCATTGGCTTGTGCTGCATCTTCTGCTGCAATGAGTAGCAGAATGATGTGGTGGAGTCTTGCTGTAAAGGCTCTTGTTGTCTCATAGAGGAGAAAATAAGTGTGGATGCGTGAGCCAGGAGGGGAAGGAGAAAGGATTGAATATGCTTAAATTCCAAACTCTCTGTTCAGTGAGCAGGTAGCAACCTTTAACTGCAGAGATACTTTCCTGTAATTACAGAATTGTGGCCTTCAAGAGAAATATGGGCAGGAGCAGTTTGTGTTGGTCCTTCAGCTCTGTGGATCRCTGCAAGCCAGCTCAGCCCATGGAGTAAGAAGACGAGGTGGTGTCCTCTAGTGGCCTTGGTTTGGAAACATTTATATTGCTTTGGAAAGCAATTAATGAGGAAAGGTGCCTGTAGGGACTGTTGGACACAGCCAGAGTGCCTCAGGTTCAGCTAATCTGGGGCTGCAGAGCCATGGAAGCCAAGGTGGTGCAGAAGGAGAAGCACTGCTGGAGGTTGGACATGTTCTCACACTGCCTTGAGAGACGTGAGCCGAAGGAGCTGTTGTCCAGCTGAAAATGAGCTTCAGGTCCTCGAGAGTGGTGCTGACTCTGCTCTCTGTCCTGCTCTTGCTGCATCGAACAAGCAAAGTGGCCTTTTGTTGGTAGAGTAAATAGACAAAAAATTGGAAAATCTCTCTTCTAAGGTGGTGCTACATTTTCCCCAGTTTTTGCGAAACCTCGAGCATATAGTGAGTACCTGAGGGTACTGTGACATATCTTTTTTGACAGCCACTCAGTAAAAAGGAGTATAAAATCTCTGAAGAAGCATTGAATTGGACCTGTCCAAAAGGAAACACACTTTTGTGTCCACTTTCATCGTGCCTTGAAGTGGGAGAATCAGCCCTGATGTGTTTGCCTGGAGTGAGATAATCTCTGCAGAGCATCCCTGTTAGTCCCTAGTGTGGGAGTTGAGCCAGGAAAAAATCTGTTCATTCTGGTTGGACTTTCATTCTTGTTCCTTGCACTACCTGAGTAGCTGTTGCACAGAGTCAAAACGAATAAGCAAGGAATTGTGAAGGAAAATGCAAATCTACAAGTTTCCTTCAATATGGAGAGCAGCAGGTGGAGACAACCAAACCTGTYGGGTGATTAAGTCTCAGGTTGGTTTGGGAGATTCTTCCCACTCATCTTCAAATCCAGCAAGGTTCACGTCCAGCTGTTGGATCCAGGGGTGTCTGTGTCCGGTTGTGCATATCAGATGTCCTGGCCAGGGCTATCCTCTCCTGGCAGCTGACTTCTGAGGAAGAGGAGTCACAGGTGACAGAAATGCTTTGTACTTTCAGGCTGTGCTTGAGGGAATGAGCTTTGTTCCTGTCAGGAGTGTGACCCCTGCTAAGGAAGCCATAGAGAAGTGGAGAGGAGTGAGACAGGCTTGGTAACTTCAAGAACTTTGGTGGCAGAGCTGCTCCTCAGACCTGCTCTTGCGAAGGTGACAGCAGTGCAGCGTTTCCCTAAGTGACTACACAATCCAGCTGGAGATCCAGAACCCTGGCTGAGGCAGGAGAAAGGAAATGAGCATTTGCACTGAGCTGAATTCACTGCCAAGTGCCTGAGGTCCCAACTTTACACAACAATTGTTCTTGAAGGTCACAGAAGTTCCGTTATTCTGTAGCAGCGCTGCAGCTCCTAGCCTCAGCCATCGTGCATGCTCCGGGCGTTTTTATTTAGTGTTGCAGGCACAAAATCCTTTAATTGAAGGCAGGTACAGCTGAACGGAGAAACCTGCTTTTGCTAAGCCAAGTATCAAGCAGAGTGATAAGCAATCACAGCGGTACGGTCCAGATCCTGCTCTTTGCCCTTGGCTTCAGTCCCAGCTTCCCAGCCTTCGCTGGGTTTCGTGCATAAACAGGAGCCTGGCCTACCTGCAGCACACACACATTTTTACATAAATGATCCTCTCTGTGGCTGTGCAGCGTGTGGAGGCTGAGCGGCGGCTGATGGGACCATGCTGAGGTTTCGTGCTGTGGTGGTGTGGAAAAACAGAGGTGGTCTCTGAAATGATCACAGTCCTTTCCACCCTGCATAGCACAACACCCCATTCTACATATGTTGGATGTTTTCTGCGAGCTGTGAGCCTTGTGATAAAACAGAGAATGTTTATTATCCATGGTATCATAAAATCATGGAATATCCTGACTTGGAAGGGTCCTACAGGGATCATCCAGTGCAACTGCTGTCCCTGCAGTGGACACCCCAGCAATCCCACCCTGTGCCTGAGTGTGCTATCCAAACACTGCTGGAGCTCTGGCAGCCTTGGGGCTGTAACCGTTCCCTGGAGAGCCTGTTCAGTGCCCACCACCCTCTGGGGAAAGAACCTTTTCCATCGTATCCAACCTAACCCTGCCCTGACACAGCTCCAGCTGTTTCCTGGGTCCTGTCCCTGCTCACAGAGAGCAGAGATTGGAGCTGCCCCTTGTGAGGAAGCTTGCAGTCCCTGGTGAGGTCTGACCTCAAGCTCCTCATCTTCAGGCTGAACAGACCAAGTGTCCTCAACTGCTTTTGGTACCATCAAATGAAGTGATTCTTCCAGTACAGCCTTCCAGCAGCTCCTGGTGTGATGGATGTATCACAGGACAGATGTACCATGTCCGTCCGTCTGTCCTCACCCAGCACAGGGCAGCCAACAAAGCTTGGGCAGGTGAAGGGATGGATGGATGGATGGATGGATGGATGGATGGATGGATGGATGGATGGGATATGGTAAGCAGGGATCTTGCTGCTGAGGTGTCCCTACAGCTTTCCTACAGTTTGTTGGCTGTAGCTCTGTCTTGGGATCTATTGGTTTATCCAGTGTCAGAATTGCATTGGCATGTCCAAGGAGCTGCCGTGTCAGTTTGATGATCTTGGAGGCTCAAACCCCATCCTTTGCTGGCTCCCTGCACTCCCTGCCTTGCTTCCCTTGGTTTTGGAAAGCTTTTCAATGAGGTGTCTTGATTCCTTCATGGGGAGTAAAGGTAGTGCTTTTGGGCAGCTAAGAATGGAGCCGATGGATGGCGGGTACATGAAGTACTTCAGTTTTGTACAGGAGTGAGCCCTTGAACAACATGCCCTGGAATGCCACAGATTCCTTGCCAGCTGCAGCTCCAGGTCATCACAGAATCCCAGGCTGGTTTGGGTTGGAAGGTGCCTTAAAGCTCATCTCGTTCCACCCCCTGCCATGGGCAAGGACACCTTCCATAGACCAGGGTACTCCAAGCCCTTTCCAACCTGGCCTTGGACACTTCCAGGGGTGAGGCAGCCACAGCCTCTCTGGGCAACCTGAGTCGTGCAGGTTGGGTGGATGGTCACCGCAGGTGCTTTCTGTCACAGTAGATTTCTTCTCCTGGTTCAGGACAGACAGTGACCTCCCTTTGAGTGCTTTCTGCTAATGAGATGGCAGAAAGGAACCCCCTTTCCTCTGTCTTCTACCACTGCGACCTCACAAGTAAGAGGACACGGGGATGAACATGTTGCTTTGTGGAGCTGCTTTCGTTTGGGACTGAGATTTTGTCACTGGAACTTAAAACTCTTCTCGTGGATATTTCCCTTCCTGCCTGCCCCTGCCCAGTGCTGGGGCTGCCTCCACCATGCAGGAGGGGTTCTAGCTCCAGAGGGGTTCTTGTTCTGGAGGGGTTCTTGCTCAGGAGGGATTCTTGTTCTCATGGCTCAGTTGCCTGAGCTCTTGGGAGGAAGGAGGGGAAGGGATGCTGCTCAGGAAGCAGCTCCTCAGCTCTCGGCTTCTCCTGGCACCTGCAGCGGTGTCAATGTCCAGCACATGGATTTACTTTGGCATTACTGGGAACAGTATCATCCTTGTGGCACTGGGATGTCTGCATGGCTTGTACCATTTCCGTGTTGTGCTTCCTTATGGCTTTTCTGTCCCTACCTCCCATTGCTGCTGTACCTGTGCAGCCCCAGTTTGTACCTGTGTCCAGTTTGTACCCATGCCCAGTTTGTACCTGTGCAAGCCCCAGTCTGTACCTATGCAAGCCCCAGCATGGGGCTTGATCTCTGCCCTGTCCTGTGCCCCCCATTGCCTTTGTCACCAGGAGTGCCCTGCTGGCACATCCCTCCTGTGGGAGATGCTCTCATTCAGACTCCTCTTGCTAAAATGGGCAGTTTAAGGTTCAGACTTGTCTCCTCTGGAGGTCAGAGATAAATTGAGCCTCATGACAGAGGAGAGTTGAATCTGGGCAGGGATGAGAAATTCCCCCAAACCCCAGAGGTTTTGACAGGACTGAGCCTGGGCAGACCCAGGAGCATCCCTCAGGGATGAGGGACAGGAGCAGACACAGTACCTGTCTCAGTGATCTGCTGTGGGACAGTGACACTTTCAGGTGCTTCAGTCTGTGCCTTTAGGATCTCCCATGAAGCTCTGATTGCTCTTTGCTCCACACTGCTGCTTTGGCTTTTAGAGATACATGAAGAAAAGGAGTTTTAAAGAAATTCTCGGTTCCCAGCAATTCTTACAGAGCCTGTGTAGGTGGTAAGTCATTGGTGATAGGTCTTACAGCAGTTCCCAAGTTCCAGGGCTGTCTGGATAAACTAGAATATAATCCTGCTTTGTGGTGGGAAATCCCTGTATTTGACCTTTTTAAAGGCTTTGGGGGCCCCTGGAGAAAGGGCTGGTTCCCAAAATATCCTCGGTGTGTTGTCAGGCTTTCCCCATCCAGCACTCACTGCTACTAATTTCTTTGACTCTTTTTTTCTTTCACTGCCTGTGGACTAAACTCCCGTTTCTGTGCCTGTTCATTTCCATGATGTTTTCTCTGTATTTCTCTGTCCACTCCTCTCACTCTCTGCAGAATCTCCACCAGCTCAAACAGATTCACACTTTGAGGCAGATGAATGAGCAACTGCTGGCTGAGAACAGGGCTCTGACCCGGGTCGTAGCCAGACTTTCTCTGCCCACCAAGCCCTCGGAATCAGAGGAGCTGTAGCTGCTTTCCCTCCGACTCATCTCGCCTCCCTCTTCCACTCTTCCAGGCAGGTCTCCGCTCCCTGGCTGGGCTCTTGCCTCTCACCTCCTTGCTCCAGGGTGTCTGGTGAAGCTTGTGGCTCAAAGCTCATGGCAAAGGATCTCTGAATTCCAAGAGCATGGTGCTGCTGCCATGGCAGGGCTTCGCTGGAGCTCTGCTCATCCCACTGCCTCTCGCTCTGCTTGGCAGATGCTGCTGCCCTCGCCAGCTTAGCACTGGGGAATGGCTTTGGGGTGGCTTGGCAGTGCCACCAGCCCCTTGCCTGGTACTTTGCCTCAAGACAGACCCACAGAATGGTTTAGGTTGGAAGGGACATTAAAGCTCATCCTGTTCTACCACCTGCCATGGGCAGGGACACCTTCCACTATCCCAGGCTGCTCCAAGCCCCGTCCAGCCTGGTCTTGGACACCTGAAAATAGGTGGTTTATGCTACATGTCTGCTCGTAATAGAATTCTTTGTTGGTTGGATTTAGTTCAGGGAGAAGCTGGCACTTCACAAATCAGATTATTCAAAGTCAGGATGAACAGTGTCATAAATTTTCAGGGATGTTGTGAAAAGYGAACATTTTAGACAGAAAGGGGATTTTTAGAAAAACTGCCAGCYGAGCTGTCCTCAGCAGGTTTTCTTGGTCCAACCCAGCAAAGAGGACAAGCTCCTTTCCTCATTTTAAACGGAGATTTTTGAGTCTGAGTCCACAGGCTCAGCATCCCCCCTGTCTTCCGAGGGCTGGCACAGGGTAGGGGATGCAGCAGGAGCCAGACCAGGAGCACTTTGTGTGTTCATCTTCTATTTTAAATCYACTGCAGGGCAATTAATGTTTGAGGGCTAAGCTTAGAGAAGGCTCGTCCTTCAAACATCACATGGTTAAATTACATCCCTTCCTGCTACTTCATTGTCTCAGAGCTAAAATAAAGCTGTAGATGCTCCTTTCTTGGGGCCCTACCTGTCCTTTGCAGGTTAGTAGGGATATTCAGGTCCCTTCAGACACAGAAGTCATGTGCTCTTGTGGGCTRGAAGTGGCACCACAGTATAAAAAAATCTATTCTTAGCACACAAATTATATCAAGGCTGATTAACCGTAGAAACAAGCTAACCAGGGGAATTGTGGCTTCCCCTTTCCAGGAGTCCCAGCTCAAGCCCACACGTGTCACAAGGGCCAGGAGAATCGGGTGTTGTGTTGAGTGCCCTGGACTGTGCAGATGGTCAGGTGACATGATCTCAGGTGACATGATCTCCAGTGAAATGATCTCCAGTGAGATGATCTCACAGCCTTTCTGGTTTTAATCTGCAGAAGTATCCTCCAATCTGACCCTGCCTCATTCGTCTCACAAACCATGAGTTTAAGTCATTCTCCTTCCCCACGTGCTTTGAGATCTGAGAGAGAAAATTGGGCAAAATGATTTCCAGACTCAAAGAACTGATGTTTCACAACCTGCAAGTCACCTCTCTCCCTCTCCCAGAAAGTGCCTACATTATTGCTTCCCTTCCATTCCCCCTGTGCTCTGACCTGCTCTGGCTGGCTGGGGCTCRTCCTTCCCTGCTCAGAGGTTTGCAGTTCCCTGCCAGTGCCCGAGCTGGGGGAGAGCGGTGTGTCTGTGAGCTCTGCTGATTTATTTTCAACTCTCTCAGTAGGTCTAGCACAGGATGTTGCTGGTACATGTAAACTCTGCCTCAGTGATGTCTGTGGCCATCACAGCTGTACAGTGTTGTCACTGGTGTAAGCTCTGCCAGATGTACCACGCTCTGGCAGCAGTGGTGCTTTTCAGTGAATCTCATTTTCCCAAATCCACAYAATTTCTGAGAAGCTGCACTCTCCAGTGTCACAGGTAACACACAGCCCTGCTGCTCAGGCCAGCCTCCAGCCCGAAACTCAGTTTACACTGACGCTGCACYATGGTCACCTCCACCATTCCCAGGAGCTGGGCCACATCCCTGCTCACCATTCCCATGAGACTTCCATAAAGTCACAGTTTCCAGCCTTTCCAGCCTGTCCCTGAGTGGTTCCATTTCCAGGGAGGAATGCCCTGGGCTCAGGAGAGGTCACATTGTGTAAGGTTGATGTGTAGCTTCCAGGAAGCCTCTCTGGGCACTGATGTACCGGGGTTACAACCAGGAAACCTGTCCAGAGGCACTTATTTCACATGTACTTATGCTCCTTCGTTTTCAAATACATGACCCAAATCTCATGCAGCCSCTGTGTGAGGCACAGCCCCGTCAGGCTCTGGCTGAGCCTTGGGACTGGGGTGGTTCTCTCTGGTGTCACTTCTGGGAACCTCTGGCAGCTGCTCTCTACCAAAGCGAGTGTCAGGACTTCACACCCCCCTTACCCCAGCAATGGGCACTGCAGGGCCACCCCAGGCAGTGACGGGCCCGACAGGGACGGACTGTCCACGGCTGCTGGGGCTGTTGCAGGGCACTGGGAGGCACTGGGCCGTGCTGTGGGTGGCAGGTGAAGCTCAGGAGGAGACAGGAGTGCAGAGACAGCAGGGGCTCTGCTGTGTCACTGAGCTCCTGAGCAGTTTGGTGATGGCGATGCCACCTCCCTTGGCCGTGATAAATGGCACAAGGAGCCATGAGTGCTGTTCTGGTGACAGCCTGGCCRTGGTGGTACACCTGTCACACCACCCCTGGGTCCAGGGAGGCACGTTCAGCATMACTGGCTGGAGCTCTGGCCAGCCCAACACATCCATTTACCCTTCCAGCAATATCCCACCATGCAGCACCAACCCCTCCTCCCTCTCTGGCAAAACCCCCCAACTGAAGCATCCGCCACCAGCRCCCACAGGGACAGAGTTGGGTGTGTTGAGGCCACCATGGCTTGGCCTGACTGTAAAAGGAGGGAATTGCTCTGGTGGAAGCTGGCACTGCCCCAGGAGCTGCCAGCGCTCGGTGCCGGAGGTCGTGTAGGGGCTGCAGGCGGACAGGGGCARAACGTTGTGGTCAAAGCAGAAACTGCAGCTTGGGAGAAAGGAGATTCAGGGCAGATTTTTAATTTGAAGGAATTTCTCCAAGATCCACCTTGGCAGAGAGAAGCAGTGACTGAGCTCATACAGGCACTGTGTGTGGTCCCGCTCTGCCCTGGGTGCTCCTGCARGCTCGGGGCTGATCACCCTGTGGTCCACTGGCACCCGTGGTGGGAGTGACCCCTTGTGTGTCACACCCCGGGACAGGAGCAGGGGGTCTCCTGGTGCGCAGCAGCTGGGAACAGTCCACTAAAGGTCACTCACCTGCACTGTGGAGAGCACAGGAAGTCAGCAGGGTTTATGACAGTGAGAAGTGCTGGAACGGTCTCGTTGAAGCTATTCTCTACTTCCAGAGTCCTTGGGCTTTTGTCTGTGTTGCAACCCTCAGCTGAGCACCCACGAGGTACCTGCAGTGTCAGTGTGTCCTGCCAGTCCTCTGGCCTTGGCACATGTAACTGTGTTACACATCTCTGGGGTCCCAAGGAGATCTGGGGATATTCTGAAGAGATTTTGCAAGATCCAGTCCTAAGTGAGGATTTCAGATCTTTGGTTTCCCCTCTAGTCCTGGCARAATGAAAAAAACAAATCAGGAAAACCAGCATTACTGTTTTCTGCTGAGCTGTAATTAGCCTCTGGGCACAGGTTTGGGACGAAATAGCTCAGAAATGGTTCCTGCCCTGCCGGCCTGGTCCTGATGTGCTGCTGGGGCCGTGGCATTGCTTTGCACCAGGGGCTCCCTGGCTCRGGGCTCCCTGGTCAGTGCTGTGCTCGAGGCCCCTCTCACCCCTCACGCCTGCAGCCGGCTTGTAAAAGCTCTGGAGGTGCTACGGAGCCATGGAAGTGCGCTGGGTGCAGGGGATGCAGCGTCCCCTCTGGTCCCTCTGAGCCCCTCTGATCCCACCTTGTGTTTGTCTCTCTGCAGATTTTGACAGAGCTGAAGTCGGACAACCAAAGGCTGAAGGACGAGAACGGAGCCCTCATTCGTGTCATCAGCAAACTCTCCAAATAGGAATCCTGAGCAAAGGCAGGACGAGGAGGGGTGTCCCACACCAGCTGCCAACCCCACCACTGAGCCCTTCCCCCCTTTCCTTCCCGTCGTGTACAGCAAGCGTTTCAGCCATGGGATCAATGTCACACCTGCCTTGCCCTGCCCTTTGCTGTACATTCCCTTTCTGCCCCTATTTACACCCAACACACCCCCTGCCATTTCATTTTTTTTTTATTTAAGCATGTTGTGATATCTTGGACATTTTATTCAAGGGAGAAATGTGAGGACTGGGTTTGAGCTGCCAAAACTTCTTCCAGAAGCCCAGTATTTGGTGTTGGACTCTAACCTGGAGTGGGAAGCTCCTACTGTAAAAAGTGACAGCTGAAGAACTAATCCAGCATATGCAAGCCCTTTACAGGTGGGAAATGTGAACACAGGCTGAGACTCTGAGGATGCACATCAACCCACTGAGATGTGGGACTCTGGTTAAATGTGATGCTGTGAAAGCCACCAGAGCTCACGTCTGTCACAGGCTGATGAGCTGCTTTGCACAGAGACTTTCTCCTCTTGCCCCAGTAGACTGAGTTTATTTAAGATTTTGAACCTGTTCAGTAACATCAGCACTGACACTCGGTGTCAGACCCTTGTCCCTCACCCTCTCTTTTCCCCACAGCCTGGGTGATGCTGTGTCACATTGTGTCCTTCCAGGGCTTCTGTCTCTATGATTGGTAGCATCCAGTTGCACCTGGACTCTTGTTCCTTGGGACAGGATGTATCACAGGTACTTGCCGAGCTTTCTGAAGGACAAACTTGAACCCCTACAGACCCTCTGCTGCTTTCACATGTGTGTGAGCGTGAATCACCTTGCAGGGAGCTGTGCCCACACCAGAAACCAGCCTCCCCTTCCTAACAGCCGTCTGGGACATTCTCCTGCTGCCTCCCTGAAGGCAGAGCCCCGTAGTGGAGCCTGGTCTGGTATTTCGGGTACTCCCCTTTGATTTACAGCAGAATTTTTAGAGAGAAGGAATGCCAGCATCCCATCCCACACACTTTGGAAAGGTCAGGGTGTGTCAGTGTCAGAGGGACAAGGAGTTGCTGGAAACTGAATCACCGTGATAAAGTCTTCTAACCTATCAAATACTTGTGATAAGCCTTGATCTTGAAGGAAACCTCCAAAAATACCCCTCTTTGATGTTACATGCACTCTGAACAGTTTGGAATTGTTTTCTCCATGGGCATTCAGACATTGGCTCCTCTCTCCATGCTGTGGGACCTGTCATCAGGTCTGTTGAGCTTCCCCTTAACAGACTCCTCTCAAACAATACTTTCCCTTCGAGATGTCTTGCTGTACCCAAAACACTTTCCCATCTACATCCTTCCATATTTGTCCTTTCATCCCCTTTCTCCTTGGACTCCCCATTCTGTCTGGCCAAGGGCAGCAGTTCTCGGTCACTGAAGCTGGAGGTGGCCATGGAGCAGCTCTGCCATGTTCCCAGGCAGCTCTGCTGGCTCTGGCTTGGGGGGACTCTGCACTATCAGAGAGATGAGATACTTGAACATGAGCAGAATACTTGAGCTTGCTCAACAGGGTAAAATTTATCTGTATCGGGCAGTCCTGGGCTTTTTGGAACCTTCTGCTGGTTATTGCCTCAGAAAGCATCTTTATTTTCCTCTGCCAGCGGTTTTTTCTCTTTGTGTCACCCCCCCCGCCAAATTCTCCATTTTTCCGCCTTCCCCTCCCCATCCTGCCTATTTCCACCTCTCTTGCTCTTCCTGGAGCTGCTGGTTTTCCCCAGGCAGCTCTGACCAGACGTTGCTCTTCAGCCAGTGGAGCCGCTGCGTGGCAGAGGCACCATTTCTCCTAGTACACTGAGGCCCTTCCTCTGCTGCTGAGCTTTGGGAGGAAGAGACCAAAGCTGGTAAAGGCATCAGGGTTTCTGCGGAGCACTGCCTAAGCCGGGCATCCTTTTTATATTCCTTGATTTTAACCCTGCTCTACTTAACAGCTTTAAGTCTTGAGATCTGGTCAATGCTTCCCCTGCACGCTGTTCCCTCTTGGTGCACTCTTTATGTGAGTACTTCTGCCGTTCTTGATGTTTTCTCTCTTGGTGACCCGCTCCTCGCTTCAGCCTCGGGCTCTGGCTCTGGTCAGGATCAGGGGACCGGGAGCCGGTCCCTTCTGTGCCGCGCGGAGGAGGAGACACTCCCCAGCTGGGCAGGCGCCTCAGGTCGCGCCTCCCGGCAGGATGAGGAGGAGAGTTCAGACTAAAGATCCTGTTCTTCTCACGGGCGGGTTCCTGGCAGCAGGAAGAAGCCTGGTGTCTGTTTTAGGGAGAGGTTTCAACCCAGTCTGACAAATCCATCACGCACTGATGTTTTGCCCCTTCCTACCAGGACACTCACTGCGCTTTTTCCTAAGGAACGGAGTGGGAAGGCTGTGGGAGGCTCGTTCCTTTGAGTGGCACCTTGCAAAGCCAAACCACTTTAGCTGAAGTGTCTGCTTAGCACTGGATTCTCCCGAGCCCTGGTGGGGGAGGGCCCCCACAGCTCAGTGTCCCTGATCAGCCAAAGCTGTGAGCGTCTCGCGGTGGCGGCGCAACTGCAAACCAAATCTTGAGAAYGAATTTTTTTTGGTCTCACTTCATGCCTGACATAACCAGTGCACTGAGGAGGTGACAAACAGGACACCTTGAACCCTGTGCTTGGGGCAGGGTGTGGAGCGAGTAGGTTTTAAAACTGATCCCTCTTGGAACCAGAGCATTTGCCAGACGTGGTCTCCCTTGGGGAGCACGAGCTTTTTTTTCTAAGCAATTGCTTGGGGTGAGTTAATTTTTATTGCTTGGGGTGAACCCGCCTGTTGTGGCTGCGAGTTTGATGATGGCTCTTTGTAAATAAACTCCTTGGAGACGCAGGACTGGCTGACGAGATGGGGAGAGAATGTATTTTTATGCAACTTTTGAGTGGCCTTTCAAACCCTGAGATGAATGATTTGTTTTACTGGTTGTTGTTATATAGTATTATAAGTATTATGTGTTTGAAAGTTTGGGAATAATATTCACAGCTATGATGCTTGTAAACACAACAGTATTTATAAATGAATAAAATAAGAGTTGATAAAATAGAAGCTTTGACTTTGTTTTCATCTTTCTGGAATTATAAGTTGTTTGAGTTAAAACTCCCTGTTTCTCCCAAAATTCTTGAGGCATGACAATATCCATCATCCACAGAAGCACAAATGCTCTGCAGCTACAACACAGGTGCCTGTTCAGGGGAAGCTGAAATGAAGGCACTAGGTTGCACATCCCTGAAAACCACCCACCWGTGGAAAGGCAAACAGGAGTGGGTCCCATCTCCTACTCAGCACCCCATGGGGAATCACACCCATCTGCCACTGTGGTGGCAAGGCCTGTTGGCTCTGCTCGGTTTGGCCAGGACAGTGTGACACAGGCAGGCGCTGGTGGCACATCTGGGAACCCCTGTCTGAGGTGAGACTGCTGGAACCTCCACATGTTCCAGTCTCCATAGGTGGTCGGTTCAGACTGAGCTCYTCTCTTGGGGTTGGGGGTTTCCAGCATCTCTGTGGAGCAGGAAAGGACCTAAATGTGACTGTATGGACCAGACTCCGTGTGCTGGGAGAACTTTGTGGGGACCTTTGATACTTCCCACCTGTGCCCCRTGTCTGGGCCAGCCACGCTCAGCCAAGGGCTGGGGCTCAAGGCTGCCCAAAGCACAAGTCACAGGGAGCTGGTGGGGCTCAGCCTGGAGAAARGGAGGCTCAGGGGGGACCTTCTGGCTCTCCACAACTCCCTGACAGGAGGGGGCAGCCGGGGGGGGGGGCGGGGCGGGTCAGGCTCTGCTCCCAGGGAACGGACAGAATGAGAAGGAACAGCCTCAAGCTGTGCCAGGGGAGGTTCAGGTTGGATATTGGGGGAAATTTCTTCATGGAAAAGGTTGTCAGGCACTGGCACAGGCTGCCCAGGGCAGTGGTGACGTCACCATCCCTGAAAGCGTTCAAATGACACGTAGATGTGGCACTTGGGGACATGGTTTAGTGGTGAACGTGGCAGTGCTGGGTTAACATTGAGCTCCATGATCTTAGAAGGCGTTTCCAACCTAAATGATTCCATGATTCTGTTTTGGGGGACCTAGGCCCTTGTGGGGTTCCACCCACACCTGCACCACTCCATCCTCCCTGGGCTTACTGCCCTGGGACCTGCCCCTCACTGCAGACGCCCCATGAGCCCCAGCAGCAAGACCAGAAGGGAAACAGCTCCTTTCAGCTCTTTTCTTTAATAAGGAGACAGAGATCGTTACAAAATAACCATCAAACGATCAGAGACGGAACAACAGAGTCCACACGAGGGAAGGGGCGTTAAAAGCAGCTTCCGCCGGAGCCGAGCGCTGCGGGGCTGGGATGGGGCAGAGCGGAGCCGGCGCTGCGGGTCCAGGAATGGCCGAGCCTGCGACCCCCGAAGGAGCTGGCTCCTCCCTCCYGGTTCGCGGAGGGGGAAAAAAGGAAAAGAAAGCAGAGCCTGTTGCCAAGACTCGTGTATTCACTTCCATTTAACCCCAGGAGCATCTCCATGGCACAAATGGGTTTGTTCCGCGGTGCCACCAGGAGGGTGGAATTCCAGCTCTCATCCCCAAAACAGAAATCACCCGGCTGGACACCGCAGAAATAACCCAAATTGCTCCAAAAAGCCTTTTCACCACCGGCAGGTTGGCCCCAACATCTTGTGCCCAGCATTGTCCCGTCTCCTCACCCGGCGTGACAGCGGCATCCAAGGCCACCGAGGCAGTGGCCGGTGCGGCTCGTCCTGGCAGCCTGAGCCCCGTGAAACCAGGGGGGACGTGGACACATGGGGGGAAGGGGTCACGGCTCACCGTGGGCCCGTCCTAGTGGGCTCCCAGCGCACCGTGCTCTAATATGGCTTCTAAAGTTGCTCTGACGGTGAAATGCACCAACGCGACACAGGACACCGAAGCCACGATGTTGCTGCTACCCGGCCATGGGACAAACGCGACGAGATACAGGAACAAGACACACACGGGCGCCACGGCTGCGTCGGTGACAGCTCACCCTCCGCTGGCGGGCCGGGCTTGGCATGCTTTGCTTCTTGGCATTGTTTTCTTCTTTTATATAATTTTATTGGGGGGCTTCGTTTTATTCGGGGGGAAGAGAATCAGGGCGGTGGAGAGCTCTCCAGCGATGAGTTTGGTTGGTCGCCGTCTCCTCCCTGGCGGGAGGCCGGAGCTGGGGACGGCGGTGCCGGGGCGGTGGCGGCGCCGCCGGGCTGGGGCCATGCTGCTACTGCTACGTGGCTGCGTCACATGCACTGCTCGTGGTATATACAGCTATGTCTCCATATATTTTACCTACACACAGCTAAGGGGGGGTCAGAGGCAGCGCAGATGGCTTCAGTATGTTGGTTGGTTTTCCCTTTTTTATTAAAAAAAAATTAAATTATGTATTAAAGTCACAGTCTTCCCCCTCCCCCAAGGCTTGAAGAGTATGAATGGAAACCAGCCAGGTGGGATCTCCACCCCCGGCAAGACCCCGGCTGATGCGGCGGGTCTGGGGGGGCGGGGGTGGATGGGGTTGCACAGGAGAAGGTACATCGGGTGTGTGCAGGTGTGATGTGCAGATGTGCAGCTTTGAATGTGTGAAGGTATGCAGCTGTGCAGGTGTGATGTGCAGGTGTGATGTGCAGGTGTGCAGATGTGAAGATGTGCAGGTGTGCACACCTCCACCTGCTCCCCAGGGAAGGCTGCAGGGCCGTGCACACTCACTGACTGCAAACAGGAGGATCTCAGTGCTCTTTCCACTTACTGCTTTTTTAACCCATTTCCTTGTAAGGCAAATGCCCTCCCAACCCAGGTGCCTGGATGGACCCCAAAATGAGGCTGAGTCCTGCCAGTGCTCCTGGCCATGGGGCATCAGCTTCCCCCCCATTCTCCATTATTAAAAGCATCCCGAGACTTCTTCTCCCTTTGGCTACAGGAGCAGGGCAGGACCCCAGCTGTCAACACTGACACATYCATTAGGAAAAGGGACTCATTAAAGCTGGAGATGGCCCTGCAGAACCACTGGCTTCATGACCCCTGCAGACCCAGCATGGCCTCGGTGCCACCTTCACCAGGGCATGGGCCAAGTGCAGCCGCAGTGGTGGTGGAGGTGGTCCTTGGAGGTCCCCATCCAGCATCGCCCCTCCCACCCCACAGCTTGGCTATCCAAGCCCCAAACCTCCCAATGATGGAGGTGTCCCTCCCTGGGGACCTGTCCAAAGCTGCACAACCCCCCAGGGGCRGGGGCTGGTCCCCGTGTACATCTGAACCCTCTGAGCTGTTGCTGCCACCAAGTTTCCCATTGTCTCCCCACCTCCAGAGAGGGCTGGGATGCTCTTTGGGAAGCTGGAGCTGTGGGAGCTGCCAAAGTATCTGACAGCACCAGGGTGAGCTCAGCTTTGGCACTTTGTCCCCAGGCTTGGGACACCCTGCACTGCGGTCCCAGCCCAGGTGTTGGACCCCCAGAGCAGCGTCCCCAGCGCCAGCGCGCCCCAGGGCTGTGCCCCTCGCTGCTGCAGTGCTGGAACCCCCAGCACCGAGTCCAGGGAAGCCAAGGGGAGCAGAGCGTGAGGCTGCTGTGGAGCTGGAGCTGGGATGGGGACGCCAGCCAACTTCAGCACTCCAGTACAGACTGGGCTGAACTGGGCAGGGCTGCTGGACCCTCTCCCAGCTGCAGAGAACGGTGCTGGCTTTCCAGCTCAGGGACTTGGTTGGACAGTGGGAGATGTGGCCCAGAGAAGCTCTTACCTGCTGTCAGGGACACAGATATGGCTTATACCCCCRAGGGGAGCAGGACAGGAAAGATTTAGCGGCCTGCACTCCTGGTGGGGAGTAGCAGCTCATGGGGGCTTTGGTCCCTTGTTGGCCCTGGGCTTGCTCTTACCCTCCCCACCTGCAGCAGGTGGTGGGGCTGGAGTTCCCCGTGGCCCCCCAGCTGCCCTCAGGCTGTGCTGRGGTGTCCACGGCGAGGCTGAGCCCTGGGACACACAATGGACAGTCTTTGGGGAGGCACCTGGTACCACTCTGGGGGGTTGCCCCCACCACATTTGGAGACCTCTCATTGTAAACCTGCCTTGTGGAAGCAGCTGGATCTACAGGTTTCACCAAGCATGGGGGGACACAGATGCAAATCACCCAGCGCTGCCCCTCTGGGTACAAAACAGAGGTGGTGATGGTGGTGGAGATCTTCACAACTCTGCTGGTGCATCCACATCCCACCATGTGTCTCCTTGGAGCAGCCCCCCCAAGGCTCCCTGTGCTCAGACGGCCTCCACAGTTCCTGTTGCAACACCAAGAGCTCAGCACTCCACCACCACAGTGGGACCTGTGGCCCCTGCAAACCTCTCCTCAGAGAATCCAAACCTGGAGCTGGGCAGGGGCACTCGGCTGACCCTGGGCAGGACCAGGGGGAGGCACCTGGGTCTCTTCAGGGGGTCTTCTGCACAATTTTTCTGTCCCACTGCTGGTCATGCCCCAACCAAGCACAGTGGGTCTGGTCGTCTCGCATCATCAGGCTCCAGTATCACCTCCATGCAACGTTCCACGGTTCCCCACGTGATCCCAAGGACAGGATGGCAGCAGCAGTGCTGCAGGCTGGTGACAGCTGCCAGGGAAGCTCCCGGGCATGCCGGTGGCTTTGCACCGGAAAGGGATGGCAAGCGGAGGCAATGGGACATGCAGCAGAAGGGAGCGATGCTGAAGAACRAAAAGAACCATCCATGTCTTTAACCTCTTCCCCTGGAAGCTATTGGGACTGCCTGGAAACCCTTCCAGAGGCATCAAAGGGCATTTCAGCTTAGAACAGAACAAAAAACCAAACGGAAGGTTGCAGAACTGAGGTATCAGTAGCTCTGGGTCGACTGTCCGCAGTGCCGCGCCGGCCGGCAGAGCTGCCTATTTGTTTTTCCCGAGAGCTGCGTCTACTTCTTCCTCTGGCTTCAGCGAGTGCCACTGGGCAATGGGCCGCCGGGGGTTGGCCAGCATGTCGGACCAGTGCCGCAGCTCCGTGCCAGTGGAGTTGCAGCCTGTGAAGATCTTACCAATGGCTTCGTTCTTCCCCAGCTTGTCGTAGTCCAGCACTGTGATAACCACTTGCACTTTCTAAAGGAGGAAACCTTCTTTAGAGGGGTGGAAAGGCACAGTGGCCGTGAGGCTCCATGGCCTTAAGGTGCCCCAGGGATCCCCCAAGGCTGAGCCCTGCCATGGCCTACTGTGGGGCAGGACCCTCTCCATGCTTCCTCCACGTCCTTCCCAAGRAGCCCAGGGCTGCAGAGCCATGGTGGGAGCCCAGCTCATCCTGACATGACTCACCTGGGAAAGGTCACCAAGGTGCAGTGTGGGGCTGGGCAAGAGCTGTGGGCTACTGGGCTGGGGCAAGGGGCACATGCAGGGCCTTGCACAGGACATGGAGGGGCAGAAGGCACTGGCCAAGGGTCCAAAACGCCCCTAGGACCACCCTGTTATGCTTGGGGTGAGCACTGTAGGATCAGGAGCAGAGGAAAGCTCTATTTCAGCCCTGGTATGGGTTGGGGTTTCATCTCCCACAGGTGCTGCCCAGCCTCCCACCTCTGCCCCCACACCAGCTGCCCTCAGCATCAGCCCAGGCCCAGGATAGGACTGGAAGTACCTCCTGGGTGAGYGGACCAGCTCGGCAGGAGTGGCTCAGGCTGCTGGGAAGGCTGGGACGAGGCTCAGGCAGCTGCAGGACATCTCCCATCGCCCCCCCTTGCCTGCCTCCCAGCAGAGTGATCACACAAACCTGTATCTGCTCGAAGGGGATCTCAAAGCTGAAGGACTCGTTGAAGTAGGGGTTCAGGGTCTTCTTCTTGACTGTGGTCTTCTTCTTCTTCAACCTCTTGCCATTCTGCAGCAGGTGGATCTTCACGTAGGGATCTGGGGGTCAGGAGGGGGCATCAGCCAGGGCTGAGGTGCCCACGGGACACCACTGGCCTGGTCCCAGGAGACATCTCAGCCCAGGGTGAGGGAGAGACCACCATGAGTAAAGGTGCTCTGAGGTTGGTGGATGGATGCCAAAGCCAGAACAGATGGGCTGGAGAGGATTTGTGGGAGCAACTGGCCAAGGGATGGAGCAGAGCTCTTCTGCTTTCGACAGAGCTGGGGGAGAGTCTGAACCACCCCTCAGGAGAAGCTGAGGGAGCTGGAGGGGCTCAGCCTGGAGAAAAGGAGGCTCAGGGGGACCTTCTGGCTCTCCACAACTCCCTGACAGGAGGGGGCAGCCGGGGGTGGGGCTCTGCTCCCAGGGAACAAGGGACAGGACAAGAGAAGACAGCCCCAAATTGTGCCAGGGGAGGTCTAGTTTGGACAGCAGAGTAATTTCTTCACGGAAAAGGTTGTCAGGCATTGGACGTGGTTGAGTCCCCATCCCTGGAACTGTCTGAGGAACAACTGGACATGGCTTTGAGTGCTCTGGGCCGGTGAGGATCAGTCACAGGTTGGAGTCAWTGGCCTTGGAGGTCTTTTCCAACATGAATGGTTCTGGGACTTTATGCTGTGAGTCCCCTTGTAGGAGGGCTCAGTGGAGTGATAGCTGGCTGGTCAGGGGAGTGACATTTCGTGGGTGCTGCCCTGTCACCCCCATTTCTGGAGCAGGACACCCCACAATAAAGCTGAATCCTTCCAGCCGTGCAGGTACTGCTTTTGTCATGGTTAAGGTCTGGAGAGAGCTGAGGACCCTTGGGCACAGAGCTCAGCTCCAGGATGRGGCTGGGAAGACACTTTGAGCACAAAACATGCTGTCAGCCAAGGTCCCTGGCCCCCAAGTCAAGGAAGAGTAGGACCAGGAGCAAATGGCAGAGGAGCACTTGCACCACCCAGATCCTGCAGCATCCTGGTCCTGGACACAGTGGGGAACCAAATCTAAAATGTCTTTCCTAAGAGCTGGGGAAGGGGTCTCATCCCATGCCCACCTCCCCTTGGCCCCCAGCCAGACCTTGGGCTGCCTCCAAGGCAGGAGGAGGTGCTGGGGGCTTCCCTGAGCCCTGCCAGACTGATGGCCCCAGGGTCCTTCCCAACAGAGGATGCTGAGAGCTGGGGGAGGCTGCCCCTGAGCAACACCCACCTGAGAGACCCCCGACATCCATCTTCTTCAGGTTCTTGGCTTCCAGGATGCAGACAGTGAGCTTCCCGGCCGTGGGCACGTACCGGAGGGAGATGCAGATATCTCCCAGCTTCTCTGGCTGCCAGGCAGAGCAGGGAGCGGGTATCAAAGCCTTGCCAGTGCCTCGGGTGCAGTGTTTGGACACGGTCACACATGCAAGTCCCCCCAGTCCCTGCTCAGCCCAGGCACAAGCTGGCACCCCATGAACCAGCACAAGAGGTTGATCACTGGGTCCAGGGCAAGCCAGGCCTAGCACAGCATTCAAGATGTTTTATACTCATTTTTTCTTATAAAAAAGTTTTTACACAGAGGAACAACAGGGCAGATCCTGCCCAGTAATCACAGCCAGGACATTCATGGTACCCTGGTGGGACCCCACAGTGGCCGTCACCCTGAGCACTGTGGGATGGTCCCAAAAGCAGAGCTCGGCCCGTGTCCACCCCCCAGCCAAGGGGTTCACTGAGGGCCAGTGTCTCTCACCTCCTCCTTCTCGCCGCTCTGCAGGTCCCGCCACTCCTCGATGGGCTGGCCCAGGTCCACTGTGTTCATGGGCACCTTCACCTCACCGATGATGTCGTGCTTGGAGAAGCGATCGAAGTCGTAGATGGCCATCACCAGCGTCTTCCCACCCAGCTCCTGGTAGGGGACCTGCACAAACAGACAACAACCAGGCTGGCCACGGGCTCAGAGGACCCCGAGCCAGGACCACCCACTCTCGGCAGGGAAGGTCAGCGTGCGGGACCGCTACGATCAGGAGGAAGGACGGAGTGGGAGACAAGGTCCTGTGTTATGGATGAAGCGGCTCACCTTGAAGGTGAAGGTCTCGTTGAAGGCAGGGTTGAGTGTCTTCTTCTGCACTTTGGTCTCGTACTTCTTCTTCTTGTCAGGGAGCAGGAACACCTTGACGTAGGGGTCTGAGGTGCCGCCCATGTCCAAAGCTGGCAGTTCGGCAGCTTGGAGGATCCCCACCGTGAGCTGAGGGGTGCAGAGGGGTCCTCAGCGAGACAGCCCAGCCACATGCTGCAGCTGCCAAGGGTTCATCTCCAGCCCAGCGTGGGGCAGGACTTCCAGTGGCACAGCACCCAGCTCCTCTCTCCCTCCCGTGCCACCCAGATCCAACACGGAGACTTGGCCTCTCAAAAACCCCCCTGGGCAAACCCCACTCCTCCGCTGAGCCCCAGCCCCTCCATCACCTGGTTTGCCTGGAAGTCATAGTCCAGCGAGAACTGCAGCTTGCCCAGGTTCTCTGGCTCCTTCTCCTCTTCCTCACCTTCCCCCTCTGTCAGACCTGTCTCTGCGTCATCGTCATCCTGTTGGTCCTGCAATGGCAGCCGAGGTGTCCAGCTCAGCAGGATGGTCACAGCGGCTCCAGCCCCACACCACTGGAGACCTCAGCACCCCAGCCCTACTGGCATCTCAACACCYGGATTCTGCCCATCGGGGGAAAGGAGACACGTGCTGGGGTCGTGAAGCACTGACAGAGCAGCCCAGGGGTGGCACTGCTGCTGCCACAGCCATGTGGCTGCCAGGGAGCCCCCGGTGCTGGTCCAGCTGAGATGGCCTGGGGGCTGCCCAGGGAGTCGGGACAAGGGATCGACTCCAGTGGAGGGAGGTTTGGTGCTTGCAGGTGGTGGGTCTTGAGCCTCCCAGCCCATGCTTGGAGGAGCACTACAGCCAGAGCTAAGGGCTTATCAGGGCCATCTCCAGGCTTTGTAGGCTCAGAAATAGAGATATACTCTAATTGTCCCCAGGAAAACCACCCCTCTTCCTGCCTCTCCAAGAACAGTCCATGGGGTGGGAGTCCCAGCTCCTTACCCCCTCTCTGATGTGTCCCCAGTCCCCCATCCCACCCTGGAAGCAGATGACGAAGAAAGATGCTCATGGTGACACTTACATGGAGGGTGTCCCAAGGCAGAGAGGGACCAGGCAGCCAGGGCAGCAGGGCAGGAGGACAGCGAGGGCACCGTGGGGGAAGAGAGACACATCACACAGAGCATCACGGGACACGTGGCRGGGTGGGGGATCAGGGTTTGTACGACCCCGTGGAGCCCCATAGGATGCAACCCTCACTCTCCACCGGGGAATCCCACCCCRTGGTGCCCACATGGCTCTGAAGAGCAGGAACAGACAGCCAATATCTCCCACCCCCTCCAAATGGCCCTGGATCAAGGCCATTGGAATGGCCGGGCTGGACCCAAGCCTGTGGGTACCGAAGCATCCCTTGGGCTGGCCCCGGGATGAGGCACCAGCACCTGTCTCTTCACCACTGACTTTTTGGGGACCCCAGAATGCCAAGTGTTTTGGTCTGGTGGCCCTTCCCTCTCAGCTAAAGGCTCAGTGAAATGAGGRTGACCCAGAGGGAGGTGGGAAGACACAAGGGATTAAATCAAGATATCCTGGTTCAGGTGAAGTATTGGCAGGTCCAGGCCAGCTTGAGCCTGATCCCATCTGGGCCACTGGACACTGGAAGAGGACAGTGCTGCTGTCTCAGGTCCTGACTACACTGTCCCATCCCAGGGTCCTTGTGGCTCCATCCCAAACTGCTGCCCCAGCACAGTTCCTAACTCAGCCAGAGGGGCTGTTGGCCAAGCAGCCCAGGAGGACATCACCTGGTTGCCTGACTTCATGTCCTTCATGTTCATGGCATTCTTCATGCCTTTGCCCTTCTCCTTCTTGTTCTTCTTCTTCTTGCAGCAGCACTTCTTGCAGATGCAGAAGCAGCAGGTGAGGATGAGGAGTCCGGCCACCACCGCGATGGCGATGAGGGCCCAGGGTGGCACTGTGGGCAAAAGCCAGGGTTGTGGTCAGCCCTGCAGCTCCCTCCCAGCCACCCAAAACCTTGTTCCACATGGTGCACTGGGACCAGTGCAGTGCAGAGGTCATCAGGAGGGTAACACCTGGGAAAGCGGCAGCCACTCACAGGGGATCTTGTTGAGCTCATTCATGAACTTGTCCCTCAGCTTGGTGAACATGTCCTCCTTGCTCTCGCCCGGCCCCGCAGCCTCTGTGGAGTTTTCCATCGTGCTCATGGGCAGCGTGGTGGCCGTGGCCTCCGGGGCTATCATGGAYGCTTGCTTGAACGTCATGGTGGGTCAGGGGCTCCCTGAAACACAACATCACCTCGGTGGTCACACAGGATCCTGCTGCCCCCACTCCTCCCCACACCCCGGCTGTGTCCCCAGGACAGCGTCCACATGGACAGCAGGGCTGCAACTTCGACCCCAAAGTGCCTCCATGACTGAGCTCCAGCTCCAAAGTGTCTTCACAACCCAGCTCTGGACCCAAAGTGTCTCCACAACCCAGCTCCAGCCCCAAAGAGGGTCCACGACCCCAGCAGAAGGCAGCTTGCAAAGAGAAGACCAGAACAGGGAAGTATCCCAGGGAATGAGTGGTGCCAGTGGGGCTAAGGAGGACACCAGACTCTCCAGTGGGAAAAACAAAGAKATGAGCAGGATCACAAATAACCTAGGAAGGAGTTTCTGGAGGCAGGTGAGCTCTGGCTTGGGTGCACCCCCTTCCCTGCATCTCTTCTTCCTCCTTGGTGAGGTCTCCTCACCCAGAGCATTGTTCCCCAGGGCGAGCTGCACGTCTGGCCTTCCTGCAGCACTGGGAAAGGAGCATTCTCACCTCAAAAAAGCCAGCTAGAGAGACCTGGGGGTGTTCTTGCCCCARACTGACACTTCCATGTGTTTACAGCCACCTCTCAGGTGAATCATGCACTGAGTCCCACAGAGTGTGGCTACACACCTGGACACCTTCTTCCTGCACCACTGCTCCGAAKGGATTATGGTGTGGGGGTCTGGGGGGAATTCTACGAGGCAGAGGGACTCCTTCACACCACAAAACGAGCTGATTACMTGACTCGCCCAGACAAGGTCCCTGCTGCAAGTTCAGGCTTTGCCACCCAATGGCTCGGCCACCTTCCCACCCCACGGAGGGGCTGCCACCGCCACAAACACCAGCATCAGCACCACTCGACCCTGAAACCCAACACTGGAGGGCTGGAATAGGATGCTGGAGTTCCCCCACAGACCCCACATCCTGCTTGGGATGAACCAGCAGGTGCTGCATTTAACCCTCACCTGGCTGAGGGTTTTTTCATGCCAAGGGCTTCATAGTTCCCCAAAGCTTCCAGTGGCTGAGGACGCCTGGATGTGTGCCTGGGTTTGTCCCCACCACTCGAGGGGTTTGTCCCCATCACTGCCCATGTGCACTGGGGTTGGTCCGAGGAGGACCAGGATGTGGAGACCCGAAGCAGCTGCGGGTGACTCCCCAGTGCTGGATCCTGCCCCCCTTGTCTGGGGTAGGGGGTCCTGGCTCTGCCCTGCACCCATGAACAAAGGGTGGGAGGTCCAGGCCTGACACCCTGCAAGCTCTCCAGAGAGCATGAGGTGGGGGTGCACCCCACCCCACTACACACAGGGCACCCTCTCTGCACCCAAACCCGCTACAGAACGTGGGCAGCACCCACAGGAGGCACCTGGATGAGCTGACCCTCCTCCCAGTCCTTGGGCGCCCAGCCCAGCACTGCCTGGGGAGCGTGGGGGCTCCCCGGATGCAGGGGATCTCGCTGGGATCACGACACTGCCATGATCACGATGCTCCTCACRCCCCGTGGCACGGAGCCACCGTCCCGGGGGACAGGCACAGCCGGGGCTGCGCAGCACCCGCAGCCGGGCACACAGCGGGGCCCTCGGGTGTGCACGGGAAGGGCGAGCGGCGCCGGCTGTGTCTGTGCACCTGTGAGGCTGTGCAGGTGTGGGATGTGTGTGCAAAGGCCAGGGCACGGCGGGTGTGATGTGCACAGGGGTGCTCCTGCACTGGGCGTGTGTGCATGTCTGTGCACAGGGGGAAAYGTCTGTGCACATCCGTGCACTTGCGCAAGCGTGTGTGCACGGGGATATGCAGGCATGTGTGAAGGTGTGAACCCTTGTGAAAGATGTGAAAACAGGGTATGAATGCCTCTGTGTGTTTGCGTGTGTGTGTGTAAATGTGCCTGGGGTGTGTGTCTGCTTGTGCACGGGCAGTGTGTGTGCCCGTGGCCATGCACACCTGCCCAGGGCTGTGTCGGGGTGCCAGCGCTTGTGCACTTGTGCAGCGTCCATGTGGCTCTGCCAGCACCTGCATGTGGGTGTGTCCTCACGTGTGCATGGCAGTGCCCACAGCCTGTGCAGGGGCACACACACACTCACACACACACACACTCATGCACTCACACGCGCACACACACACCCCCTCGTCCCCTCTCCGTGCCAGCCTGCATGTGTGGGAACCGTGGGGGCTGGGGGCCATGGTGGGACAGGGGGCTCCGGGGGCAGAGATGCAGCGCAGGAATTTGTCCAGGGAACTGCTGCCTTGGGGGCTTTTTCGACGCTGCCCGTGGCAGGGGGAGCTGCAGGCAGCATCAGGCCTCACTGCAGGGGTTGCTTTTGAACCGGGCAAGATAATTAGCATTACTAATTGCTCCCTTGTGGTGCTCACCGGGTGCTGGCAGAGCTGAGGACCGGGGGAAACTGAGGCTTGGGAGGGGCCCGTGGGGAGCAAGCCCATGGAGACCCTGTTGGTGCCCGCTCCAGCTGAGTATCTTACAGCCCCTGGGATCCTGCAGGGGCTGATCCTGCACCCCCAAGAGAAGGGGCCAAGCTTTGGTCCCCCTCCTGCATGGGCTGGGCGGGGTGGGGCAGTGGCAKGGGCGCAGCCTGGGCGGGTCAGGGGCAGCCATGGAGGGATGGGAGGCTGGGAGAGCAGGCGGCGGGGCAGTGTTTGGGGCAGGGAGGGCGGACAGTGGGGCAGAGTGATCTTGGGGATGTCCCCTCATCTCCAGGTCCCAGTCCCCACTGTGCCAACGCCTCACTGGGTGTCCTCGGGCATATCCCGGGTCCCCACCTGGCACAAGGGGGACAGAGCTGCTCCCACCYCACGGTGCACATTCTCAGTCGGGGGGGGCCATCTCAGTCCCCTGTCCCAGCCCCTGTCCCTGTCCCAGCCGCCGTCCCCCGGCAGCGGGCGGGGGCCGTGCGGGCTCGGCTGCGGCACTGCATTGCAGTCCTGCTCCGGCTCCGCTGCCTTTTTTTTTTTTTTTTTTTTTTTATTCCTTTTGCAATTTTTTCCCCCTCCTCTTTGCAAGTTGCGGCAGCAGCTGGCGAGGGGCCGAGCGGCCGGCGGCGGGGGTGGGATGGGTAGGGAGCTCGCTCCCCGAAATCCCCACCGCACCCCCAAACCCCGCTGGGCTGCCCCYGCCGAGGACTCGCTGCGGTTCCTCCAATGCTTCAAGTTTCCTCTTTATTCCTCCCTGGTTTGGAGCTGCCTCTCGTCGCCCTCCACTGCTCCCTGTCACCCTCCCCCGCCAAGATCTCAGGGTCTTAAGGACATAAATAAAATATGAGCGTTATAATTAACCATTTCTATCAGTCCTTGGCCGAAGAACAAGCGTTAAGGCATCATGAATAAATACTGTCTGGGAAGGGGTCCATTCCTGCCTTGCTGACCCCTGGGGATCCCCAGCTCCTCCTTGGGGTGCGGCACCCATCAGGGGATGCACCCATCAGGGACCCCTCCCCCCCCAGAWAAAAAAGCCACCAGGAGTTCCCCATGGAGCAGGACAGGGTGGGCTTCAGCCAGGCAGCTGCTGCAGAGACCCCACGGGGCAGAGGGGGGGGAGGGTCCCCCATGCCGCATCACCCACGCACCCACATTACACTGCCCCAGGGGTGTGGGGTCCCTGCAGCCCCCCAGGTGCCACCTCAGCCCCCCCAGGGCTTTATCCTGCTCYCCCTTGCTTCAGACCCGCAGYGTGTAACTCTGCACCCCACGGTGCATTACCTTGAGCCCCCCCAAACCCATCACCCCCACAGTGCATTTCTCTCCTGATGCACCCCCCTGCACCCCCCAGTGCCTCAATCCTGCACCCCTCAGTGCAGCACCCCAAATCCGCCACTGCAGCACCCCCACGTCCCAGAGGACATTATCTTGTGCCTCATTCTGCAGCTTCCCAGACCCCCTAACACATCACCCCAGCTCCCCTTCATGCATGCACTGCACACTGCACCACCCCCAGACCCCCCCAAAGCCCCCCTGCACCCACGGTGTTACCCTGTACCCCCTCAGGCAGCAGCCCCCAGCTGCAAATATCTGCAAGGAGCCCACGGAAGAGCCCCAGCTCCCCTCTCCAGCAGAGCCCTCAGGGTCTGTACCCAACAAACCCCCTCCAGGCTCAGCCCCCAAACTCCCCCCACATCCCCCCCGTTAAAGCTGATACTGAACCCTGAGAAACTGCACTGAGCCCCAAACCAGCCCCCTGGGGCCTTTGGCCCCTTCCTGGCTCCATCGCTGATTTAGGGATTGGAGTGGGGGGTGTCCCCCTCGCATTTACACATTCCATTTGGTGCGCTCCATTTGCTGGCAGCACCCCGAGCTGGGTGCACCCAGCACCCCATCTGGTGGGACATAAATCCCAGGCTSGAGCCAGTGATCCCATCCCCATCCATCCCCAGGGCACTCCCCGTATCCAGAAAAGCAGTTTAGACCTGAAAAATCCCCTTCCTGAGCCCTTCATGCCTTCTCCTCTGGCAAAGGCTTCATCCCAGAGACCCCCCTATATTGCTGCAACATCCGGCACATCCCATAAGCCATAAAAGGGGGATTTGGGGTTTCCCCAGAGCTGGTTCCATCATGGGTACCCACTGCCCCATCAGTAGCTCCCTGTCCAGGTGGGATGGAGAAGGATGGAGAGGGGGGGATTCACTGGTTGGGGTGAGGTCTTTGCAGAACATCTTGGCTGACGAGGGTGACTCCCCGGCAATTTCCCACTTCTCCCCATATGGTCCCCAAAGGACCAGACCCAGAATGAGAAGYTGGGGATGCACAGAAGGACTGGGACATCCCTGGACACGGCAGCACACAGGGAGCTCAGTGTTCACCATCGGAGTGGGGGATTTTGGGGAATCCAGCTGCTGGAAACACCCCCCGCCCCGCTGCTCCGCAGGGGCAGCAGGAACCTCTCCCCTTCAGGAAGGCGARGGCCGCGGGGATGACGGGGGCAGAAACAGCAACAAATGAAGATTAATGAGGCTGAGGCAGCAATTAGGAGCAGCCGGTGCTGACCGAGCATGGGCTGGGCGTGGGCAGGCGGGTACGGGGGAGCCCAACCCCGGCCCTCCCCCAGCCCAGAGTGTTGAATCGTCCCGGGGGACCCCGATCTGGGGAGGCTCATCAGCTAACGAAGGGCAGCTGCCGCCGTTATCGCTCCTTCCCGGGATGGCAAAGCCAGGGCTGAGCTGCCCCGCTGGGATGGAGAGGGGGGGACCCTCCCGACCTCCACGAACATCAGCTGGAGGAGCTGACTCCACAACTGCGCTGCCCTGTGCCAGGGCTTGGGCTTGGATGACCGTGAATGAAAATCCCAAACCGGTTTCAAGGCAAGACCTCTCCCACGCGAATGCCAGTGGGAAGCCTGGGCACTACAGAGCCTGCACGATCCTACAGCGCAGCCCGGGGGCAAGCAGAGATTTCGGAGTTCAGTTGAGACATTTGGCACTGCCCCATCCGGATCTTGATGCCAGCAGGTGGTTTGCTCCTGGGGTCAGCAGCACAAGAGCTGGAGGAGGAGATCCCATCTCTGCCGGACCCACTGGCACAATGCCTGGGCACCTCTGTGGTCTTTCACAGGGTCCTGACTCCCTGGCGCTCCCATCGCGTCCGGAGGCACACACAAAAGGGACATGCCGAGCCGGAGTTTCAGCTTGCAGCAGTGAGACAGAAGACTCTAATTAAGGCAAAAACATGACTTGGCTTCTAATGGTCCTTTAATTAGCAGAGAATTCCTGGCAAGGGATGTGTGGAGGCACGGGGAGACCAAGAGATCAGGGAAGAGGGAGAGAAGGGGACACTGGGTAGGGAGATGCTGCAGGACCCTGGTGCAAAGGGACTCTGCAACAGCCCAGCCCAGCAAACCCCCAAATCTCATCCTCATTCCCCAGCCCCAGCATGACACCACAGTTGGTACTGGATCAGACCCTCTGTCCACAGCACCCCAGGATGGTGCAGCAGTCCCTTGGGCTTGGGGAGCACTTTTCACCAGGATCTCCCCACCCTCCCATCCTGATTCACGCTGCTGAGGGCAAGGGCAGTCTCTGCTCCTCCAGCTCCACGCTTTCCAGGGAAGGGTGTTCCTACCGGGAGCTGCCGCAGCACAGGCGGGGGTGTGTTGGAGCGAGGACACTCTGGCAGCAAGTGGCATCACAGGACTTGAGCTGCTGAGACGTTGCCCATGCAGGGACACGTTTTCCTGCCCCCAAACCCACGCACGAGCAGGCGCCGCTGGCCAGACACGCCCACTCCCCACGGGAAACTGAGGCACGGCATAGGAACAGCAGCCTGAGAGAGGGAGCCCCTAAGCAGGGCTGAAGCTCAGCATTCCCCCAGATCAGAGTGGGCCAGTGACAGCCACCAGGACCCCCAGCACTGTTCCCCATCCTGCAAGATCCAGCAGCACCTCCGGATGGGACAGGAGCTGGCCAGGACCCTCCTCCCCAGCAGGGCACACTCCACTCGCGGCCTCATCACCCCCCAGCACTCGGCTCAACTACTTAGAAATGACAACGTGCTGGGGCTCAGCAGCCCCAACCACAGGCTCTTTCCCAGGGATAAGTAATTTGAGGAGGGCACCACTCTGCACAGCTCGGGATGAGCTCCTGTCTGGCTGCCCCACATGCCAGAATCCAGGCTCCTCACCATGGAGCCCCCAGCCTCAAGGAAGGAGACCCAGCCCCTGGCTTATGAGGGAGAGTTTGTAAAATAAAAAATTGAAAACTGATGGTGGTTTTGGAGCTGGTGCTTGCCTGTGAGAGAGGATCTGCATTACTCAAAGCAAAACCAAGCAAGGTTCTAACAGTAAATGCAGCCTTTAGGCAGCCTTCATCCATCATTTAGGTTCCAGATTGATGGTTTCTGGTGTTCCCAAGCCAAACCATCAGCTCCTGCTGCYGGAAGGCTCCCACTGGATGGACACCTAAAGGTCAACATGGGGAAGGGATATGATCTCACCCGGCCCTGCTCCCACTTGAGCATCTCCTCCTGCACAGCTAGCACCCGCCGGGTACCAGGGTCCCTCTCAGCAATGGCAGGTGGCCCTCCMAAACACTGTGGCTCAGGGAGATGGTGGGTTTGTCCCTACCCAGGGACACCTCCTTGCATGGGGACCGCTGCTGGCACYTGCCAGTGCCAGGGTGCCCAGCCAGGCAGCCCAGGGATTTTCTGTACTTTTGCCTCTAAAATCAGGACAGCATTAGGTGAAATGGGGCACGAGGGCAGTGACAGCCCGTGATGCCAGCACCTGCATCAGAGCAGAGRAGGACCCACTGCTGGACACTCAGAGCCCTGCCTGGCACCCAGAGGTGCTGATCCCCCAAAGCCCACTGTTCCTGACTCTGGCTTTGCAGATCCCAGAAAAGAAGGGCAGGAGGGAGCGGGGCTGGGACTGGTGCCAGGGCTCCGGCAGGAGCCAGGGCGGGTGCTGCAGCAGCCACTGCCACCCGGAATGTGGGTGCCAGCAGCAAAGGGGCTGGTGAGCACCTTGTTCCCCTCCTCACTACGGCTCGCTCTGTCTCCCAGCACTGCCACACTGCTCCCTGCCGGAGGTATCCCACAGGAATGCTGCAGGGGCTGCAGGCACCACTCGCCACAAGCACTTCATCCAGAGGGTTTTGGCAGGTGCCATGTGCCACCATGGCAGGCATAGAAAAGGCAGCTGGGGATGCTGGAGACCACAGTCCCCTGAGCTGTGGGGACACAGCTGTTTCCAAGGACAGCAGAGCATTCCATATGGAACATCCCACAGGGCACYGGCCACTGCCATGGCAAACCACCAGGCTCACTCCAACCCCAGTCAGCACAGGCAGCCCAACCTTGGCACACAGAGCTGTGAATGGCCAAAAAAGCCTCCCAAAAAATWGGTTCCAGGTGCTGCTAGGGCCCAGCCTGCTCCCCAGCACTGTGATGCTGCGGCAGCCGTGTCTTGCTCCGAAGGCAACACCAGAGCAGCTAAATAGGGCACCAGATGGTGATGGGCTGAGCTGCCCTGGCACTTCGAAGCCACCACACGGCCGAGAGTGCCAAGTCCTGCCCTCCCGGGTGGGCATCGCGCTGCTGGCACTCCCGACCATGGCCCYGTGCCACAGAGATGGCTCTGATTGGCATGGGAGGAGAGAAAAGGAGCCAGGTCAGCTCCTGGGGAAGCGCCAGAAGTGGCTCCAGGAGAGAGCCGAGACATGGTGGATCGATTGGAGACGGGAGCTGGGAGCGCACTCCCTTGTGCTGCTCCCCAGCTCAGCGCACAGGCCAAACAAGCAGACACAAACCACGAGGGGCCATTTCCAGGGGGAGGCTCCAGGGAGATCTCCACATTACCCAGCCAAGCATGAGGTGGTGATGGGCTGGTGTCAGAATCCRGGAAATCATCTCCTGGCCCTGGGGAGCCCCCAGCAATGCTCATCCCCCAGCATCCCYCTCCTCCCTGGGCTCAGTCCCCCAGGACTGGATGCCTGTGGGAGCAATGTGGGTGCTGCTTGCCCAGCTCCAAGGCACAGAGAGCCCAGAGGCAGAGTAGAGCTCTGTGCCCCCGGGGCCATCTGGCCTTGTGGAATTTGGGGTGAGAAAGGGAATGGAGGAAGCACAATGATGGGATCAGCAAGGACACGGCACCACAGCAGCCCAGGGGGTTTTGTTGTGGCGCAAAGCCCCACCAAGGCCAGGACACAGGACTGACTTCCATGAATAAACCTTGTGCAGATGGAGAAATGTCACCAGGAGAGGTGGCAGCGCAGCCGAGGTGATGGGCACAGTCCCTGTACACCACTGGGGGTCCTCTGTCCCTCCCCAGCCCCTCCAAGCTGCATCCCTCTGTGACTCCAAACAGCACACACGTTCAGGGCAGCACAGAGGAGCTGCTCCACTGGTGAAGGCTGTTCCTCCCCTGGAATAACCTGGAGAGCCCAGATGCAAAGCACCCCGGTTTCTGAACTGGTGTTGGTCACCACCATCCCTTCCAAGGGTCCCCCATGGCCAGGTCTACCCCACCCCATCGAGAGGTCTCTGCCAGGCTCTCCCGTGGCACAGAGCAGTGGCTGAGCTGGCACAGCCACACACAGCTCACGGCAGCACCAGGCAGTGTCTGTGCCAGGCTGATGGCAGTGGTGCCAGGATGGTGCATGGGTAGTGTGGGCACACAGCAGCATCTTCCCCCAGGCACTAACCGAGCTCTGCCAGGCCCAGGTTCCAGGAGAAAACTCTGGAACTCCCCTGGGAGCACAGCAAGACAGCAACAGAACCCACAGGGAGTCCATGTGCTTGTAAATCCACATGGCACTGAAATTTGGGGTTGTTCTCTTCCTTGAATCCTCTGCTCGAGGCTGATGGGAGGAGTTGTGCCACTTGGGGTTCCCCCTTCCGAGCAGCCCTCAGTGCCAGCATGTCCGTGGGGACACCCTGTGTCCTGCAGGAGAAGGCAGGAGGAGGTAGGAGGCATCTCCCTGGGACAGTACTGAGCGGTTTGGAGGCTGGTCCCACCTCCATGGGGTTTTCGCAGAATTTCTCTGCCATGAGGCACCCCATGAGTCTCTCACAGGGGTCAGGGATGCCTCATCCCAAGCCAGGACTGCCAGAACATTGGCTGCCAGATCAGCTCTGCCGACCACAAACCACTGCAGCACACAGGCACCCTTGGGTATCCTGCTGCCCACAGACACTCACCCATCCCCATGGCTTCAGCCTGGCCCCAGAGCAGCTCCCCGGGCCCTGACAGAAGGACAGTCCCCCCTAGGCCACCTCTAGCTCAGCACAGGCTCAGACAGGCTCAGGGCTTGGATGTGCCCCAGCACAGCCCACAGCACCCACCTGTACCTCGTGCCATGAGCACCAGCTCTGCTCCCGGCCTCCCCACATCCCCAGGGATGCACAAGCCCAGAGTCCACATCTGCTGCACCTACGCAGGGCTGGGAAGAGCTGGGGAGCGTAAAACACCCCCGGATTAATTAAAATACCCCAGCTTTCCTTAAGATGCATGAGAAGGACATCCCGTGTCAGTGCCAGAAGCCCCTTCCAGGCCAGTGGGGCCACAGACACCCAACAGCTGGCAGGGATGGGTTTGGTGCAACAGACAACTGCCCGCGTGGGAGAGACGGCAGGGATTTGGCACAGCCCAGCACCGCCACATGTACTGCCAGAGCTGGCTGTGGTCACCCCTCCCAGAGCACCAGCACCAGCAGAGCCAACCCAGGGGGACAGGGAGCTCTGCCAGACCCTGACTGCTGACCAGCAGCGAAATTCAGCGACACCATGATTCCTCCTCCAGACACCGGAGCTGATGCAACATCACAACTTCCAGCACACTGGAAGAATGGAGCAGGTGGCCCCACTGGGATGTGGCAGCCCCCAAACTCAACAGGGGTCACCGGGATCCCACACCCCACAGCTGACAGGGATGGGTCAGCACCATCCCTGGCTGCAGGATCACACCAGTTCGGGGCATTCAGATTCCAGATGCACACTGCCTAATTTACGGTTTAATTAATAAATGGGGAATTATGCCAGGTTTATCCAATACTTTTGGATGCGTGATGTTATCAAAATCCCATTACTGACGAAGGAAGGCATGAAGAGCAAAATTAGCTTTGGCATCTGAAACAGTTCAGTCAATGTGATAACACAATTATTAGGGCTAATAATCAAAGAGCACTTTGGGGAATGCGGGCTCCGGCAGGAGCCGAGCCGAGGGCAGTCGCAGCGGGGGAATGAGACGGGGAAGAGCCGGGTGTGCAGGCAGGAGGGAAAGGCCGACCACAGCCAAGGGCAAAAGCATTTTGCCCGTTGCACCCACTGGCGGCTCCAGATAACTGGCACAGAGAAGACGCTGGTGGCCACCAGGCTGAGGAGGAGCATGGCCAGGCATGCTGCCGGGCTGCACTGCCGGGAGTAGGGAATCAAAAAATAGAGGACCTTAAAACCAGTGGGCACTGGGTCCCATCTGTACACTGGGCATTGATCCTGCTGGAGGACATCACGGCTGCCAGCTCGCAGCTCTCTGCGCAGCCCAGGGAAGGAGAAACTCCAGTCATAATGAGGAGCCGCAGTCATCCGGCTCCCAGAGTTGGGGCTTTGCCAAAACCGTGGTAAACTGGAGGAAGGACCTGCTCCCATCCCTCGGGGTGAGCGGGAGCCCCGGCTCACTTCAGTGGCCTTTAGCTCGAGCCCAGTGACTGTCCCCAGGGCTCACAGAGCAGGAGGCAGCTCCCACAGGAGCAGCCGGTAGCAAATGCCACAGCTGCGCCACAGCGGGCACGGCTGCGGGCGAGCAACGCTCCGGCAGAAAGGCGGCTGGCTTGGAAACCCCCTCCCCAACTGTATTTATAATATATATCCATGTGTAAGGGATATAAGGATCTATATGACTGTATTTGTGTGTCCTCCCTCCTCCGTGACCGCAGGCGCTGTGGGCAGCGGGGTGCAGAGCCGGGGTGGCCGGGGCGATGCAGTGCAGCCGGGGCTGGCTCAGCGCCGCTTCGCTGGGCTCGCAGGCAGCGAGGGACGTGTCCTCGCCCTGCAGAATCGGGGGCACCGGGGCTTCGGGCTGGTTCCCAGCAAGTGAGGCAGTGGCGCTCACCCCGGGAGGCCGGGCGAGGTGCCAGGGGATTGGGCAAGGTCAGACCCATTCCTGCGCTACACCCACATGCAAGGGAGAGACAGGGCGTCGCTCCGAGAGGTGCTTGGGGTTTGGGGGCAGCGGGGTGTTTTGCTGGGTTGTGCTGTTCCCGAGCAGCACAGGTGACGTCCTACTGCCACTCCTGGCCTCGATGACCTTGGGTGCATCACCTCCCCGATGCCCCACACTCCCCCTGCACACAGACCACCGCCAGCCACACTTCCTCCCACCAAAACCCTGAGGCCAAAAGCACCCAAGCGTAGCAAAGGCGCAGAGTCCCGGGGGTGCCCGGGGGGTGCCCCGGGGGTGCCCCGGGGGTCCGGCAGCCCTCGGCAGCGTGCGGCCGAAGCACTGTGCTAGCGAGGAATAATGCAGCAGGCTGGAGACTCCTGCCGGTGGCTGCGCTGCCGCTCGGCGCGTGCAGGAGCAACACCGCTGCAGCAGCACCTCGCGTACCAGCCAGCCTTCGCTCAGGACTGAAGTTTTGCTGCAGCAGAGGAGCAGGCGGGGAGTCCAACAGCGCCCTGCAGCTCCACAGCGCGGGAGGCTGTGCTGCTGGACACCCTGCAGTCGGTGCACCCCGCAGCACCCCGGGCACTCTCACCCCGAGGACAGGAGGAGCGCCCGTGCAGAGAGAAACACAGAGGCACTGGAACAGTTGGAGACCACGAAGCAATGGGTGACACAGACGCGTGTCCCCCCTCCCTGTGCCACAGTCACCTTGCAACGCTGCCTGTCCCCTGCGCAATTTGCAGAGCTCCTTTGGGATCACTCTTCAAAACTAGGCTGAGGGGAGCAGCGGTGTGCTGGGCACAGTGAGGGCTGACGCACCCCAGTGTGACACCCCCGGCGCTGGACTGAGCCCCTCTGCACGGCTGCACCCTGACGGCACCCAGCCAGCGCAGGGAGCGCTGGAGGATCCCGGAGGTCGGTGTAGCCACGGCGGGGGAATCCAGACGAAGGGTCTGTCTGGAGCTGGCTCCTGGCCAGGCCGCTACGGAGAAGCCGCCAGTGCAGCGAGGCTTGTGGCCGCCCACGCTGGGGCCACGCCGCTCCCACGGGCTCCCAGCACCAGGGTGGGTTCCCCGCAATGCTGCGTGAACAGCCCCGCGCCCCCCGGGACTCCCCGGGGCCAGCACCCCAAGGGCACCCATGGTCGGGCATCCGCAGGGATGCGGAGCTGGAACATCCCGCGGCGCCCAGAGGGTACCTTTGACCCGGCGGCACAGCGCAGCATCCCCGGGGTGGCCCCGCATTCCCGGGAGRTCCCACTCCCTCGGTGGGTCTCACGCCTCTGGGTACCCCCCGCCAGTTCCGCAGCCCTCTGCACCACTGGCCGCCCCCCACTCCATCCCACCGGGCTCTGTCCCCAGCCGCCTTCTGGGCGCAGCTCCCCTGGAGCAGCCTCCGGGCGTTGGGCAACGCTGGGACCCGCGTCCCGGGAGGGGTTCCCGGGAAAAGCGCAGGTGCCTGCCCCGCTCCCGGCACCGGGACACGGCGGAGTGCGCTACCGGCCGGGCCGGCCCGGTGCCCGCCGGGCGCACCCCATCCCACCCCGGGGGGACGATCGCACCCCGGGCGGTGGCGCCAGGACGTGCTCGGCGAGAGCGCGGGTGGCCCCGTCCCGCAGAGCCCGCGCCGCTGCGGCACCGGGGAGAAACTTCGGCGGGAGTGCGGGCGGGCACCGGGCACTTACCGGCCGGGGCGGCGGGCGGCAGCGGTGCGGTCGGAGCGGGCGGAGAGAGGAGCCGCCGGTGCGGGGCGAGCGGGGAGGGGAGCGGCCGGTGCGGTCGGAGCGGGGCGGGCGGCGGGACCTGCGCGGCGCTGCGGCAGCCCCGGCCCCTCCGGGCTCGCGTGCGGCGGCTCCGCGAGGCTCCGCCCGACACCGGGAGGCCCCGCCCGCGGCTCCGCCCGACACCGGGAGGCCCCGCACCTCGGCCCCGCCCGGCCCCCCCAGGGGCTCGTGCGGGAGTGGCACAGCCCGCGGGGGTCCGGGAACCGGTACCGGGCACCGGGCACCCCGTGGGGTCACCTCACACTGAGAACCGGGAACCGGGAAACCCCCATCGGGGCCACCTAACACCGGGCACTCCACACCAGCACCAGGCACAGACGCCGGGCACCGCGCACCGGGGTCACCTCACGCCGGGCACCGACACCAGGGACTGCCATCAGGCACCTCATACCAGGCACTAATGCTGGCACCAACACCAAACACCTCACACCTGCCACCTCACACCGGGCACTCCTTACCCATCACTCCACACCTCGCACTGGTTTCCCCGCACTGGTCCCTTCTCACCAGTGACCTTGCCCAGATCGCCACCCCCCACCATCACAAGGACCTGCCACCTCGATCAGGTCCCTGCTGTGGCCACAGGAGAGAGGGGCTGGAGGCAGTTGCGGTGGTGGCACCTCCACCGTGCCTCCCCCAGATCCAGAGGGCTCCTGGGAACCCAGCTTTGTTTTTAGAGCCAAAACAGCAGGAAAAAGCTGATGGGATTCAAGTGAGGAGCCCGGGTGGGAAGCGGAGGGCAGTGGAGGGGCAGTTTTGCCCCTGCTGTGGGATTCCCTTCCCCATCAACGGGGTCTCCAGTGGGGAAGGGAGCCCTTGGACACCCCTTACTCCTCACAGATGAGCCAGGGACAGAGACCATGTGGGTTGACTCCAAACCACCCTAGCTGGTGGTCCCCCACCTCCGTTCCAGCAGCACCTGGTCCCAGCATCGCGGCCAGAACATCTGAGCTACACTGGGAGCTGCTCCAGCCGCCTCAGACAGAGACGCTCTGGAGAGATGGTGCCTGGAGCAGGGAGGGGATCCCGAAGTCCCAGCCCAGCTGCGAGCTGCATCAGCCAAAACGTCCGCACACCGCAGGTCTGCTGCAGCAAAACCCCCATCCCAGCCTTGTACCAGCCCCCCCGCGCCCCCCCCCACCACAGAGACACCCACGAGCTCCCACCAGATACTGCGGGCAGGGGAAGGGACCTGCATCGGGGCCGTATCCACACTACAGCACGCAGGGGTGCTGGTTGCCCTAACTGAAGGGACCCTCCCCTGCCCATGACCCTTGAAAAATGCAGCCGAGTTTTCCCAAACGCAGGTGTCTGCCTGGAATTGAAGGGTCAGCATCATCCCCATGTGGTCCTTCTGCATCCCCCCTACGGCTCGGAGCGATTCCTCTGGCTCTCTGGCTCTGCGCCGTGGCAATCCCCGTAGAGTCACGACGCGTGGGACCCTCCTGCTGCTCCCCTGCCTCCTCTCCTGCCTGCTCTCCTCTCCTGCCTGCTCTGCTGCCTGCACAGGGCTCGGAGTCAGCACGGGTTGGGGTGCACGCACAGGGCACATCTCTGCGGATGAGGGGCCGGGGCTCCCCAAAACCAGTCCCGCTCTCCGCGTTCGGGACCGCACCCAGCGTAACGAACTCCTGTGAACTCGCTCTGCGGAAGGAGCGGGAGCCGACGGGAAGAGCCCTCTCCTGGCCCTGGGTCCGCCACTGCAGCCTCTTACAAGCTCATCACTATCCCGTCATTAATTAACGGCTCCTGAAGCATCTATCCCTGCTCCAACATCGCTCTCCAGAGGGGAGAACAGATTTGGAGACGCCGAGGGAAGACCGGGCTCTCCCCGCCCGCTTCAGCCTCCCGTCGTGCTCTGCTGCAGGGCAAAGCAATTGTCCCTGCACGAGGGACAACATCCCACCTCTGTTCCCCTGTGCTAATGTGGCATCCGTCACCATCACGGCCTTCCAAATGGGCCATCAGATCAGACCTGGTGAGGCAAAAGGGGCCCAGGTAATGCGCACCTACCCCGAGCCCTCCTCCCCCACTGCTCACCTCAGGTAGGACCTGCCTGTCCTGCCTCAGGAGAGGGACCCCCTTCTTTCCATGTCCTGAACTGCCAGGATTCCAAACTAGGAGCATTTCTGCCCACCTAGACTCTACAGGATTGTGACCTTGGGAGACAGGTCCCCAGTCCCTAAAATTGCTCCTAGCATCCTGTGAAACAGCTAAGATTTTGACCCACGAGTGTTTCTACCAAAACCCCCTTCCCAGATTTTGCAGGAAGGTGACTTCCAAGGACAGGGGTAGATGCTTTGAGAGAAGGAACCCCCCCCTGCTCTGGAGCCAGGCTGGGAGACCTGGAGGTGTTCAGTCTGGAAAGGAGAAGGCCCTGAGGAGACCTCAGAACCTCTTCCAGTTCCTAAAGGGGCTCCAGGAGAGCTGGAGAGGAGCTTTGGACAAGGACCTGGAGTGACAGGACAAGGGGGAATGGCTTCCCACTGACACAGGGCAGGGTTAGACGGGTTATTGGAAAGGAATTCTTCCCTGTGAGGGTGGGGAGGCCCTGGCACAGGTTGCCCAGAGAAGCTGTGGCTGCCCCATCTGTGGAAGTGTCCAAGGCCAGGTTGGACAGGGCTTGGAGCAACCCAGGATAGTGCAAGGTGTCCCTTCCACTGAGACGAGCTTTAAGGGTCCTTCCAACCCAAACCATTCCATGACTCTGTGATGTGTGGTGGTACAAGTGCCCTCCCCTCTCCCGCAGAGGAACAGAGCTGCAGACACAGGACCAGGAGMCGGCAGTACAGGAGATCACTTTATTGAATCCAATGGTGTTAGACAGACGACCGAGAAGAGACATGCCAGTTGGTGCGGGCAGTGTGGGCAGCAGGAGCTGACTTGGTGCAGGGCTGGATTTGTTTCTGTCTTTTCAGAATATCCTCAAGCCTTTTCCTGGCTTCCTTTTACATTTCTTTTAAAATTTCTTTGAAGTAAAAACAACTAATCGTGGAAAGAGTCCAGATGGTGTTTGTTTGTTCCCTATGATTGTTCCCGCAGCTATGTACAACGTGGGGCTGGGTCTCAACATCAGGTATAAAATGGAGCGAGTTTACAAACGTGGAGGGAGCAAGGAAAAAGCAAAAACAGACAGGCGAGAGCAGTAGAAATCCGGACCAAAATCTTAAAGAGAAATTTAAAAAGTGCTATAAAACCCCTCGGCAGGAATACCATGCAGTTAAGAAACACAAAACCCAGTCAATTACACAGATAATCTAAAACAGGAATTTGTCCATTTCATCTTTTATTTAATTAAAAAAAGGTTGTTTGTGTTTAATAGAAAAAAGCTAAAATTGTAAGGTTCAGGCCACCGGGCAGCAGCAGCTCAAGGGGGCAGGAGGGTGAGGCGCTGCCATCGCCCACCTCCAGCCCCTCAGGGGGGCTCCCAGGGACCATGGGCACCTTTGGGGGCAACCTTTGGAGGTGGCAGGTACGCCTGGGGGATGATGGGCACCTTTGGGGGCAGCAGGCACCTTAGGGGACAACAGGTACCTTTGGGGATGACCAGCTCCTTTGGGGGTGTCAGGCACCTCTGTGGGCAGCAGGCAACGATGGGCACCCTTTGGGGGTGACCAGCTCCTTTGGGGGTGACAGGCACCCTTGGAGGTGGCAGGAGGATGAGTTAGTGCAATCCTTGGACACTTTCCCTGGGGACAGAGGGGCTCAGTGCACAGCCAGGGGTCAATCCCCAGACAGCTGCCAGGCTTGGGGACATGAGATGCTCGGTGTAAGCCAGGAGGAATCCATCAGGACCTGGCCCCTCCGGCCAGGTAACCCCAGTCAAGCCCGCACCATGCCCATCCCAGGGCCCACCAGCTGGCATGGCCCTTCCTCTTCCCTTGGAGATTCCTCCTGAATCACACCCCCACCTGCCACTCACCTCCAGCTGCCAGGGCTGAGGTGCCGGGATGAGAGGCAGCYCCAGTCTGGAGAGGGCCGGAGCAAACCTGCAGGACACAGGCTGGGGGACACTCAGCAGCAGGAGACAGCTACAGTTTGGTCAATGTTTGGGTGGCTCCCTGGGGCGTCAGGAAAGCAATCAAGCCCAGGCAAGGCTGCCCCTCCTCCCACAGGACTCCTCAGGGCACCTGGGCGCAGGGCTGCCCTCAAAGGTGCATCATTCCCTTCCCACCCTGGGCACCAGAGTCCCGGGGAGGGTGCGAGGGGCTGGAGGGGACAGCTGGGTCCCCACCACCGGCCTTGAGCAGCTGCTGAGCCGGAGTCTCATACAATCAGAAAAGAAGTCAGCACAGCACAGTCATCACAGAGTACAAAAAAAACCCAAAACCAGGGACGAGGCACAGGGCCGGGCCCCCCCAACCCACACAGGGCGTTCCACGACGGATCTATGTACAGCGAGTCCTCGACGGCGGCAACACAAGAGAAGGCGAACAGAAAGCCCTAACACCCAAGCCAGCATGGGGAGGAGATCCCGGGAGATCCCCGTGGGAAGGGGCCGGGCTGGCCGGCCCCGGCGGCAGCGGGAGGCTGTCGGACAGACGGAGAAGTGGGAGAAGTGAGCACCATGGGGCGGCAAGGCAGGACACACCGGCCGAGAGCACCGAGGGCAGAGGTGGCGGCTGCCTCCAAGGGCACCGCGGGAGGTGCCCGTTCCAGAGGGGTGTGAGGCATCCCTGAAGGCCACACCAGCCGCGGCACAGGGGGCTGAGGCTGCCCAGTCCCCAGCCTGGCAGAGTTTGGGGACAGGGTGGGCTCAGTTGACCCGGCCCTGGAGTCACCTCTCCCCAGATGTCTCTCCAGGGCCCCAGTTGAATGTGGGGGCTGACCTGGAGGGCAGCGGGGAGGAGGGCGTCCCCAGAGCCCAGGCGGGCACAGGAGGGGGTTGCTGTCCCGCAGGGCACCCCGCAGCCATGGCTGGGGACAGGCCAGCAAGGGTGCTGCAGGCAGCAGTCCCAGCTTGGACAGTGCCAGCACCCCCATTCCATCCCAGCCAAGTTGGCTTTGGTGACAATCAGAGGACACTGGAGCTGGAGCAGGCTGTGACAGCATTATCCAAAGCCCCAYATGCCCTCTTCCCGCATGGCCAGGGATTAAGGCACCATGGCAGCACCGGGGCTGACCCTCTCCATGCAGGAGTCTGGCCTTTCGACAATGTGGGGTAAGGCCAGGAGGACACATGGCAGCCTCAGGTGCCCCCAGAGCACCAACGCAGACCCTGCCAGGCTGCAGGAAGGCACAGGGCCGGGGGGAGCAGGTGGCACAGGGAGCAACCCCAGGTCACCAACCTACAGCCCCAGGCCTGGCAGCACCGAGGGGATGGGAAGCTGGTTGGGCCCCCCTCCACCAAGGGGACAGGGATGGCATCTGGCTGCCCAGGGATGGGGCAGTAGCAGCAGCCTCCCTATGCCCCGATACCTCAGGGAGGGGATGCCCACCTGCATCCCAGCCTGGTGGGAGACAGGAGACACCATCCTCATGCCCTGTGCCTTTGAGGAGGGGGGAGTTGCCATGTGAGGGGCTGCTCTCTGGGAGCATCCCGCAGTCACCCGCCTCCACACCGGCCTCCAAGTCCCACCTCAGCCAACATGCGCGGCCCCAGGAGGTGGGTTCAGGGACTGGAGATCGTCCAGTGAGCACCAGTTTTGTGACAGAGGTGGTTTGAGTGGTGAAATCAACAGCTGCAAAAGAAACCAAAGGGGAAGGGCACTGCTGCCAGGGAAGCAGTGGGCACCAGGCCGCGGGCTCCAGGCCAGGAGAGCGAAGAACCAGAACAAAAAAAAGGGACCAAAGCAAAGTCTGGACTCGGCCAAAGAAAAAGGGGAGGGGGTAAACAAAATAAAATAACCAAAGCAGGGTTTATTGGGCTGTCCTGGTCACAGCGGCTGCTGTGCAGGTGGAACGGGGAACACACGGAGAGCGGCGAGAGCCGCACTCCCCTCGGCCAGCAYGAGGCAGGAGTGGCTCCCTTGGCTTTGCCCAGCGGACGCACAGGGAGCCAGAGCCCCTCACGCCTGCACGCTCATCCTGCGGCCTGGGCTCCTCCTGTGCCCCCGGCTTCAGCCCAGGTGGCTCCCACGGGGTCCCTGCCCCACGCAGGCACCTTCCTGAGGCTCCCGGGAGCAGGGGCTCGGCCGCAGCGGTCGCCCTGGTCCCAAAGCCCGAGAGTTTGTAATAGAGACAGAAAAAACCAAGAAGAGAAACCAGGATTCTCCTACCCCCAGGGTCGGGAGGGGAGATGGCAACTCGTGCTCTTTCACAGATGAGCCGAGTTTCCCCAAGCTCCGCTGGGACACACCAGAACCCCGCTCCTCTCCTCTCTGCTTGCTCGCCAGCCCCGMGCTCCTGGATGCCAAATGAAAAGGAGAGCAGCCCATCAGCAGCTCCCCTCCGCCTGGGCTGGCACATCCGGGCCTCACAGAGTCGACTGCAGGTCGGGATCCACCATGGTCTCACGGTCTGGAGACTCGATGTAGTTGGCGGCTTCCTGGAGCTTGAGCAGCATGGCCATCTGTGGGGACACAAGAGTGGCAGGAGCCCAAGGGGGACAGCAGGCCCACAGGTGCTGGGGAGGCCACTTTGCCCTCCTTGCCCTCCCAGACAAACCAGCCTTGCTGGGAAGCTCCTTCGAGGGCAAAGCAAATCCCAGGGATGCTGCAAAATTCCCCCCTTGTGCCAGGATCCAGCCTTGGGCACAGCTGGAATGCTCAAAGCTCAGCGTGCCAAACCAGCATCAGCTGGCATGACCTGTRGCAGCCGATCAGGCAGCAGCCTCTCCAGGTGACACACCAGGACACATGTGAGCACGTGAGTGCCTGTCTGTGGCTCTGCATGTGGACACAATGCCTCGTGGAATGYCATGTTGTGCCCTTTCGCTGGCACATCATGTGTCCTGGTGTGCAGCCCACTTGCCAGTACCACCACCCTGGACACACTGCTTCTCACAGAGTGCAGAGTGTTTCTGCATCCCCAAATCAGGCTTTTTACACTGAGAATTAACCGGGAAAGCGAAGCTCCACCCTGCTCTGCCCCCTCCACCAGCCCRTTGTGGTGCCCAGCGTACCAGCGGGTCCGAGTCCAGGGAGCTGGGCGTCGTGTCCTTGACAGTGCGCTCCTCGGGGGGGGACACGGCGCTGTGGGGCCCAATGGTGGGCGGGGGCAGGTGGTACAGCTTGGACTGGTCCTGCTGCGCTGACGGCCAGGGCAGGGTGTCCCGCACCCACTCCACGGGGTCCTCCCAGGCCGCCTTCTGCCCGTGGACCTGTGGCAGGGAGCAAGCGGCAGCCACCTCCTCAGCACATGCCAGAGCCAGCAACATGGCACCTGAGCCCCTCAGGACAGTGCTATGTCCCACAGCAGCCACAGGGCAGGGACTGATGGAGATGTCACCTGCATCCACAATCCCAGTGCCGCCCCTCTCCCCACCCATGACGGCTGTATCAGTGTTCCCACACTGGTTTGTGATCCCATTTGCCAGCAGCACTGGGTACCTTGAGCCCATCTTTTGCCCCCTCCTGCAGGTAAGGGATGATGGAGTTGTTCCACAGGTCAATGAACCAGGTCCGGAAATCCTCAATTCCAATGGGGCAGGACAGAAAGAAGCAGGGACCTGCAGGAGGAACGCAGACAGTGGAAATGGGAGTTGGGTCTCCCTGGTCCAGTCACTGGCCCTGTGGCTCACAGCACTGAGGTGGGCACACCTAGCTGACCGGGTGCCCTGGGAATAGTGTCCAGGCACCATCCACCTGCACAGAGGGCAGACAGCACCTCCCAGGCAAGGAACAGGGCTGCCAACTTCAATCTATCCCCCAAAAACCTGGTGAGGTGTGGGGGATCTGCCTGGGAAAATACAGCTCCTTCATGCCCAGAGAAGGGTGCCAGGAGGGCTGGCAGCCTTGGCTGACACCCCAGTGACAGCTCCCAAAGGAACAAAGACCACCCAGGGGAGAGCAACACTTGTGTGCATCACCCACCAGCTGTGGTTTGTGGGAGTGGGTGACACAGGGAGCACATCAGCTCCCCAAGCTCCTCTGGGAGGGTTTGATCCCAGTCCCTGAGAGCTCCTCGCAGCACAGGGCAGAGAAGGAAGGTGAGGCAAGGCCGTACCGATGAGGAAGTCGGATGTACTGTGTTTTTCCAGAAAGGTGTGCAAGTGGTACCAGAGCTTGGGCACCCAGTCCAGCACCCGCAGCAGCTCCTCCTTGTTGGCGTTGATGTCCGTGTCTGACTCCAGCAGCTTCCGGCGCAGGTAGCGCACCAGGAAGCCATTGGCCGGCTCCACGTTGTTGGAGAAGGTCAGCATCCTGGGGGAAGGACTCTGGTGGTCAGGGCTGGGTCTCCACACAAGCTGTCCTGCTCCCCAACACTTCTGGAGCCATCCTAGCATCCCCACCCTGCATTTTCCTGAGGCTGGGGAGTATCACATCCTTCTACGATGGCAGGGACAGGCCTGGGGCTCGGTCCTAATCAGAGTCCCCCATCATAGGATGTGACCACAGAAATGCCCAGGTGCAAGTGATGGCTTCTGCCTCCCACAACCCCACAGGGATGGTCGCCAGGGATGTATGATTCCCACCTGAAGCTGAGATGGAGGCCGTGGTTTGGGGTCATCTTCACAGGCTGGTTGGTGGTCCCAATGATATATGGGCTGAGTGAGCGACAGAGAGACAAGATCCATGAGAAAAAACCTCTGAGTCACCCCACCCAAGGCAGAGCTAATCTGGGCACGGCAGACGCATGCAGCCTCATCCCTACAGCCCAGGGACCTCGGTGGGAGCAGTGAGGAGAACGCGTGTGCCCAGGGGCTGCACTGGAGGGGTGCAGGGGGCTCTCACCATTTGTGGTACTTGCAGGTGAGCGCACCGTTGACGAGCTCGCTGATGGAGCCCGCCTCGCTGAGGTCATCCAGGAGGATCACCAGCGGCACGTCCGCCGTGCCCGTCTCCCGGTCAATCTGGTTGGCCAGGTTGGACAGGTACAGCTGCAGGTCCTGCAACGAATGGGCCGGGTGTCACACGTGGGGCCACGGCATGACGGCCACAGGGACCATGACACCAGCGCCCACAGGGACGCTGCTGCGTGTTCTCACCTTGCAGGACTGCTGGTGCATGTTGAAGGTGCTGACGATGCCCTCGGTGACGTCCCGACCCGAGCGCTCCACCAGGTACTCGGCCAGGCGGTTGGTCAGGTAGGTCTTCCCGGTGCCGCTGGGTCCCGAGAGGATGAGGCGGCGGTGCTTCAGCAGGAGGCTGATGTAGTGCTGCATCATGGGCTTGGGAATGAGTGTCTCGAACACCAGGCTGTCCACRCACTTCTCCTTCAAGCCTGTGGGCAGGGGAGGGCTGAGGGTCCCACTCACACCCCACAGCACTGTGAGACAGCAGGGACACAGCAGGGACACRGCAGAGCCACGGAGCCCCTCTGCCACACTGACCTTTGAGTGTCACCACGACGCTGGTCAGGCCCCGGCGGCACAGCGGCAGCTCCGGCGGCTCCGTGTCCAGCACCCGCTTGATGTGGCTGATGCTGTAGCCGTAGACAGACTCGGTGCTGAGCCCCAGCGTGGATGCMGGATCCATCTTGGTGATGTAATCCTACATGGAGAAAGACACGGTTGTCAGYGCCCCTGAGGGCTGGCAGAGAACAGCTCCAAGAGAGCTGGGAAGGACCTGGGCCAGGGAATGCCAGGCCTGGTGGAGCAGTGTCAGAGGATGGCTCTCTTGAGAGTGTTTTTCATGCTCCTACCTTAAAGACCTGGCAGACAGCCTCATCCAGCATCTTCCAGTCCACCTTCCCGCTCACCTTGGTCCAGCCCAAGAAAAACTCCTGCTGCTTGAGGTCCTAGGAGCCAAGGCAGAGGTGTGCAGTGTTGGAGCACTACATCCAGCCCAGGAGAGGCATCCTTTGCCCCTTGGCCAGGGCCACGACACAGTGACAGATCAAGATGCCTGCACAGCCCACGCTTACCCCCTTGATGATATGCTGGGGCGGCATGCGCACCACAACCCGCAGTGTCAGCTCATCCTTCTGGGTGCCAGCACTGACAGCATCCATGGGGGACACATCTGGGGATAGAGCAGTGAGGCCAAGCTGGGAGGGAGAGCTGAGCCATGGGACCTGGCCATGCCCAGCTGGAGCCACATCCTGCTGAGGCTGATAGTGGCACCAGCAGCACAAGAGATCCCCTGCTCACTCCAGGTGAGCAGCAGCACGTTCCCACCACACAGCCCTCCCTGTCCCAGCCCTTCCCCGTCTGCAAGCATCTCCATCACCCCTACCTGCATCCCCCAGGCTGGGGCTGAAGGCATGACCAAGRGTGAGACCTAAGGAGCGCCGCGGTGAAGAGGAGGCCGAGGTGCTCGTGACGTGGCTGGGAACAGAGCCTGGCACGGCCGAAGGCCCCGGGGCCACCTTGAGACGGTCATTCTCGGCCTTCAGGAGATCCACCTCCAGCTGGGGAAGAACCAGGGAGGGCACAGGGTAAGCAGCTGGATGCTGGCACCTGGGGTGCAGCACAGTGGTGGGGGTGCAGGGATGCCCTGTGGGCATCCAGGTACTGAGAGCAGCCAGGCTGCTGGCACAGGTCCCCACCTGCATGTTGTGCATGGTCTCCCGCAGCTGCTCCAGCTGGTGGGCCGAGTTGAGGGCCTCCAGGCGAATATCTGTCAGCTTCATCTCCTTCTCCCACAGCTCTGACCGCAGCTCTGACACCTCCTTCTTCTCAGGCTCACCCTCGCTGTGGGCCTGGAAGAGCCTGGGCCAAGAGAGAGACCAGGTCTTGCACGTGTCTCTGGCAGGAGCCTGCAGCCCCCACCACTGGCCCTCCCCAGCCCCACGTACTCAGCTGTGTCGATGCCCACGGAGGAGGACRTGGAGGATTTGATGGAGGGCGAGGCGGTCTCTGTGGAGCCATGCTGCAGCTTAGGGGAGGAGGGGGCTGACGAGTCCGGCGTGGCGATCTCCTCAATGTCTGAGTAGGATGAGGCTGATTTGGGGCCCTTCTTGATGCTGAAGGCCTTATTGAAGGAGCTGCGTAGCTACAGGAGAAGAAAATCTTCTCGTTAGAGGCAGCCCAACAGTGCAGCCTCGCAAGCAGAGAYCTAGCCCAGTCCTGCCCTGGACCCACAGACAGTCTGAGCTGGGAACAGCACAACCACACCCATCACAGAGGCAGCACCACCACCATGCTGGGGGAAGGCTCCAGCCTGACCCCGCTCTGCTGGCACAGCGAACAGATGGGGTGTATGGCCCTTTGGGCAACACTCAGGCCAGCCTGGATGGCCCCAGAGCCCCAAAGAGTGGGACCCATGTCCCGGTCAGGATGTCTCCCAGCCCTGCTCCCCACCAGCACCTACACCGRCCTGTTCAGGCATGGCACCAGTACCCCAGTCCATCAGGACAGGCCAATCCATCCCCACGTTCACCCCACCACAGCCATTCCAGCAAAAGGCATTTACAGGGATGTCCCTCGCTCCTGCCACTGCAGAGCCAGGGTCCTGCCCCACACCTCCCTCTGCTCTGTGGATCCTGCTGGAAACACAGAGGGGCAGCCAGCCCCCCACAGAGCGTCCCGGCATCCCATCTGGGCATGCAGCATGCACACAGCACACACAGAGCAGTGGGTGGGCGAGCAGCGGGCCGGGGCCAGGGAGGGTRATGGACACTGCACAGGCACCAGACTGGACCTGGGTCCCACCAGCTGGTGGGAGAACAGCAGGATGGGCACCCCGGGCTCACAGCACGTGCCCTGGAGCGCCAGGGCCAGCTCCAAGGGAAGGTGGGAGGAAGAAGGGATGGAGAACACACAGGATCTGTCCCAACCCCACAGGCACCAGCAGACTGCTCTAGGGTGTTCCCAAAAGCAAAAACATTACATTTCAGTGTGAACAAAGTGGGTATCCAGCTGGGCTGATGGTGGAAGCAGGGGAGCACTGGGACCCACATGGGCACCAGGAGGGACACAACCACTTGATGCCACATCAGGCAGCCCTGGAGAGGCAGAGACGGGCAGTGCCACAGCCCAGTGCCCTTAGTGCCACAGAYGGGGCTGCACTGCRATCCCCATCCCAAAAGATCCARTTACAGAAGTCAGGGGAGTACCTGCCTTCCCTAGGCAAGMAGGGGACTGTTCCCATCCATGGGACAGGTCCCATCCGAGCCCTTCCTGATGCCTCTGGGCAGTTCAACCCCTCCTTGTGGGCTCATATTTGTCCTTAACATTCAAGGAAGCAGCCAAGGTGGGCACAGCCCGGCTGGGGACCCAGGATGGCCTGTGCTGGGGTTAGTGCCAGTGGGATGGAYGGGATGGGGAGTGTATGAGCACCATCCCATGAAATGGAGCAAGGGCCCTGGCCAGGCACAGCACGTGGTGGAGGGGACAGCGTGGGACTTACCTCGTACACCTGGAAAAAAAGGGTTGAGGTCAGCATAGGGGGAGAGAAACAAAACAAAGCAAGACTTAATCACACATCCAGCTCAGAGCTGCCTGGTGCAGGGAAGGGGCTGCCCGGCCAAGGTGTCCGGCCCTCCACACTGCCAGAGCCTGTGTGGGCAGGAGGGAGACATGGGGGAATACACAAGGAAGCAGGCATGCAGGGCCAGGGCTGGGAAACTCCCAAAGGGGCTGGAGAAGTCCCAGCCAACAATTCAAGACACAAGTAAGTCCACGGCAGCTGCACACTCCTCACCACTGCTGCCCTCAGGGGACAGAGGGGACCAAAACTACAAGGCCAAGGCAGAGTGAGTGCAGCTGGTTTGTGGGGCTGACTGTGAGCAGAGCCTGCCAGCTGCTCCCCAAGTCACACTTCTGCCAGTGACCCGTCCAACCCACCCAGCTCTTCTTCTTCTTCTTCTTGGCGTCGGCATCCTTGCTGCTGCCGATGCTGGAGTGGCTGGTGATGCTGTTGAGGCTGGAGATGCTGTCAGAGGAGTTCTGCCGCTTGATGCGMAGCTCTGGGGTCCGCCAGAGAAGTGGGAGAGATTGGGAAAGGAGAGATCAGCCCCCCGCAGCTGCCTCAACACCAGAGCACCCTGTGATCCCTCCTCCCTACATCCCATCCCTCCTCCCACCCAACATCTTCTGAGTTCTTGGAGCCACCTTGTAACAACGACATGGGGCTCAAGACACCACACAGGCACGGCCAGAGAGATGCCCAGGACATACATCACCCTACTGCTGTCCCAGGCCACCTCCCTGCCAGCCCCTTGCATTCACACTGGGGTTTTGGGGCTAGAAACAGCACTTACAGGAACAAAGTGAAGATCAGCAGGCAAAACTGGCTGTTGGCAAACGGCCTGGCAAGGAGGTCTCCCAAGGATGACAACCAACCCCCTCCCCTACATGCCAGCACTGAGACCTCCCATGCTGACAGCTCTGGCTGTCCATCCCTGGCTTCAGGGGTCCCAAATGGGGAAAAGCTGTTGCCCAGGGAACCCTGCCTCCGGGTGAACTTCCCCCAAGAGCGAGTCTGCCCCGGGGACCTGTGCCAGCCCTGGCAGAAGCATCCCAGCTCAGGAAGGGCTGCATCCCTGCGGTGGGGGGCTGCAGCATCATTCCTTACCTTTGGGGGTGACATCAGTGCCATTCAGGGCACCCTGGATCACAGCTTGGGCCTCTGAGTTCTTCTTCTTCAGGAAGTCAATGGTCTCTCGCAGGTCCAGCAGCTCTGTGTCCTGGGGCAGCAGAGTTGGGAGCCATGGAGTGCATCCCGATGGTGCAGGGCCCATCCCAAGAGCACCCTTGGGGCTGGCAATGCTGCTGCATCACCCAAGTCCAGCACCCCCCAGGCCCATGAGCCTCACTGAATGTCCCGATACACCCACCTTCTCCTCGGCAGTCTCGGCCAGGTGCCGCAGGCGGGATGTCATGCTCACCAGGCTCTGCTCGAAGGCTGCCACCAGGTTGGCCTGGGAGAAGTGGACAAACAGGTGAGCCCCCACATTCGGCCAAACACCCATGGATGGGTGAGCACCCACTGCCAGGTGTGGAAGGCCAAAGGCTGAAGGGGCAATCAAGGCTCCCACGGCCACAGGCAGCACTAGCCCCACGCTCTGCAGGGATGGAGCGGGGTGTCCCACAGGAGCTCCCATGGGGACTCACGTTAGCAGACAGCTGGGACGTCAGCGTGGCCACCTTCTCCTGCGAGGACTCCAGCTCGCGGCGCAGCTTGCGGATTTGCTGTGGGGAGAGAGCACAGGGATGAGAGCGGCCAGGCACTCGCCCTCACCAGGGACAGGGGCAGGCCTGAGCAGAGGGTGTGGGCTCACCTCAGACTGCATCTTCTCCTCAGCCTGGCAGCGTGAGAGCAGAGAGGGACAGACAGACAGAGGCAGGCAGTCAGGGGGGCAGCGAGGCACAGACAGGCTCGGCGCCAGGCAGAGGCATGCACAGAGCCCTCCCCGATCCCACCCGGACCCCCCAGCCATGCACAAAGCAGCGCAGCACGGAGGCAGCTCTTACGGAGGAGTAGGTGGAGGATGCGCTGGAGGCCAGGGACAGCACCGATCCGTGAACTGCAACAGAGGAAAACCCGGGCTGTCAGGGTGCCCCAGACAGCAGCACCCCAGGGGCTGCGGGTCAGGGCACAGGGGACAGGGCTCTCAGTGGTGGGGGGCTCTGAGAGAGCCTGGGGGAGGCATAGGGTGGGATGGCAGCTGCTCGGCACCACCTGTTTCTTGGTGTGTGCCTGGTGGCCTCCCTGGGCAYGTGGCAAGGAACACCCTCCACCTGCACCCTCCTCTCTGGCTGARCTCAGGGGCTCTACCGCCCTCCCTGGCTCCTTGGGTCCCCTCCTCCCCAGTGCCACAGCACCCTGGGGCCAACCCAGGGACACTGGGCACCCACAGAGGTCAGGGCAGACCAAGGGCTGATGCCAGCACAGAGTCCACCAGGCCCCTCAGGGCTGCTGTCCGTGCTGATGTCAAGAAGGGGAGGCACTGACCCATCCAACAATGCCATGGCAGCACCAGTAGGAAGGGACAAGGGTGCAGGGAGCCCCACTGAACCCCTGGAGCCTCCTCTGCCTGGGCAGGAGCGCAGCACATTCTCACCATCGTCCACAGGGTCCCGGAAAGAGCCYGAGCGGATCATGCCCTTGGGTTTGTCGGCCAGGGAGAGGGTGCTGCCCATCTGGGAGGTGCTGTACAGCTCGAAGGTGGAGTCGTGGGTGGGGATGCTGTTGGAGCGGGTGATCCGGGGGGTTGCGGTGGCAGTGGGGCTCACTGCAAGGAGAAAGCAGGGAGGAAGCGGGGTCAGAGTCACACTGGGGATGTGGCATCGGGATGGGGAAGCAGGACTGGGAGCGATCCACAAGAGCTGTGATGCAGTGAGGAAGCAGGGATTCTGGTCTCAAAGCGGGGAGCGGTTGGGGAAAGCTAAAAGGCAGATTGATGCTGGGAAGACGTGGACACCAGCACSAAGGTAATCACAGCACTGAGAAACAAATCCATTGTCCCAAGGCCAAGCAGGCACCACCACGCCAGAGCACATCGCCTGAGGGTGCAGGAGTGGAGCCTGCTGCCCCAACCTGTCCGCCTGGACCCCCCAAACCCTCCAGGAACAAGCAGGTCCTGGTCAGAGCAGAGCAGGGCTCACACCTTGCCCTGCCAGGCACCTCCAGAAGAACAGTTGTGGTCTGAGCMCCAAAGGGRGATGAGATACCCTGAAGYAGACGTGATGAACATCCCTGATCCCAATCCAGCACCAGAAGCACCAGGTGCTGGTGTTGGGGGTGTCAGGAGACAAGCAGCACCCAGGGCAGCACCAGCACATCACACAGGGAGCAGGAGGGCAGGGGGAAGGRGTTGGCAGCGGAGAGCACTGACCGATGCTGGTGAGTGGACCCTTCCCGACCAGCGCCATGGGGAGGGCGGGGGGCGAGGGCAGCTCCTGCTGCTCATCCGACTCGGGAAGCCCGCTGACAGCGTGCGAGTGGCGCCGCTCCTTGGCCTCCTCCTGGGAGTGGAGCTGGTACCTGGGAAGCCACAGACAGGCACGGTAAGATCAACCTGCACTGTCCAGCTCCTGCCTGCTGCACTGCAGCCCAGTCTCCCCGGCTCAGGGGCACTGCGCTGGAAAGCTCCACATGCCCTCCCCTCCCACGCCAGCACCATCCAAAAGTGATTTTGGCTCTTTTACCTCAACCCTTTCTTGGGCAGCGTGTTCCTGTCACGGTTGGCACTGGAAGGGAAGGAAAGAGCAGTGACATCCCTGCACAGACTAGGGAAGGAACCATGGGGATTGAGCTGCAGGGACAGGCAGCTTTTCCCTAGAAACGTAGCATGAAGAGGCTCTGAAGCAGGCAAAGGACATGCAGGACAGCAGGGAGGGATGTGAGCCCATGAAGGTGCCCCAGCAGCCCCCCACCCTCCCTCCAGCCATACCTGTCCAGATGTGTGAGCCGGGGGCTCCCACTCCAGCCCAGCTCTCCTGCCTCTTCTTCTTCCTCCTCCTCCTCTGTGCTGGCAGGGGGTGCAGCAGCAGYGGTGGGGGTGGTGGTGCTGCCCCCTGAAAAGGCACTGGGCAGGCTCATGGGCATCTGCAGGGACTCCATGCTGCGGTGCAGGCCAGAGAGCTTGGGGTACATCCTGCTCTCCTTGGGGACACTGAAGCCGCCCATGAGCTCYAGGCCCTGGGAGAAGCTGGCCGAGTTGATGTTGAGGATGGGGGCAGGGCTGGGGCTGAAGCAGGGTGCGAGGTGCCCACCAGCAGGGTGCAGGTCCTGCAGCTTGGCAGTGTGCGGGGGCTGCAGCTCGCTGGAGGAAGGCAAGTCCAAGCTGTTGGAGTTGACCTTGTCCAAGTTGGCCAGCGAGGGAGGCTTCACGTAGGTCTTGGCAGCCGCTCTGGAGGGGGAAAATGGGTAAGGAAACAGGTGAGACTCAGGTACTGGAGCTGGGCACAGCGATGCCGGGCACCTGCCGCCCTCGAAGGTGCAAGGACCATACCTGAGAGGTGTAGGGGGCAGCTCGGCCACCTTGGCTGCTGGTGGGAGGTTGGCCTGGGCTTTTGGGGTGCTCTCAGGTGAGCTGGCACTCTTCAGCGTCCCAGACTCAGAGTCAAGCGCCACCGCCTTGGCCTTGGCCTTCTCCTTCTCGCGATCTGTCTGGTTCACAGGGGCCGGTGTGCCACGGCCGGCACCGACCTTGGATGGCTCCTTGAGCCGTGACACCGAGATGCTGCCCTGCTTGGTGCTCAGCAGGCTGGGGTCAATGCTGCTGCTGACCGGCCGGGCTGTGCTGCGGCCCCCGGTCACACTCATGGAACTGGACTTGGCCGGCCGGGGCAGGCTGCGGTACTGGATGTTGGAGCGAGCCCCAGGAGCCAGGAACCCAGGTTCAGGTGCGTTGGAGACATCCAGGCTTGTTTTCCTCCCAGTGACTGGCTTAACAGGGATGCCAGAGCTCTTCTGGATCTTGCCCAGCGTGGCCGAGCCCCCAGCCTGCATGACAGTGGCTGTGCCAGTGGCAGGAGCTGGTTTCTTGTATCCAAAYGAGCTGGAGGCCGAGGGGCGTGCGAGCCCCGACGGCGGCTTCTTGGCATCAGCAGTGCGGTCACGGCCAGCGTCAGAGGAGGAGCGCTGCAGGCCYGTGTTCTTCACTGACAGCTTGCTCTTGTCAGTGGCTTTGGTCTCTGGCTTGCCTGGTAGCAGGGRAGAACAAGGTAGTGTTCCGCGAGGCTTTGGGGACATTCAGGAGTGAACTATCCCAGACATGACACGGGCACCAGAGATGCAGGTCATGCCAGGCCTTTGGTGCACCCAAGCAAGCCCCCAGCCTGGTGCGTGGACATGAGGCCATGGAGCAGACACAGACCCCCAGCCTACCTGCAGGGACACACAGCCCTGCCTTCCCTTCCAGGCCACACCCAGCTCCCAGGTCTGAGCACAGCCACAGGGCGTCCCACGGCCGACATGCTTGGAGAAGGCGCACAAAGATGCCACCCAACCCTCCCCACATCAAAGGAGCTGGACCCTGCTGAAATCGGGTCTCACCTGCCACTTTGAGGGTGCTTTGGGCTGTGTGGGTGATGGGGGAGGTCACAGCCACCGGAGGAGTCTTGCCCTTCTTAAGGGAGCCTGGGGTGCCCAGGCTGACAGGCTTCTTCAGCTCGCCGCCCTTGGGCCCCTCCTCACCRCCCTCAGAGGGCTCCCGCCGCCACTTGGAGGAGCCATGCTCCATCTTGAGGCTGCTGCTGTCGTAGTCCAGCTTCTTGGGTGCCTTCTCGTCACCCTCACCGTACCAGCTCAGCCCGCTCTCTGCCAGCGAGCGCTTCTCCGAGTCCGTGCGCAGCTGTGGGCAGAGCAGAGTCAGGGCCGTGCCTGGCACCCACCCCAAACCCAAACCGATCCCCAGAGAGAGCATCAGCCAGCTGGGAGAAGGATGCAGCAGACACCTCGCATGTTTCCTAACACTGGCACTGCCCATYCCCTCTTTCCCACCGAGGTGATGGCACCAAGCCAGGACCGGTGCTGGGAAGGGTCCAGGTGCCACTGACACCTACCGCTATGGCCGAGTTCCTGCGCGAGGCGGTGGGGGTGGAGGGCAGGGAGTTGAGCGAGGAACTGGCGTTGAACTCCTCTGAGCTGAGGTTGTCGGAGGCATCGCTGAGGCCACTGCTGATGGAGCTGCTCTCATCCCAACTGTGAGGGACAGACAGCGTCAAACCCCTGCCCAGCCCAATGGATCCCACCCCCCACAGGATCTCCCTGCTCCAAGGGCTGCCAGGACAAGAACTAGCTCCTGGTAGTGCCCATGGCAGGGACGTGGCATGCGTGGACTATGGCTGGCTCCAGCCCAGCCTGGGATGGGCTCGGTGTCCCTCTGGCACACAAGCCTAAGTGACCCTGCATCTCCTTGTTACGGCCCTGTGGTGACTCTGGGGGGGGCGGGGATGGAGGGACCTGCACAGCACAGGTCAGAGAAGCCAGCACCCACGCTACGGGGCTGGCAGCACCACAGTTGGCAACAAGCCCCCTCTGACCTGCCCTGACCCTGGAGGAGGGTCATGTTTGTYGGAAAGGGCAGGACCGCTGGAATAAACAAACCAGCTGCCCTGCAGCATCCACCCTTCCTCAGGCAGCTCTCATCCTTCGCACCCCACTGCCCCTCTCCAGCCCCCAGCAGCAACAGGCAGCAGGTCTGGGCACCACTGCTGTGCCAAGGCGGCTGTTCCATGCTGGGGGCTCAGCAGAGTGTGCAGGAGCCCATCTGTAGGGCCGTCAGTCAGCGCCGTGCCGGGGCAGCAGCTGCCTGGGTGCCCCATGGGTCCGGCTGGCTCTGCGGCACGGGGCTGTGCTCATGGCGATCCGGCACAGACGGGCATGAAGCACCTTCCAGCAGGATGAGCACAGCCCCTTTCAGGTCAGCAGCTGAGTAGGTCAGTGAGGCCCTGCAGCCTCCAAGGGCCTGTGAGAGGCTGGGGGAGACAACACTGAACAGGCTGCCCAGAGAAGCTGTGGCTTCCCCATCAATGAAATGTTCAAGGCCAGGTTGGACAGGGCTTGGAGTAGCCTGGTCTACTGGAAGGTGTCCCTGCACACGGCAGGGGGTGTAACAGGATGAGCTTTAAGGTCCCTTCCAACCCTAACCATGTCGTGATTCTGTGACAAGCTGTGGCACAGGAGCAGGGAGCAGAGTTGCGGGCTGCAGCCAGCCGCAGTCCCTGCTGGAGATGCCTGTTTCTCCACAGTGGGGCCACAGAGGTGGAAGAGAAGTCCAGCGAGCAACAGAGCCCCAGCAGCAGTGCCAGGGCAAAACAACAGCCAACACCATCCCCTTCAGATGCCCAAAAATGGAGCAACAAAGGCAGCTCCAGCACCCTAAGACCAGCACTGTGTGTCCTGTCTTTCCATCAGGGAAAAGTCCATCAGAGACTGGCCAGACCAGAATGGACACAGCCCCCAGTGTCCCCACAGCAGCTTCTGGGACAGAGCCTGCAGGTGCTGCTGCCCAGGAAGGGATTTCACCAGGACCATGCGCCTGGGATGTGCTGTTGAGCTGTTCAGCTCCAAGCATCTCCCACCACCAGCCCTGTGCCTAGGGTGAGTTCCCACTGGGACAGAAATCCCCACCCCAGAGCCTGCAGCAAAACTCCTCTCCCAGCCGGCATCACCTGGCAGCAGGCAGTGCCAGGAGYGAGGCCAGGCTTTGCAGAGCTTTGTCCTGTGGGGACATGGCTGAGGCAACACGTGGTGCTGGGTGTCTCAGCTTGGCTTTTGGGACTGGGCAGGGAAACCAAAACGCTCTCCCAGCCACGCATGGGACACCCCCCCTGCCCTGGCCTCAGGTATCCGGAGAGCCACAGGGAAAAGGGCACAGGCTAAGCTGAGGCAGGAGGTGACTCCAGATCCTCCTTGGCAACCCCATGCCAGGGAAGGACAACATGGAAGGTCACAGATGACATCCCAAAATCACTAAAATCATGGGGTGAGGCTGGGGAGCCAGCTGCACACTGTGGGGGTGTCTCTGACTCTCTCATGGGGCACACAGCTGGCACACTGAGGGATCCCCCAAACCGGCACATGTATGCCATAAGCAGCACAGCAAGGAAAGCCTCAACCACAGCACCACTGGCCCATCAGCMAGCACAAACTCCTGGAGCATGGCCAAGCCCTGGCACCCCGAGTGTCCCCCCGAACCGGCAAATGGGGAGCAGCCATGTCACAATGTCACTCCGGSGGCAAAACTCACCCCCTGCTTCGTGCTTCATCCCCTCCATCTTACCCAGAGCCATTCCCAGCTCCTGCAGCCGGTCCCGCACCGAACCCACCCGCAGGCAGCGCCGCGGCAGCTCCCGGGGACCGGGATGCTCAAGGGCAGCGTGTCCGTCCTGCCGCGCTCCGCGGCGCCAGCAAGCGGATGGTACCCACCGGAGGCGGGATGGCCCCAGCACGGCCCCAGCACGGCCCCGGGGATGAGCACCCCGGCCCCAGCYCCGGCGCGGGGAGGCGGCTGCACCGGCAGGGAGCCGGGAATGGACCCGGACSACGGCGCGGTGCGCGGAGATGCTCCCCTCCGCCCCGGCCGCGCCCCGGCTCGGAGCCCCCCGCTCGGTAGCCCCGGGGTCAGCGCCGCCGACCGGGGGCATCGGAGCCCCGGAGCCCCGCGGAGGGTCGGCCCGGCCGTGCTGCAGGTGCGGGGCAGGGGCCAGGGCGGAGGATGGGGGGGGCCGGGGCGGAGGATGGGGGGGCCCGGGGGAGCAGCCCCGATGTCCCGATGCCGCGGTGCCGGGCGCGGCCGCGCTGCCCCGACCCCCTTTCGCCCCCCCGCAGCGCGGCCGAGACAAAGCACCGCCCGCGGAGCGGCCCCGGGGCGCGGGGCTTTGTCTGCCGGGGCCGGGCTCCGGCCGCGCCCCCGCCCGCCCGGTGCCGGTGCGCTGCCCGTTCCCCGCCCGTGCGGTACCTGCTGGCGAGGCGCGGGGCGCGGCGCGGCCTCCCCGCCCGCAGCATCGTGCTGCCCGCGGCGCGGCGCGGACCCGCCGGGCGGGCGAGAGGGGCGGGGGGCGGCGGGACCGCCCCGCTGCCCGCGCCTTAAAGCGACAGCGGCATCGGACCCCGCTCCGCCGTCCCTCGGCTCCTCCCCGTTCCCGCCGGGACGGGCCCGCGGCCTCGGCTCCCAGCCCCGCCCGCCCCAGCCGCCAGCCCCGCGTCCATGTCCCCACGTTCTGCCGCCCAGCCCACGGCCCCCACCCCTGTCCCTGCTGTCCCCCAGCGACCCTCCAGATGCCCGCAGAGCCCCCAAGCTGCCATTCACATCCCCAAACACAGCACTAGTGACCCCCAGTCCAGCCCACAATGTCATACCAAAGGCCACTCCTCAGCCTCGCCCCAGTGCCCCCCAAACTGCCCTGTTCTCCCTCCCGAAAGGCACCACGTCCCGATGTGGGTCCCACTGTGGGGTGCGGGACAGCTGCTCCCAGCAATCCCAGAGCTCACTCCCAAAAAGGACACCACCGCCTGCCCTGCTCTGCCTTTCATCCACCAAAACCCCTATATCTGTCCTTTTTTCTCTCTCTCACATCAGAGCAGGAGCCATGCTGCGGGGAAGGGTCCCCACCAGGATGGTGACAATACGGACACCTTCACCAGCCCAGCCACGGAGGGCAGAGAGGGTTAACTGCAGCCTTGGCAAGACAGACCCCATCCCTGCGGGCTGGGAAATAAGTAATTCCTTCCTTAAAGCACCGGCAACGCCTCTTGGCTCCTTCCCCACTGCCCCATCGCTCACCACACAGCACGGCATGGCAGGACAGGGATACCTGACCATCCCTGTCCCCACCGATCAGCCTGTGCCCACACCCACCAACCCCGGGCAGAGGCTGGTGGCACAGCCAGTCCTGAGGTGGAGTGATGGCCCCACAGCCACGTGCGCCAACGGGTGCGGCGGCACAGCCTGTCCAGCACTGCATCCCTCCGGCCCCTCCGGCCTGGCATGATGCCGGATGCCGTCCCTTCCCTTCTCTTCTCCTGGCTGGCTGCCTCGCCCCACCACGGCCGGCTCAGGCAGTGCTCAAAGCAGCTTCCACTGGGCCCAGATCTGGGCTCRGGACATGCAGGGTGGCAGAGGAGCCAGCCCAGCATAGCCCGGCACAGCCCAGCACTGCAGCCCCTTAGAGGGGCAGCTTTGACCTCACCAGAGCCACGGGCCTGCTGTGAGAATCACTGCTGGTCACAGCAGACCCATGGCCATCAGCATGGGCACTGACCCCTGCACAGAGGAGCAYGCCCAGCACATTTCTCAGCAGAGGTTGCTGTTGGAGCTGGAGTGTTTTGAACTCTCCCTGCTTCACCTGTCTCACAGCAGCACAGACACCTGCCCATGTACCAGACAGACCCAGTGGCACCAGCTGGGGCTCCTGACACTCGTGTCCCTGCCAGGCTAGTCCAGCCAGATCCCCACTGCCAGCCTGAAGCCCACCACGGATGGAAGCAACTCCCTTCTGGTCTAACCTGGCCCCTTCCTCCTGTCGCAGAGGAGGAAACATGAGGCCTCCACCGAGGGGGTCCCACACCCCACATCAGTGGGTCACTGGCACCGAGGGGGCTCTGTAGCACTGGTGCCCCCAACCCCAGCCTCATGCTGTGACTTGAGACAGAAGCAGTGAGGAAAGCATGGGCACAGCCGGGGCTCTTCCCACCCTCCCCCTCTCCTCCACTTAATGGGGCAGAAAAAACAATTAGCTTCAAAAATCCTGTTGGGGGTGTTGGGAGTTCCCCATGGATGCAGGCAAGGCTCTGCATCCTCCTCACATCCACATCAGGAACCACCTCAGGGCATTACAACACTCCCTGACTTCCTCAGGATCCCCACAGCCCCCTTAAACCCCTCCGTACCCTCCAGGACCCCTCCCAGATCCCCAGGTACCCCCTCAGATAGCTCCAGCCTGCAGAAAGTCCRGCTACCTTGACCCTGGGTGTTTCCTGCTTGGATTTTGGGTACTGGGATCTGGAACCTTTTTCTGAAGCTGCTCTCAAAGGAACAGGAAACTGCAGAAATCTGACGGATGAGGAAACTGAGGCAGGGAAGGGGAATCTGACTTGCCCGAGCTCACCCAGCAAGAGGAGAGGATCAACATCACATCCTACAGCTGATCAGGACCCCGTTCTCCAGGCAGCACTGCCTCTGGTCTCTGGCTCCCCAGGTCCCTGAGGRGTGCAGGGGACTCCTCTCACAGGACCCCTGAGTGTGCATGGTCCCTGCAAGGGGGGACCCGTGGCCAGGCTGTGCCTCCTCCCCAGCCCTGCGCCATCAACTGCAGTGATAGCGGGGTCTGATTTCCCTGCAGCAGCAAGGCCAAGGCCATGGTGGGTCAGCCAGCACTCACCGCCCGCCGCAGTGACATCAGCCACGGACCCCAACCACACTCCTGGTCGCTGTGTCAGCAGGGCTGCGAGCTGAGTTTTGGTCACCCCTCTGACCCCACCCCGGGCAGTAGAAACCCCAGAGGAAGCGTGTCCCAGTGCAGGGATCTCCACTGGCAGTTTCGGTGACACAGGGAGCCTGACCCGGGACCCCGCGGTGCACGGGGGGTTGCAGCGGCCACGTGCGATGCTCAGAGAGTCCCAGGGCAGTACCGGGGTGGGGAGCGGTGTGACTCAGCCCGCTTGCGAAATTCCTATTTTTCCTGTTGTCTGGACAAGCCGGTGACCTCGGACACCTCAGCCCACAGTGGCCAGGCCCCTCTGCAGGCAGCAGGATGGCACACGGCATATGAAAAAGCCAGATCTTGAGGTCGCCGGGTAGCAAGCAGAGGGCCAGGTGGATTTGGGGTCAGATTCTCCCCAGCAGCTCTCCCCAAGGCATGTGGGTGTGCAAGGTCCAGCCCTGTGCTCAGCTCTACTCCATGTCTGCATTCAGCCTCATCAACAAGCCGCAGGGGCCAGCAGCTTCCCACATCCTGGGCGTGCACTGACCCTCAAATGCCCTGCACCCCTGAGCCCCACAACCCCAGGATTCTCTTCTCAAAACATGCCTTATGCAACTGCTGTCACAGTCCCAGGGGCCAGGGGCCAGAGCTGGGCTCAACCCAAACCCCAAAACATGGAGCTGCTGGAAGCCAGTGCACAGGAAGGCACTTCAATGGTGGCCGTGCCCAGCGCAGTCCTGAGGCCTCTTTCTGGGAGCATCCCATGTCCCCAGCTGGAGGGAGGAACCCGCCGAGCTCGGCACACGGCGCAGCCCAGCAAATATTTATACAACATCGCTCCCTGGCCAGCCAGGCCAGGGCCCCCCACACACGCCGGGCCACGTGCAGGGCCGCAGCCRTGCCCCGTGGGATGTCCCCAATGAGGAATGACTTCATGGGCTCAGTGGGATGGGGCAAGGGGTCATCCTGGATCAGCCAAAGCAGAACGAGGGGCGTTCGAGGGAAGGGAGCAGGCGCCAGCACCAATCCTGCTTGGAGCAGCAGGAGGGCGGCYGCTCCCCTGCTGCTCTTGGGGAGCCGAGCCAAACATCTGCTCCCGCCTACGGGCTGCGCCGAGCCTGAGGAGCTCCGAGGAAGCCAAAGCCAGGCCAGCCGGAGCGTGGCGGGTGTCAGCTCCAGAGCATCCCTCCTGCGAGGATGCTGCTGGCAGCCCCCAGCCCTGCCGGAGAGGACCACAGGCTCTGCAGTGCCCGGCTGCCAGCAGCACCATCGCAGTGACCTGGACGATGCCTGGGGTATGCCATGAACTGGACATACATGTCCCACGCTCCCAATTCCAAAAGCTGCTGCCTCGGCTCCATTTCATGCCCACAAGCACAGCCAGGGCAGTACCCAGCTTACAAGGGTGCAGATGCTGCCACTGCTGCGTTGGGATGCAATGCTGCCTCCCTTTCCACCTCCAACAAAAGAGAGTCCAAAGGACACCCCCAAATCTCAGCAGTCCTAGGGTTACACAAAGAATCCCCCAGGGCTCTGGAAGCCCCAAGGGACTTGCAGAGCCCCAGGGACCAGCTCTGGAGCGATGCCCGCACGCCACAGCCCTGCAGCACACACAGACCATCACCGCTCCCGCAGCCACCRCAGCAGAAGGYGCTGACTCAGCAGCCAGCCCCACTMGCTCCCTCTGCACCCCATGAGCTCCCGACTGCAGCAAAGCCTCACAGCATCCCACTCACTCCGCTCGTGACCCAACTGGCTCCAGGGAACATCCAGGGGTGGTGCTAAGCCAGCATCCAGGACACATCACCTCAGGTCAGGTTCTGCACACACTTGGCACTGGGGGAGACACACCAACATGCGGCCACGCTGTGGTAGCACTGCTCAGGCATGCAGGACACAGCCAGAACAAAACCAGGCCGAAYCTGGCTCGTACATCCCGCTCCATGCTCCTCACCACTGCCTGGTTCACGTGCCGGTCTGCACATGAAGGCACTCACGCAGGGGCTATGCAGACAGAGATGTCCCTTGGGAACTTCACGGTGGAGTGCACTTGGTGGAGTGACCACCAGTGTCCAGGAATCATCCCCAGCCTGGACGGGTGGGAAAGTGTCACCAGTGGCACCGCACCCCTCCTGGAACTGGCATCGGGGCAGGGAACAGTGAGTGGCCACTGAATGGTGGTAGGTGGGAACCAGAGTTGACCAAGGAAGGGAGCAAAGAGATTTCAGTGTCAGAGAAAAAGCCCAGGGCTGGGTGCTATCTCTGCCCTGCCCAGGCCTCAAGGACAGGCAGGACAGGGCAGGAGAGCAGCACCATCCCTTCCATCCCTTCAGTCACATCACACTGGTCACATCTGGTGAGTGTTCCCTGTGCCAGGTCTCTGGCCTGCWGCAGTGCACAAGGACACCAGGAACAAAAGAAGAGATGTGCCGCCGAACAAGGGGCCAAAKCCACAGATTTCCACCCACTGAAACCGGCAGCAGGTGGAGGGGAGCTGCAAATGTCAAGCCGATGGACTCAGGCACGGCTGGGCGAGGAGCCAGGATGCCGGCACATTTGGCTGACACAGGAATGCTGCTGGGGGCTTGGGTGTACCCAGCCAATCGTGGCTCAGACTTGACCATCCCACTCCCTCTCTGAGCTGGGTCCTGAGTTCCCCACAGTCTCCCAGGCTGGGCTCACCCCAACCTCCCCCCAGCTGAATCCACCCAATACCTTGCGGGCAGTCTCCCCGGCCTCACCTACCTCTGCCCTCGCTCCTTCCAGGCTGCTGCCCTGCAGAGCCACAGGGATGCCGGCTTGCATCCCACGGCCCCACACGTCTCCAACGGGGACGCGTCACYGCATCCTCTGATCTGTCTCTGACCCACTGCCCTACAAGCCCGGGTGTGCGCCGGCGCGGTGCAGGGGACGCTGCCCCGCGGCCCGGGCTGGGGGCTGCTGGCCCCATCTGCAGCACGCGGCTCCTGCCCGGTGCATTAGCGGCACCGGGAGATGGGGCCTGGGGCGGTGGTGGCTTTCTAGGTCAGAGCCAGTGAGGCTGGATGAGGGGCTGCGCTGGGTGAGGGGCTGCACTGGGTGAGGGGCTGTGCTTGATGACGGGAGGATGGATGAAAGGAGGATGGATGAGGGGCTGCACTGCATGAGGGGATGTGCTGGCTGAGCGGGGGCTGGATGAGGGGCTGTGTTGGATGAGTGATCCTGGCAAGCTCCTTATCCCATCTGGCTCTGGGAAGGAGGGGATGCCCCTGCTCTCCTGCCCTGGCTCTGAACCCAGAGTGTCCAGGTTCGTGGGGAGGAGACCCCAGTGTCCCCCCACCACCCAGCCAGAGGCAGGTTGTGGGGACAGAGACCCTGCCATGCTGCTCACTCTGGGAGACCCCCCGAAGTTCTGCTGTGGGGCCACGGGAGATGAAGCTGTAGGGTCACCACGGCCCTGTGCCCGCAACATCCCAGTGAAACGGCTGATTCCCAGGACATGCCCCTGCAGATAAGGGGGTCGTGTGCTGCCCCGGCTCACTCCCACACCCCACCTTGAGGAGGGTACCCAGCACAGAGCACCCAATCTGTCTCTGGCACGGCATGGTAGGGAACTTTGGGCACATCCAGGGCATCGTGCTGGGGACTCTGCACAGGAACAGGGACTGTGGCACCTGGCCACGGCTCAGCTCACCACAGCACTGACAGCCTTACCCACACCAGGGGACTGTGGCGCTGCCAGGGCCTCGCAGAGGCTCCACCATGCAGGGCTCCACACCCAGAGTTTGTCCCTTCCCAGAGGAGAAGCAAATCCTGCTCAGAGCAATGCTGGCCTGAGCTGCTATGGGTCCCTGGCCCTGTCCACACTCCGCCTGCTCAGTGGCTGATGGAGACAAAGTGACGCTCCGGTCATCCCTCCCAGCATTGCCTCCAAAGCCAAGGGCACCCCGAGGTTATCTGCCTGCATGAACAGCACCATGATGAGACAAGGAGGGACATGGGGAGCAGKGGAGCCTTTGATCCTGACAGCCAGTCCCGCTGCAACCCCAGCCATCCAGGGCAGTCCAAATCCACCCCACTACCAATCATACTCCGCAGCCCAGTGACCCGTGGCAGAAGGCACCTCTGGCTGCCAAGCAATGGGTTAAGATCTCCAGGAGGGTCTATGCTGAGCCAGCACAAGGTTGTCTTGCTCACAAGCACAGGGCATCCCCCAGGGTCACCCCACATGCCCACAGGGAGGATGGGTCTGACACCCATGGTGCCACAGACATTCTCACCTCTGAGCTGGACCACAGCAGAGGCAGAAGCCAGCAGATACCCAATGGTGTGTCCCCTYCAACAGCAGCATGCACCTCTCGGCCATATCTGGGGAGCACTGGGCCCAGGACGGGTGTGAAGCCACAGGCTGTGTCTATCTTACACTAAATTGACGTGACTATGGCCACCCCAGGAGGACCAGAGCAGCACTGTCAGGAAGCCAAATACCTCCTCCTGCTCTGGGACAGCTCAAACACCCGAGTTATTTATTTTCTCCTGTGCTGAAACAGGAAACCTCCAACATGTTCAAACCCTGGACCCTTGCCAGAGTCAGGGGCACCTCAACAGTGCAGCAGGAACTGGACACATCTGGAAAGAAAACGCAAGCCCTGGGTGTGCTGAGTTGTGCCCATCTGGCAGGAGATGCCCCTGGCCCTGTGGGTGGAGGGATGGAGGCCAATGGGGGCCTCAGAAGGAGTGACCCTGCTCAGCAGCACACCCTGCTCCACACGGTGTCACCCATCAGCAATGACGCCTCGGTGCCTGGTTCCCATGGGGATGCTGAGATCTGACCCAGCCTGTCCCACCACAGACCACCAGCAGTCCCAGCCAGACACAGGACATCAGGGTCACAGGAAGCTGCTCAGGCTGACTGGTGTAAACTTGGGGAGCGCTTCTGAAAGCAGCAGCACTCACCCCAGCAGGACTCTGGCTCAGGGCTTCTGCAGCCACAGACCAAGCATTTTTCTCAGCCCCCCGCTCTGAAAACACCCAGATCAAGCTGGACACTTCCCACATGCTGGGAGAGCAGCTCAACCCAGCTCAGAGGCCCATCAGCCCCAAGAAGTTTCAGCTGGCCCAGCACCACCAGCCCTACTGGTGGGAAAGCATCTGCTGGGATGTGGGGACACGGTCCACCCATGACCMGACTGGCTGTGATTTACATGCTCCTCCAGTCCTCCCCACTGTGCCAGGTGTTCCCCTACYGCTGGCCGAACAGAGTGAGTGAAACCTCCTGGAGAGCCCCAAAACGAGCACGCCTCTCCGCGCGGGCACATACCCTGTGGTGATGTCATCATCCTCCGTCAGCGTCTTCCCCATCAGATCGCTGTCACTCATGTACCCCGACTTCAGCTCCACGTCGTCGGTGTCCAGCGCCTCCACCAGCTCCAGGCGGGAGATGTGGCTCAGCTTGCTGGGGCTGCGCATGGGCATGGTGTGCGAGTAGTGCGCCCGCTCCCCGTGCATGTACCAGCTCGGRGTGCCCTCGGAGCGGCAGGTCCCCCCGACCGACGGCGCGTCCCCGGCCTGCAGGCGCGGGCTGGACTGCCCGTAGCGCCAGGACAGTGGGGAGGAGCGGTTGGAGAGGCTGGAGACGCTCCGGGGGTTGGCTTCATCGCTGTCGTAGCAGGTCATCTCCAGGGAGCTGTGAGGACGGCCGGAAGCRGGGTTAGGGCAGGGCACAGGGGGCAGTGGAGGTCTGTGCCCTACCTCAACCCCCCAGAACTGGGTCTGCAAGTGCTCAGAAACCAGAACTGCCCATTTTGAGGGAGTCAGGCAAGGCCAGAGGCTCCCAGGAGTGTGGTTGCAGGGACGCTGTCTGTCCTGGACCCCCTCCATCTCAGCTGACAARGGACAGTCCCCTTTCCCTGCTTAGTGCCAGCCCAGTGTCCCACAGTCCAGGACCCACTGGGACATGCACACCATGGTGTTTAGTGGTGCTCATGTCTCCCCAGGGTTGTGGTGAGGGGTCTGTGCCTCCTCACAAGTCACCCCCACAAAGGCAACATTCTACCACAATCCTGTCCACCCACCTTGGAGCAGGGCTGGGCATGCCACCAGGACTGGTGGTAAACACACCTGGAGACTGGTCCTGCCCCCAAACCCCAGCGTAGTGGAAAGGCCAGACGTGCTCTCGTGTCTGGGCTGCCCCTGCTCRGCCCCTTCTTCCCCTGCACTTCAACATCTGCACCTCAAGATCACCCCAGACCCAGGACAGGACGAGCTGGGCTGGTGGCACCGATCCCAGGGGATGTGACAGTGGGCCATGCTGGGGAGTGGAGGCTGTGAGTGAAAGGATGCCAAGGGACAAACCTGGGACCAGCCCCTGCAGCAGCACCCCATGCTGAACCACTGCAGACTGAACCCTCACATCTGGGCAGGAAGGGACACCCCAAGACAGGGCTGCCCGGCCCCAGAGGCTGCCCACAAGCACAGTGCTCTGCAGCCAACCCAGAGCTCATGAGTGCTTCAGGAACAGGGAGTTCCATCACTCCCTGCGCCTCTTGGGGTGTATTTTGGGCAAACAGTGATGCTAAATCTAAATTTAGCCACCAAAAATGATTACTTCTTGGAGCAGCTCCTTGGGAACCCACAGCCCTCGAATTGGCTCCAAACACTACYATCAGTGAATTATTCCCCAGCTTGGATTAAACGTTCCTGCAGGAGCACCCAAAGCCAAACCTCAGCTGCAGCATTGAATCTAAAACAGGGAACTACATAAAAAAACTAGGAAGTTTGTTTAAGCGGAACTAAAAGGGGCAGCTAAAAGGGTTTTGTTTTTGTCGGCAGCACAAAGGCTGTTTGAGGATGTGCTGCCGGCAGCTCAGAGCAGATGCCAACCACGTCTCCAAGCAGGAGGAACAGAAGCCTCACCTCGAATCCTGGGTTCCGTTCTGAGGCCGTCATGACAAGAAAGACATTGAGGTGCTGGAGCATGTCCAGAGAAGGGCAACATTTCTGGGGAAGGGTCTGGAGCAGGAGTGGCTGAGGGAACCGGGGGGGGCTCAGCCTGGAGAAAAAGAGGCTCAGGGGGGACTTTCTGGCTCTCCACAACTCCCTGACAGGAGGGCGCAGCCAGGTGGGGGGTTGGGCTCTGCTCCCAGGGAACAGGGGACAGGATGAGAGGAAATAGCCTCAAGTTGTGCCAGGGGAGTTTTAGGTTGGGTATTGGGGAAAATTTCTTCCCTGAAAGGGTTGTCAGACACTGACACGAGCTGCCCAGGGCAGTGGTGGAGTCGCCATCCCTGAAAGTGTTCAAATAACAAGCGGATGTGGCACTTGGAGATATGGTTGTGTGGTAAACACGGCAGTGCTGGGGGAAAGACTGGACTCGATCTGAGGCCTTCTCAAACCTAAATGATTCTGTGATTCCATGATTCTCTAAGCCCCTGAGAAGCTCATGCAGCTCTGCTGCCAGGAGTACAGTGACATATTTCAGGAATAATGTTGTGTCCTAGCGAGGAAAGACCAAAGGCTGAGCCCTCAGCCACCGGATGGAACAACTCAGCAAGGAGAACAAGAGAAATTTGAGGAATAGTTTGTGGAAAGAATATAGAGAGAGCCCAAAGTAGCTACAGGACCCCAGTGATACAGGCACATCCAGAGGACTTGCAGATGACATCTGTATTGGACAGACTTGTAGGAAGTGTTCCCAAGAGCAGAATGAGTGGGTACGTGTGTAATTACAACGTACCAGGGAAGAGCTGACACAGCTTTGGGAAAGGAAAATCTGGCTCACAGCCGCAGAGGAGCTCCTGGAGAGATGCAGGAGCTGCCGAGGCTGCTGCGGGCTACCGGAACAAAGAAAGCTTCCAAACAAATTCAGCTGCCACGGGATAAGAGGGAAGATCCTCACATATTTAAGTCCTGCTGGAAGGGACAGAGAGCAGAGGCAGGMTCCCTGGGCTATCCATATCCATTTTTCTCCGTGGCAGCAATGCAGCTGAGGCATCCACCACGTGATGTACTCACAGCTCATCAAGGAAAGGAAGCGATAGTGAGTAGTCAAATCCCACCAGCAATGCTAATTTAATCACCCTTAATATCCTCGCCCTATTTCCCTAAGACCCGAGCTGACAGAGGATTTCCAAAGGAGCCGCGCTGGGGTGAGGAGCAGGGTGGAGTTTGACACTGATGAAGGTGAAGGGAACACGAYGCAGCCCTGGCTTGGTGTGAGCAGTGCTGGGCTCTGACCCAGCTCCTGTGCCGAGCAAAGGGATGGCAGAGCCGTAATGGATAATTTCAGGAAATGGCCAGCTCAGGGAATATTGTTGTGGCCCTATGCAAATCCCACTGCCACAGCTCTCTGCTGCTCCCGGCTCAGAAAAGATCTGGGAAGCACAGCAAGGGCAGGCAAGGTCTAGAGATTTGGGGTGATAAAGAGGGAGATCAAGGGGCTGCTTCATCCTGGGCAAGGCTGGTTGAGAGGCAGCAGAGGAAGGTCTGCAATAGTGAGTGGTGGGTGAAAGGTGGGAGGAAGCTGCTGCTTTTTGTCCCTTCCAAGACAAAAAAACAGGATCGAGGGAGACCACGAGGTGGCAACACACTCCAGAAGGATATTCCCGCAGCCCCGCTTTCCCGACTGGCTGACACCCACACAGCCTTACAAATCCAGAGCGGAGCAGGAACCCTTCGAGATCTCAAGTGGGAGACCGGGGGGGACACATGCAGTCCCAGGAGTGTGTCACAGCCCCCTGAGCACAGAYGTTGTGCCCTGGTTCACCACCCAGTGCTCTCCCTGTCCTGATCCCTGCCCTGCCCCTGCCCTAGTCTGGGCAAGGCACCCCAGGGTAACCCTCCTCTGCTCCTGGGCTCTGGCTGAAGGTTCCTCTATCATCACCCTACACAGAGCAGAGAAACCGAGTCACGGATGAGGACAGAGCCTCTGGTCCAAACCTGGGTGGGCATAAGGGGACACCTTCACTTCTCGTGGTCCATTCAGGGACACCCAACCACCGGGAACAGACCTCACCCCCTCTCTCTGCCCTGTCACCTCCTCTCACTGACACCACTCCCCAACTCCCACTGTCCCAGAGCACTGTCAGGGACAGGGCTCTGCTACAGCCCCACACAMAACACCCCATGGATTTGGGGGCTTGTCTCCAAGCCTCCATGCACAGGGACCCCAGGACACGGAGCACAGCTGACTCTCTTCCACCCCCATGGCCCTCACCAGGAGCAGAGCTGTTTCCTGGCCGCCCCAGGAAGGACACTGACTGTGGGGAAGGGGTGGGAGGGGCCGGGGCTGGGGGCTCACCTGTGAGACACCTGAGAACCCCTTAGGCTGGACATGGTCTCCTCCAGGTTCTGACGAAGGTCCAGCACATTCTGCACCGTCCTCTTCCTCTGGGACTCGGGGTCTGTGGAGAGACAAGGTGATGGCTTTAAAGGGATGGATGGATGGATGGATGGATGGATGGATGGATGGATGGATGGATGGATGGCTCTTGCAACACCCTGTCCGCGGTCATGACCAACAGACTTGACTCTGCCCACCAGGAAGGGACAGGGCAAGGCTGACACCAGACTGGAGCCGCACCACACCAAAATGCCACTGCCAAGCATGCAGCTGGCACGGGGATGTCTAGTCCAGAAAGGACAAGCTGGCAGAGACCAAGTGGGGCCACAGGGCACACAAAGGTGACAGGAGCAGCAGTCCTGGAAGAATGTCTCCGAACCTGCCCCTGCAACCCCCAGGCCCCAGGGGTGTTCCGGCCCRGGGACATGGGTGCTGGAGCAGCACCACTTGATGTGTGGCCAGCAGGACCGAGGGGATGTCGGGGAGTGGAGGATCCTGAGCCYCACTCATGGAGGGGCAGCTGCTTCTGCAGGGGGCTGGAGCAGCCGGTGGGACTGAGCCCCCACAGGCACACCCAGAGCTGGGAGCCCCCAAGCTCTGGCTGCCCTGGGACTTCTCCAGGTATGCACACCCATGGCACGGGTGTGCACACACACACAGAGCCACGCAGCCCCCAAAAGGCACGTGTGCATGTACTCACACTACAACCACTTGTGCACACATGCAGATACACGCAGGCACATCCTCTTACGTGTGCATAATCGCCTGCACACGCAAGCGTGTGCACACACCCCGGAGATACCTGCACAGATGTGTGAGAACAGAGACACCTGCACAGAGGAGAGGTCACTCCTGGCATAGCCCCGGCAGCGCTGCGGGCTCAGGGCCATGGATCCAGCCCAGTGTCCACGTCCCGCTCGCGCACACCCCRGGCACTAACAGCCGTGCCACTGTGGCTTTGATCCCCTATTTCAGGCCTTTCAGCTGCAGCCTGCCATGGATCCGCAGTGACAGCAGGCGCCAGGGACATGGGATGTGGCTCCTCCTAATGTAACATGGCAACCAGTGCTTCAGGATTTGCAACGGTACCAGCACCGTGTGAACTGCAGGGACAGTGGGGACGGGGGACACCGCCAGTATATAGCCCAGCTACAGGGACACAGGGGTGGAGGACACCTCCGGCACACACCCCAGCTGCAGGGACA